>JARHVA010001435.1:1655000-2030000 GCA_037957365.1 Torreya grandis | reverse complement strand
GTGTCACTCTAATTCTTTTATGCATGGATATAACCATTGATTTTTTTGGATGATTTGATCATAACCATTCATTTTTATATGAAAATATTTTTTTAAGATTCTTCACTACATGGTAGATGTCTGGAAAATAAGGTCACCACTTGGTAGATATCTAGAAAATAAGGCCATCATGTGGTAGATATTGATATGTTTATTTTTATGTGGTTGTTATTCTCTAATGCGGATAAGTTTTCCTCTACAAAAAATAAAGGATATGCATCATTTGATAGAGAGTATCCCATGACCATTCAATGATATCCCATGTTAATTTGAGGATATGTTACAACAAAGTGACATGATTCCATGATCAGTCGTGGAGATCCCATGATATTTTGAGATCACATAATACATCGAGGAGATCCCATGATTAGTCAAGGTGATACCAAGTTTTTCAAGGATTTTTCATGATATTTATAATAGATGGCACAATTTATCAAGGTAACCCCAAAGCCAAAATAAGAGTATTTCCCACTACTACTCTTGTTAAAAACCATGATCATTGATTGTTGATCGGCCTAGGGACTTGAGGAAGTGCTTGTTCATAAAACTTGGATTTTTTTATTTATGAGAAAAATGATATTTGAAAAATGAAGTCATCATTTGGAAAACACAAATACGTTTATTTTTTTATCAAGGTTATTCTGTAGTGGAAATGTGCATTCCTCTACATGAAATGGCATGATAATTAATGGAGATAATACAATATTTTGAGATAACCCCACAACCACAATAAGAGTATTTTATATTACCACTCTTGTCAAAAACCATAAGCACTAGTTATTATCCAATTAAGACTTATTGAATCAATACTTCCCTAGATGTAGTAGCATGTATATTCAAGCCAATGTAGGATTCGCTTGTGCATAAATAGATGCTCTAATTTTTTTATTAAGATGATGACCAAAAGACGTAGCATTAGAAGTGGACTGAGATGGTCAAATAATAAAAGTAAGTACATGATAGGTAATATGATGTGAAGGAATAGTCTAAGTAACCCACGTAAAATCATTAGGAGGAGGTACAAAAGATGGAGCAATAGGAAAATTAGTCTATTGACCTATTATAGAAGGAGAACCTCTAGTAGGTGGATTAAAAAACATTCAAAGGATCATTAGTAACTTATTCATTTTTATGTATAGATTCCTTAGCCAACTTTATCTTATTTTATTCATCTCTAAAAACATAAATCATATCATTAATCTCTTTAGGAATCATTAAAATATAATTCTCAAAATTAATTTTATTCATGTTATTAAAATCTGGAGAAAAATTCATCATTAGAAACATTGGCATCACAAGCATCATCATTATCATCACAAGTATCATCATAGGATTTATAATTATGTTTATGTTAAATATAAGCACATTAACAATTCAAATGTGTACTATTTACATTATCAACAATAGGAGTAGGAATTTCAGTAACAATGGGAATTTTATCTTTCAAACTAGTACCAAGCAAAGGAAGTTGAATTAAATCAATAACAACACAAATCGATCTAGCGCTATACCTATTACGAATTGAAGATATATATTTATTAATTGGAATATTATGTAACTGTGGATATCATAAAAAGTGTTAAAAACATGAGAGGAGATAGGGCCAATGATAAAGTAAGACTGAAGACACCAATATCTAAAAATTAGATCTGAAAGGTGAAATTTGACTTTAAGAGGTGAAGAAAGCAACAATATAACCTTTAAGTCATGTAAGTGTGTCACATTCATCCAAATGTTTTACATGAAGGTGACTCAAGAGTGCATAAACTTATAAAAAAATTAATACAAGGAAAATCAAGTAAAATATTGTAAACTATAGTAATTCATATCGACATTTTGTCAGTAGGGGGTTAATAAGCATAAAAAATTGTAAATGACCAATAAAAATGAAAAGGAGAAAGATAAACAACTAAAATGTACAAACTTGGGTTTTGAACATGGATTCTAATGTTACAAAAAAGGTTCTAAAATGTATCAGATTGAATTCATGAAAATTGACTGTGTTCATGAAGATGACCAAAATTGATCATCACCAATTAAGACAGACCAAAATTATACAACTAGTTATATGAAGGTTTTTGGCATTTTTGGAAAGTAATTACTATTATGACCCTATTAATCTCTAGGTTTGAAATTTTCTAGGATGTTTCAACAATAACATAAGTCTAGGAATCTGTCTTCACTTCATGATTTGTTTTGCACAATATTATGAATCCCTTGTCCTTTGATGTATCCCTAATCCTCCACAATGTTGTAAGAATATATATAATGTGCAAGGTTATTGGTATAGACCCCCTTGAGGTTTGTAACTACATATGCCAGATGCTCATAATCAATTCTCAATGTAGTTACAATGCTTTGTGAGTTCTCAACCCAAATGAGAGAATTGAACTCACCTCCTCTCCCTAGATAATCAAATGTAGATATATACTCTATAATGATATTATTTTGGTACAAATGTATAAGAAAAAGACTTGATTAGATGACGAGGATTTTTTTTTATTAATGTGCAAACTTTTTGACAAATGTGCAATAGATATACTCAATCTAAAACTCAATAAGGAGATTAAAGAATGGAATAATGATATCACTTGATATTAAATGGGTTAGAGTTGATTTTGATATGTAGGCTCTATAAAGACACATTCATACATAGGCCAACCATGAAAAATAGTGAGAAATGACAATCAAGGCATGAAAAATTAACATATGTGAAAATGAACCACAAAAATCAAGTGACCAAAATCAAATACTGGGGAGTATGGTCAGACCAAAACTGACCACTGTCAATTTTGGCCATGCCAAGAAAATATCTAGAGATAGATATCAATCAATAATAAGGGTGACCAAATGGATTTTGATGTAGATGACTAACAAATTTGATGTGTTTATGAAGAAATACAAAGACGTGAGGTTATGAAGGGTCCAATATGAAGGGAAAATTCTTGCAAATATCCATATATACACAAAAAAAACTAAGTGTGACAAGGCATGATAAAAATTACAAAAGAAATGACTTGTGCCAAAATTATATGTTTTATTTTATAATAAATTGATGAAGCTGGTCAAAGTTTTAATTAAAACAAACAACCTTCACATATATTGTCTAGCTTATTATGCATATAAATAAGAAGGTTTAGAGTTTGGAAGGCATCTTTATCTTTTCAAGAATCTTCTCGGCTTAGGAAAACCCTAATTTACAGATAAACACTAAAGAAATATATTTTATAATAACATATAAATAAGTTATGGGTAATTATGTACACATATTTATTTATCCTTAAAGAGTAAAATTACAAGTACATCTTATACTAGATAAAAAAAACTATATGTCCTAATATACACTAGTATGGTAGAACCTATGATATGGGTCCACAGAACTAGGCCATGTTAGGTACCTAAGTACAATTAGTATAACAAAATAACTACATGAAATAATGAATACAAGTAGTGCATAACTATATAATAAAATCACGACTAAGAAGCAACATAATCACACTTATCCACATCCCCACTTAATTTTGAGTTGTGTGAGACATACAAAGATTTGAGTGTCACTAAACAACCTGGTAGATATTGGATAGTACTAGTCATTACAAGGGTCTAAGCTTCATCGACAGTGGCCACATGGGCTTTGAAATCCTATTTTTTAATCTAAGTAGTCACATATCCAATACATAGTCATTTTGAGGACTATTATGTAGTAATTGAGGAACATAAAATGGAAATTAGCTAAGTGCCTCTCTTTCTTCTTTGTTTAGTCATTTCTAAAAATAGTAAGTAAAATGTTTATCTCTATTTTACATTTAAATTATTTTGCACAATCTGAATTTCAATGGTTTTATCTTATTTATACTGCATTAATCACAAAATAAATAAAACAACTACCAATCACTCTCTTTGTATTTTTCTCTTTCATTTCTCCTCAAGTGTAGTATCCGTTCATTTCAATGTAATACTCTATTAGTCACTCTAATGAAAAATAAATTGTGTACTATCTCTAATTATTTACAGTTGTTAGATATATTTTTGGGTCAGATGTCCTTGAATTATTGAAATGTACTCTAAATTTTAATTTTTAAATTATTTGAGATACTTATGAATATGATTGGATGATGTGAGATATGTATGTGCATGCCCTTGGGTTGAGAAATTTATATGATGGATAAATATGATTGTAGCATAGTTGATGTGAATAATGTTATGTTCAGTTATAGTTACGATCTTCCTTGTTTTATTTGATAGAAATGTTGGATTTATGAAATGAATGTAAAGTTTTTTTACACATGATAAGTCATCATTGTTGTAAATGAATATTTAAAAATATGTTTGAATGATGTGAGATAGGTATATTACTAGTATTACATTTTTTCCATTTAATATTTCTCCATTAGTTTCATAATTATTGTTCATGTTTCATTACATTATTTTTTTTCATTTGATATTAGTGTCGAATTAATGTCATTTTATGGTTGTTAATGTTTTGACATAGTTATATAGTTACTTTTGAACTTGTAGTTGTGGTTGTGTATTTTGTGGTCTAATTTAATATATTTATTGAAAACCATACTAATAGTTTCATTTGTTTACTTATCTATTACTATACTCAAATTACATCAGTTCTAATTTTTATGATTGTTGAGTTTAAGTAATGTCTGCTTAATTTGTATGCTTTATATGTGATTGAGCTTCATAAATTATTATTACTTATTGTAGAAAATAAGAAATTGGCACCCTTATTTTTAGCTTCTGAGAAAGGTATAATTATAGGATGATTGTAGATTAGATTTTGTGTACAAAGTTTTCTTAGGTTATAGTTATGATCTACCCTATTTTACCTAAATTGGAATTTCTAACTTGAATGGAAAATAATCGAACACATGATAAGTCATCATTGTTGTAACATGAGAATTTGGGAATATGATTAGATGATGTGAAATAGGTACATTAGTTTTACAGTTGTTTCATTAAATGTTACTTCACTAGATTCAAAATTATTGTTCATGTTTCATTATGTTGTTTTTATTCATTTAATATTACTAATGAACTTATGTCAGGTTGTAGTTGTTAATGTTGTGACTTGATTATTAAATTGTTGTTTAGCTTCTCATTGTGGTTGTTTATGATGTGGATTGAGTTAATATTATTTTTGAAGGTCATTTTACTAGTTTCATTTGCTTACTTATCTATTATATGTACTCATATTAGATTGATTCCAATTTTTTTGGTTGTTGAGTTTAAGCAATGTTTGATTTTTATGCTTTATATGAGAATGACCTTTGTAAATTATTATTAAACACTATAGAATAAATTAATACAAAATAGTTATTGATAAATTTTTTAAAATGTATGATTACAAGATCATTTTAGAATAGATTATGTGTACAATGTTGTGTTAGGATATAGTTATGATTTGTCTTATTTTACTTGAATTGGGATTTCTAACTTGAATGCAAAGTTTTTTTTACTTGAATTGGGATTTCTAACTTGAATGCAAAAAAAAAATTTAACATGATAAGACATCACTATTCGGATTAAGGTAAACCCACTTTTGACTGGTATGGAACCCATCCCGGACACATCAGGAAGTCCAGGTCTCCCCTTGGCATACATAAGATAAAAGAAGATATAGCTCATTAGGAAGTCAAAAAAGACCCAGTAAAAAAAGGAAATAGAAAAGAAAAGAGTAGAAAGGACCTAGACAAAGGAGGAATAACAACAGAAAGAGTAACAACACTTTTTCTTGGTGCAAGAACCAGTCATTTTTAGATGGAGTGGAAGCCAGCCTGAACTAAAGGAGCAAGATGCCCAGGTCTCTAAAATAACCATTGGGATCCCCCCTACATTCCAAAATTTGACTGGATCCAAAACCAACTTGGGCACAAAAGGAAGCCCAGGTCTCAAGAAAAGAGGATGTAGCAATGGAAAGAGAAACAACCACTTTTGACTGGTGCAGGAATGAGCCAGTTTTAGTTGGACTAAAAACTAGCCTAGACTAATGAAACAAGAGGCCCATATCTCAGAAAGAACCATCAGGGTCCCCAGGGGACCCAAACCCAATGAAGACAAAAAATAAACCACCAATCCAGTATTTGACTAGAACCAGAAACAACTTGGGCATAAAGGGAGGCCCAAGTCTCTATAAATTTGTAAGTAACTAGTGTGGGAGCCATCGTGGACAAAAGAAACAGAGGCCCAAGTCTCAAACAAAACCAAAGCATTTGATTTTATTTGGATCAAGAACCATCCTAGGCACAATAGGAGGTCAAGTCTCCAAAATGGATCATTAAATGGAGAAGGAACCCATCATGGATCCATGAATCCATCTAGAAAAGGATTCCAAAGGGAATCCATAGCCATTGAAATATCCAAATAAACACTTCATGGAAGTGGTAGAAAAAAATTTGGGTCCCCTGAGGACCTTATCCCAATAGAAGAAACCAAACAAGTAGATATACAAATAATCTCTCTTAAGGGAGAGAGATAAGGTTTGGGAATGTCTAAGGACCTAATTCCAACAAATCTAAAAACTAGACCCACTGTTTGCCAAAATATGGTGAAATAAATAAAATCCATAAAGGGGAATGGATTCCATAAGGAATGTCTCCCCCCCACACCAACAGAAAAAACTCTTCCTTACAACTGTCAAGAGTAAAACCCACATAATCCATATAGGATCCAAAGAGCCAACTAGAGAATAAATCTACAGGGACTCCACGAGTCCTTAAATAGAAATATAGTCTAGAACAAGATCCCCTAGGGGATGCCCAAAGCAAAGAAAAATAGAGCACCATCCCACAAAATAGGGGATTCAGAGAGAATCAATTATCCTTAGAATATCCTTTTCCATCCTTCCAAACCTTGAATAGAAACTGGAATAGGATCCTTCTACTACAACTAAAACTTGAGCCTTTTTCCTTTAAAATGATAGGCCTTTCAACATCATAATTGCTTTCGTGATGCACAAAAATCCATCTGAATAATTTAATTGACTAGATCTAGCCCACCCATGGGTGCCATAACAGAGAACAAGCCCGTGGAGCATTCTTGAAGGTTGAAAACCCTTTCATCAAAATATCAGTCCAAGAGCCACCCAAGGGAAAGCATCCAAACAAAGGACATGTGTATTACTATTATTACATAAGTATGTACGAATATTATTGGATGATGTGAGATTTGTATACTATTTTTATAGTTGTTTCATTAAATATTTCTCCATATTAAAAAAAATATTGATCGATGCATTTTATATCTCAAACCCCCATGATCCATAATCAAGAAAATCATCAATATTTTTCCCACTGATGGATCACGAGGTATGATCTAAAACACATCAATCAATATTTTTTGACACAATTTATTCAAAAATTCTTTTTATTATTATAATTATTTGTTTTTAAAAATTCTTTATAAGTTTATTTTAGGTTATTATTTTAGTGTAATTATGATATGGTTTTTATTTTATTTATTCTTTAATAAAATTTATTACCTTTTATCTTTTTGTATAGATTGATCAAGTTTTTTATTGTGAACACCTTTCAATTTGTGATTTTGGGCAATTTTTGCAAGTTATAAATGACAAGTGCATTATCTCTTCTTGTTCTTGGTGTAATTAATTGATAATTTGCATACGTTATTTAAATTTAGGTAGGGTATTGTAAATAATTTTGAGGGAAAAGAAATGGAACAACATTACAAACATTGTAGTTTGAGAGATGCTCGAGAAGAACATTTTCTCAAGTATAGATTTAAAATGGAGTGAGATCAAATCTAATAATGGAATGGTAGATTTGGTGGAAACAATACCCATAAATCGACTTGATGACTTAATGTATTGAAAACAACACAATCATGATGCCTCATGCACATTTGTATGCAAGAAGAGGACACAACCAATGAGAAAGGGAAAAATAATTTTGGTTTTCAAATACAATGAAATGTTTAACGTTTTTTTTATGTTATATCATTCATTGTTGTTATCACAAATTTTAACTATAAACTTAATCAATGTATAATATATTCCACTTATTGGTCCTCATTTGGTCTTCAAGATATTATAAATGCATCTATTGCCCCACAAAAGATTACAAAGTGTCATTAAAAAAGAGGTTGTTTATGTTGATTTATTGTGAAGATGTATGCATATAAATATGAAATTAAATTCACAACCTTTACAAATTATCAATTTCATGAAGTAAAATTTGTTCTTTATCATGGTATACAATACCTCTCCAAATATTTTAGGTGCATGCACATCCCTTTACTCTCAAGTCAACTTATTTCAAGGATAGAGGCACTTTTATAAATGGGTGTGCCTGTGGATATGATATGTGATGTGAACTACTTGATGGTATTTTTCGTCACTTTCTAGGTGATAAAGATAACTTGTTGCTGAAAAAATACATTATAAACATAAATATAAATTTGAGAAAGGTGAAGGTCTATAAACATGATAATGATCCTACTAGCATGATCATGTGGTATGAAGAGGAAAAAGTTAATTATTTTTGTTACACAGTACCTGGAATTAATGGTGACATCCCATTTATAATGGGAATTCAGACTAAATGGATGTTATAAATTACAGTGAAAAAATCATATGAACTCAACTTTAAATACTGATGTTGGTGTGAGTTTAAGTTCAGTTTAAAATTTCCCCTTGTATTTATGGTTTAGTTGCATATATTTGTATGTTATCTAAACTTAATAAATATCTTGTAGTAGTGTTGTATCTCTATATTATTATTATTATTATTATTATTATTATTATTATTATTATTATTATTATTATTATTATTATTATTATTATTATTATTATTATTATTATTATATCTCTTTAGTACAAGTGTAGTGGTTTAGCATTTAGTGCAACACAATACAATCTAGTTTTCCTATCAAAGTGTGAAAGCAAAGAAGTTTTTTTTTTTTCTAGTGTCAATGGCCATTAGATACAGAGCCAGGAAAAAAACAAGCCATGTTTTTTTTACCAAAATATAGTTGTTTTGGTCTTGTATAACCCCTAAAAGATGGCTTGCCTCAAGTTACATTGCATGTTTAGTTCCATCTATGTTTATGTTTTACTCTTGATTTACAGTTTATAATTTAACATATCTTTAATTTTCATAAAATTGTGGCATAAGTTTGGTTTATAGTTTCCTCTTGTATTTACAGTTTAGTTGCATATTTCCCCTAGTCTTTAATATACCAAAAAAAATAGACTTTACATTGATAATATATTCATTTTATTTTCATGAGATGTAGTATCAACTTTATACACTAGTTGTCTTTGATGAATAAGAAAGTGTTGTATTAGTGGCATGACAAGACTTGTGATATCTAAAAATGCTTGCAAGAGACATATGACAGAGGCTTGCAACATTGCCTCGAATGGAAGGTGGTTGCATTCGTGAGTGATGATGATACAACTGAGCTTGAATCTTTATGGTAAATTAATTTATGGTTTAGTGCTCATTTTAGTTTTAAAAATCTATTGTTAGTTCACTGATTTTGAGTCTTTTGGATTCTTTAGAAATGTTTTCAACTGCAAATAATTTACATATGGCATGTTCGTAGAGTGTGGATGAAAAATGTGATGAGATATGTTTTTGATAATATAAGGTGGCAAACAAAAGGGGCCGAACCCTTACAAAGCATCAAAAAAAAAACCCAGAGGCATCAGCACCAAAGAGTCTCAAAATAGAAATAGCAAAGCCCGCTAAACCAGCATGAATAGCACAAACAGCAAAACAAGCCTAAAGATAGCATGTATGAGGAAATAGAGAAAAAATAACATAAATGAAACCAGATCTAAGGAGAAATATTCTCCCATGTTTTAGCCAAAGACTCCATAAATTAATCCATATTTTTGAAATTATCATATCTATCCTCCACAGTTGTAGACTCAAGATCTTACAACACATAAAGATTAAGTAACATAGTACACCTGAGCATAGTGGAAATTGAGTGTTCTCATTTCTTTACAAGACCCCTCAGGGTAGCAATGTCATACCTGTAATCAACATCTTCCTCCATCTCATCCACAACCTCCTCCACAAACATCCTTCTCCCTTCGTCAGCATTAACCTCAGAATCACCCACAGAACCACCAGAAGCATCAATTTGTTTGTTCCCATTCTTACCCTCTACATCCTCAGATATCTCCTAGATTTCAATAACCTTGGCCTCATCCCCTGGGTGGATTCTTCAGAAGCACTGTTCGAATAATCAATAAGTTTGGTTTTTAATGCAAGTTTTCCAGCAATCCTCCCTGACCTCCTAACACCAGGGGACAAACCCTCCTTATCCTTAGCAGACAAATTAGTTTTACTACCCGGTCCCACAGGAGTACTGCTAAGATTTTTAGGGGTCCCCACATCATCCCGCACAGCTTCCTCTTCCTCCTCCCTAAGTTTCCTTTTCTTGCTCTTCACACTAATTTTCTACTGATGAGATATGTTAATGATAAAGACATAAGGAGAAAAATGTTATCCAATCTAGGATAGATAATGCATTCTACTCATGATCATGAAAACTGTATGAGTGTCCTTGTAGAAATTTATATAGAATTCCAAGATGAACATGATTTTATGGAGTACTTCATGATATACTAGATCAATAATGATAAATTTTGTAATTCATTATTTCCTTATACATTGCAAATCATTATTTCCTATAATTCATTGTTTCATTTTTTATTGTATAGTTTTAAGTAGTAGTTTTGTGATTGTCTTACATCAATGTTTTTGAATAATTCAATTTGTTGGAATATATGTAGGCCAAAGTATCATGTGATTTCCCTCACTCCAATTGGGATACCAATGCATCCATTGAATCAGATAAATGGTTTATAAATATAAGATATTTGGTTTACCACATGAAAAAATGTGGCCAAATGATGGATTAGTTGATGTTTATTTTACTAAAGCAGGTTCAACCACACTACAAGAATCATAGTCCTTTGAACCAATTGGGATTCTTGGAGAACTATAATAAGGAGAAATCATATTGTCAGTCATTGGAAAAGTCTAAAAATATTCATATGGGAACTATTTTTCTTATGAGAGCATTATGGATGCTTATTAGGTAAGAATCCAAATGAGAGAGCATATCATATAGCTTTTTTAGAAATTTGGCCTATTGTTTTACATGTGTGATTGTATGTGGGATCTACAAGAAAACCAATGCAAGCATGTGTTGAATGTGGTGAGGGTTGTGGAGGAACGTGTTGACCACCTTCATTTTGGCAAGGTGTGTGAGGTACCCATCCTCGTATAATGTTGAAAGCATGGACATTGGAGTCTAATATGAGCCTTAGATGAATAATAGGAACAAGACGATGATTAAGATAACTTGAGTTCTAAGAGTGGGGGGAAAAAACTAAGTCATGCATGCCCTTTGGTGCGTGGTAGTGATAGGTAATAACTTATATTTGATATTACAATAATATGAATTGAGGAATGCTTGAGATTGTACATTATTGATTTTAGCCTTTTTATGATTTTTGGATTCGATTAATGCATACATATAATGAATAACATCTTGGATTAAAACAACATGTAATACTAAAATTTAAGTAATGTAAGCAAAATGCATTCATTTTTTCCATGCTTTATATTTGAAATTTTAGAATTTTAAAACAAGGATTTAGGGTGCAACTAGTCAAAGGTGTGTTTGTTTTGTAAGTTTTCAGATATGTTGATCGCAGTCATAAATGGTGAACATGACCACGAAAGCACTAACTATAGAGGATTCCACGATTCTCGTAGTTTCACTATCCCATCTCTAGGGTTCGTTGAGAGTAATTTCCACATACTAACTAGTTAACAGTGCACTACAAGAACAAACAGTCAAAGGCTTCTAATGGCTGAAAATAAAATCTTAGGTATTTTTGATATACCATGAAGTAAGTAGAAACTAAAATCTATATATAGTGTTGTCTAATGACTTGAGTTTTGGGGAAGTACCCATCACACCATGACTCAAGTAAAATTGAAGATCACTTTGCCTAGAACAACAAATTCTATGAGTCTTAAAACTATTGAATAGTTTCTAGAAAAACAAATCAAGAAGAAAAATAAAATTGAAAACCAAATCAGAAACGCAAGAGTTAGAAAATAATAGTTCGGGTTCACCAATATGCTTTACTCTATTTTTTATAAAACATAATAAATAAATTGTATTTGATTATAGGTGTAAAACTCGAGAATATCATAATGCTAAAGATGTACAATAATCAACAATTCTAATTTCGACAAATTGGTTAAATACAAAAAATTGTTATTTTCAGAAAACACTAAGAAGAGATATACTTAGCTTGCACAGATATTTTTGTTGACTATTATAACTATCTAATAGTGAAAATCAATGAAAAAGATGAATATGCAGGGTCAAGAATAGGCTCAAGATCGGAAACAGAATCTCAACAAGTTCATTCTGAGTGGACAACAACGTGGTGTATTCGAGTTTGTTGACTATGGACTTGTCCCAGTTGACTGTAACAAGTGGTTGACAAGAAATGATAGAGAAAGAATAATATTGGAAATGCCAGATTAGCAATATGATCAGGAAGTATCTCTGGACGCCACAGCTATAAGAGGACTGAAATACAATGCACTCAAGTTCGTTAATCACATAATTACCTCATTTGACTTTTCCAAAGAATTGGTTGTTGCAACCTTTGTGTGCCTATGAATGTTATGTAATCTGAGATATCGCAATTAAGATTTTAACGTGCAGAAATCATTATTTTGTCTTCTCTTGTCTTTGAAACCCTAAGGGCACTTTGATAGCATTGAAAACCTACAAGAGAAAGAGGAGAATGTAACGGGTTGAGCTAATCCCAATCACACCGTTGATTATTGATTGTTCACTATGTATCTAGTACTCCAAAGAAGAAAATCAAACCCATGTATTTCTCTCACCTAGAGTGAATGTGCAATTATGCTTCTTTAACTATATGTATACAGCTATAAAATAGATTTGATACTTGAAAATGATAACTCTTTAATTTGCTTATGGTTGTTCCTTATTAGTGATCTTGAATTTAGAAAGAATAACGTAGATTTCTTCAATGTGTAGAGGTGTAAAAGCTTGAACCCAATAAATTGCATGTGGAGAAAATGAATGACTCTTGATATTTATTTATAAGATAACCTTTTGATAATTTCTTTTAGCCGACCATACAAAATGTGCAAGAAGTGCCAAAGTATGGTTTTACTTTTAGAAACAATTCATTGGTGCGGGACACATCCTACCTACGTGAACAAGAGTGCATTGTGCTCATGTCCACCCAACACAAACTTGTCTAGAAGGATCAAGGACAACTACCCTTGGCTAGAGATATTTTGGAAGTGATTTTAAGTGGATTAAGCATTTGGAATTGAGAAGTTTTTGTAATAGTAACGGTAAACAAAGGGTCAAACATGCATATAGATAAAGGGCTTAGAGGAATGTTAAATATGAGTCATGTATTTGTGTGCAAGTCATGTGGTTCATGATGTGTCAATAATTAGCATTGTCAAGTGCCTATGACTAGATTTATATGTCTATATTAAGATAACATACAACTTAAGTAGGCCTATACAAAACAAAAAGAAGAATAATCTTTTAAAATAGGTCTTGAAAATAAGACTTGATGAGATATCCATATAAAATAAGTAAAACCTAGAAAAAATGAGATAAAAAAATAAATGTCTCTAAAATCCAGACTAAATATCGTGAATATCGCACTGGGTGGGATGAAAGCTAAAACTTAAGATGCATTGGATGGGATGAATGCCATCACTAAGGAAGATGCAAGAAGTGCAAGTGAAAACATTGGTGAAGAGCTCAAGTTTTCAAGAGTGATATGAATCCACTATTTGATCACTGAAGACAAATGTTGGGGGTGTCAAATGGTAATACTATCAAGTGAAGTGTCAAAAGTACAAAAGAGTTTACCAAGCATGCCATCAACTGCATGAAGTAGATGTTGTGATGTGTCAAGGTAAAAAAGGGACACACCACTTGAAGAAGTAGTATCTATACACACACACCTCTATAATGTTGAATGGGTGGAGTTGATGAAAATTTTTGTGTGAGTGGATTGAATCCACTACTCGAAAGCCAAACAATGGCAAAAGCAGAGAATCTCAGAAAAATCTCTTTAAAAAGAGATGAACTAACTACCAAGGTGTCAAAGAATACAAAAATGGTCTCTCAAAGAAGAATGGCCCTAGTGGTGATGGGAGAGACTAACCACTGAAATAGAAAAAGAGTGCGCAAAACAAAGTACACACACATGAAGGTAGGCTAAGCTATGAAAAGAAAACCCCCATAGAACTTTAGAATTCAATGCGAGTAAATATATCTCAAAAAATACTATATAAAGATGAAGAAGACATTGTATACACTAAAATAACTCCAAACAAGGAGATTGTCTATCTATCGAAGAAATGCCATATCAATGTGAGAATTGTTTCAAAACAATGGAGCACTGCCAAATAAAATTGCTCCAAAACAAAAGGATCATTGCTAGGTAGAATGAGTAGTGTGCGGACAATGCAAATGAATGGTAGAGGATCCATTTTGGTAGAGCCCACGTAAAGAGCGCTAATGGTGCCACCACAAATGATCCAAGATCCATCCTAGGTGATTCAGTATTATAAGGTTTATATGGTTGGCTAATGCACTACTAGATCTATTCATATTTCTTACATTTGAAGTGAAGAGATCCCTGATATGATGACTAAGGTCTTGAGAAGTTTTGATTTAATAGCTAGTTTATTTTCGATTAATGTCCCTGATTGATTTATGTCTTCTTGGTAGAGTCATTCCCTTGTCAAATAGTCTAAAAAAATTTTAATTACCTTGTTGAAAAATACCAATAAGAAGATAAGTATGGGTTTGACTAAGCATTGGTTTGACAAAGCATGGATATTTTTTAATTTTAAAGCGATCATAGTATGCGTTGTATGACATGTTTTTGTTTTTTTAATGAATTAACTTTCTTAATTATAATATATAATAAATTGTATATTTTGTTAGACAACTATAGAGTGCTTTTGCATGGACTTAAATATATTACAATTATCTTTTAGGTATTCTTTCAACTTTTAATAACATTTATATAGATTATAAATTGAAGAAAAATAAATTTTCTACTTCTTTGTTCGAATTTTTATAATAATTGTACTTTTCTCTATAAAACAATCTAAATTATTTATTTTTAAGAAAATTTAATAATCTATCAATTAAATCTTTTGTTTTTATTTATAAAAAATAATCTTACATTTTCAATGACTATATATTCAATCATATTTTTTCTTAACATGCAAAGCTACATTAAAACTTAACATTGAATGCATATTTTTCAATATTTCATAATTTTCAAGACATATCTTGAATTATAAGTATGGTAACATATGTATATTTTTTATATTTCATGAATTTTAACTTCTTAAGTTTGGAGCCACTTTATACATGTGTCAAGACATCATGTATATTTTTTAATATTTCATAATTTTTTTACGTCTTATTTTCCAATATTTCATAATTTTAAACATGTCGCAATTTAAGAGTCACTTTATACAAGCATAATAACATCATGCATGTTTTTCAATATTTCATAATTTTTATTATATTTGAATGAGTAAAATTGAAATTTGATCATTCTACTATATGCATAGTTGTTTTTATCATACAAATGTACATCACAAAATGTGATTTAAAAAGTCCTTGGATAAAAAGGTAGAGGACATTCTTTGGGAAATAGGATTGTTTGTTTCACTCTGTTAAGTTCGATCCCTCTCAAGATTCTAAGACTCGGTTCTTTAATTATGAAGGATTTCCTTTCAGATGTTTTTGTTACAATCTTTTTGATCAACTTATAGTAGCATGCTCTTTTTTGGATCCCTCAGTTTTTAATCCTTTATCTCAAAGGAGTGAAGGAAAAAGAATGGCCCCTTTGATGTTAATTTTGTCTAGTAAAATCATGAAGAAAAAGAATCCAACGTCCTTCACCCCCTCAACAACATCCAAGTGCGTTGATCCTCTTACTTCCTCTCAACATGTCGATGTTGTGGTTGTTGAGCCCACATCTATTTTTATTCTAGGGTATGAGGGTTTTCTTCAATCTTCCCCAATTTCTTTTGGTTTAGCTCCGACTAAGTATCCCTTGTCCAAATCTAATTTGGGGTCTACTACTAAGCGCATAGGGGTCTCATGCACGTTGAACATTTGAAAAGAAATTTAGTAAGAGAGTTCATGGATGGGTCGTCATGGTCTTTAAAGGCTCCTCTCTTTTGGAGAGCAGAAGATTGGCTTCCGCATGTGGATAGCTTCATCCCTCTTCACTTGATCTTCCAATTTTTTAATATTTTGATAGATTTTATGTTGGTCAAGCAAAAATTGATTTCCTCTTTTCTCTCTTGTTAATCTGTTGTACTTTCATTTTGTTGTCTTTATTTCATTTTTGTTTTCACTAGAGGAGCCATT
Organism: Torreya grandis; assembly: GCA_037957365.1. Classification (NCBI taxonomy): domain Eukaryota; kingdom Viridiplantae; phylum Streptophyta; class Pinopsida; order Cupressales; family Taxaceae; genus Torreya; species Torreya grandis. Next base: position 2,013,488 of record JARHVA010001435.1, on the reverse strand, counting down.
AATGTGATGCTTTTTTACATGCATTTCTTTGTTCATAGACATTTCTTGTTTTCCTAGGGACTGGGCCCCTCTTGTGTCCCAAGGCCAACTTCTTGCCCCAAACGTTTCTTGTTTCCCTAGGGACTGGGCCCCTCGTGTCCTTATGGCCAACTGTTTGCCTCGAATGTTTCTTGTTTCCCTGGGGACTAGGCCCCTCTTGGGTACCAAAGCCAACTTTTTGCCCTGATCAAAAGCATTTTTATTATTAATAAAGGATTTTTAAAAATAACCCAAAAATTATCTGCCCACTGCACTTCTCCTTGCACTGCAACTATTTTTTTATTTATTTTGGGTGTCTTTCTCCGCCAGCAAGATAGCTTCTGTCCTCATCATGTTGATCCGTTTTTTCTTGTTGCAACTTTAAGCCTGGTTCGGTCACTAGTAAACCCATGCCATGACTCGGGCAGCAAGGACTTGTGCATCAAAAATATGAATGTGTCGATCGGGGAAACAAATTTTGGCAAGTTGGTGAGATACGAACTGTGTATTGAAATTATGGTTTACATTCAAATTTAACGTGTAAAATGCTTCTTTGATCTTTCATATGACCAATCATAGTTTTTTAAATAATGCCTTGATAAATTTGTCAGGTAGTACTTGCAAATCAATTGTTTGTGATTCACATGTGGCTCTGTACACATCATCCATGGTTTCTGGGCTTCAGGGCATAATACGCTAACATCTCGTTAATTTTATTTGATTGAATAGAGATTAAAAGAGTTAAAACTATAACGTCTTCCTTTTTCTCATGTGTAGGTACTGAAATAGTAATTTCCAGACTCCATGAAAAAATTCTGATTAGTTTTTGAATACGTCATTTGGCTGCGTGTACGATTATCCAAGAATACGAAGGAAAATAATTGAATTTCACAGCCATTGCGATTAATGAGGTGTTCTTTGTTAAATTCATCTCCTCTTTTTATCAAAATTTCTGCAACCTTTTTGGACATTCTTTAAAGGAAATAAAGTTGCTGGGTATTTTGTTTTTTAAATTGGAAGGGAATGCGATAATCGTACTCACAGTATGTAATAATACAATAATCGTTCTCCTAACATGCGGCAATGCAATAGTTGTACTTGCGATTACTGAGGTTATTAGTTTGTTGCCCAACAATGAAGAACAAACTACACTGCCGAATCAAGCTAACACTGTTATATGTTACTTGTTTTATTGTTTTGTTTTGAAAAAAAATTAATGCTACATTTACAAAACACATGTAGCAAGGAGATGTCTAGCATACTAGACATCTCCCATCAACAGTTTTCCTTCCTCGTATCCAGTCAGAACGACTGTTAGGCCAAGAAATCCACGTAGAGTTTTGAGCATCCTCAGTTTCTGCCAATTTTTCATAGCTTCGATTTTGCCTTACCCTAAAAACAGGATGGATAGTTCAATTCTTGGAAGGATCATATTTTTCATTAATCTCTTTTACTTTTATCATACTAAAATGATTATTCAATAGGTGCGATTGAAACAAATTTTGCTGGTATCCATTGTCAAAAGTGTCCTTCGCTCCAAATTTAGGAGAAACTACTGGCACTGCCTAGCAAAGTCCAAACTTTCTCAGGAAATCCCGGTGATCCTTTCACCATCGGCAAATAATTATATTCTCATTTAAAATGCCGTACCATACGTAGTCTAATCAGAGATTGTAGTAGTCACGCCTCTAAACCCTGATAAAAGGAAATCACATGTATTTATCTACTGACTTCGTGGAAGATATCACCAGATACACTAAATTTTGGATCCATACAAAGCAATACACACAAGAATGCTAGACTCGTCACATGCTGAACTTCTTACTGGGAATTTGGTGGTGGGGACTGAATAAATATCTTCAATGCCATGATTGTGCACATGAATGAGAGATGATACACTCATTTCAGTATATACCGATCTTTCTAATGTAATCTTAAACAACATGAAAAACAAAAAGCCCTCTGTGGAGAATATTTCACTGCAGCTATTGTAGTCAATGCTTCTTACTGAAGCTTGGATGGAAATGATGCTTGAGCTGACATTATGATTCCAACAATGACACCGAACAGCCCAAGGGCACTTCCAAAAATTTCAATTACTAAAATTTTCACAAATAGTGAAGAATTTTGGGCATCTGCAAGTGCACAGCTGCTTCCAATTATGCCAACACAAACTCTGCAAAAACATATCACATGATCATTTACAACAATAATGTAATAACTACAACAAGAATGTTTTCAAAAGGTGCCAGACGAAAAATAATAATCCTGGTAGATAGATCAGCTTTACAACCATTATAGTAAAACTAGAAAGTTGCAATTCCTATTACATGGTGCTGCAATAGGTTCGTCGCACAACAGGGTGCAGTTGCAAACTATGAAACCTAATATACAGTTTCAGAAAAAATATATATATATATTTAAACATACCCGCAAACTAGATTGGCAAAACCCACAATGATGCCAGATGCAAATATAGCAAACCCTGCTCTCATAGACTCTGGTGCAAATGTGTTCGCAGATGGAACACTCTCTAGCTTCGTCTGTAGAATGATAGCCACAATAACTCCATATATGGCCACAGCTTCACAGAAGATTACACTGCAAAACACATTCCCAATATTAGATTCTTAGAATTTCTATTTGTTGTATCACTACTGCATATAGCTTACAGATGAAAGCAATGTTCTACCTCCAAAAATAGACACACATTTATCCTTGAGCACAAAGCCAGATGGCAAAACACATTCCCAATATTAGATTCTTAGAATTTCTGTTTGTTGTGTGTTATTACTGCATAGCTTACGGATGAAAGCAATGTTCTAACTCCAAAAATAGACATTTATTTATTCTTAAGCACAAAGACAGATAACCAGTCACCGCTGTTGTCGACTTGCTTGAATGAGTAACTGAATACTCTGCATGGCTATTAAGGACACATGAAATGCATCCGATACAGCAGAAGCCTGCTAACCCAGCAGCAGAACAACCTTGAACCAAATCATCTATCTTGGCTTCTCTACAGAAATCTAATGGATATAATCATAAAGGTGCAAATAATCCACCCAAAAGGATTCATTTTCAGATGTCCAAATTTTTCAAGCAGTGTAGCATAAGAAATAAACCGTCAGGATGTTTCATCCTCAAGTAGTGTATTACCAAAATTATTCATCCTCCATCCCATGGAAGATAAAATACCTCAAAACTGAATCATCAAATATGGCTTGCAGCAGGCTGCATTAGTTCTTCGCCAAGATCAAGATCACAAGAAGAGGCAATACTATGGAATCCAACAAATATAGTTTTTTTTCATTGTGTCGTACATTTGTGGGGTATTGTTGGACATTTCCTTTCCCAATAGCTAATTGTTTCAGCCTATAATTGTATGTATTTACCCGTTAAAATCAAGCACTTGCTTCCAACTCTACATGATTAAGCTCAAGTCTGCAGCAGTGGAGAATTTCAGGGGAATACTTTAATATGATTCACTCTAATGCTGAGAAAAAGGGGACTTACAAATTAACAGTAACTTTTCTGAACCGTTCAGTGCATTCATACATGATCATTCAATTTTTCACCTGGATTTTGCTCAAAGACAGTCTGTGTGGTATAACAGATGGAAAGGGCTGCATCATGTGCATAAGAATTAGATCTTTTACTAAATTCAGATTTATGGATCCATGGTTGGTGTCAAATTAGTCTCTTACCAGGCTGGTAAAAGAACAAGAGCTGAAACATTCAGTATTTTCTCTAGATGACGACAAGGCTCCAGGATCAGATAGTTTTGCTTCACTGTTTTTTCAACAATTTTGGGGCATGAAGAAGATCTATCAGAAGCAGTAGAAGAATCGTGTTTATCTCAAAAAAATGTTAAACAATTCAATGCTAATCTGATCTGGATTCCTAAGAAAGCGGACTATAGCAGACTAGATTCTTATCGGCCTCTCTCTATGCAACACTGCCTATAAAATCATAGCTAAGGTAATTGTTTATACATTTCTATTTTACAACAAATCAATTCCAAATCACAAGCTGAGTTTCTTTAATGGCATTAGATATTTGATAGCCTGCCTAAAATCCAACTTCAATTTTAACCAATGTTATTCCTGATTCCAGGACCCTTGTTTTGATCTACAATAGGTCTTTGTCAGGGGTTTCCTTTATCGCCGTACCTTTTTTATCCATACAAATGTAAAGCAAAAGACACTCAAAGAGCTTTGTCAAGCAATCCATTAATTGAAAAGCAAATAATGAAGAGTATACCAAACAGCTGCCACAGATATATAAAGCTTTCCATGGCAAGGAAGATGGCCTTCATATTTATAAAGGTAAACTTTATGTGCATAACTCTACTCGCTTGAAAAAATATCAATATGAGAGAAGCACATGGAGCACCATGTAAAAGCCACCAAGAATATCAAAAGGACAACCGCAGCCTTGGAGCAGATCTTCTTAGCAAAGATTAACGAGAATGCTGTAAAGCATGTTTCTAGATGCCTAGATTGTAAACAAGGGAAACATAAAAATTAACATCCTTGCAAGGGGAATCCCTTGAAATTGAAAAAAGTCCTAGAAAAATATTAGGGAGGATGGCCTCAAACTGAGCAAAAAGTGGAAAGCACTAATGTCTTCACTCCTAGAAGAATTGACAATAACCTATGATGCAGGAAACGGCAGAAACAGGGTGCGCTTCCAAGGGGAACCATTTCCGGAGCGAAATGGCAAACCAAAACACCCCGGAAATGCATCCGAAATGGCACCACAGCCTGGGTACTTGCCGGAAATGGCCCGGAAATGGCCATGCCGTTCCCGGCAAGAACCAAGGCATTTCCAATGCCAAAAAAAACTCAAAAAATTGTTTCAAGATTTATAAAAAAAAAAACCCTAAAACCAATTAAACTAACCTGGAAATTTTTAATTTTAAGCATGTTTAATGTTCTGAATTTTTGTGAACACTATATTTTTTGAAGCGTTTTATCTTTTATGTACTAAAAACAAGTATTTTACATTTTTTTATATATACTTGGATAAAAAAATTAATTTATTGTATGGACATTTCTATGTCGTTTCATTTCCAAGGGTTCTTGGAAAATCAGCGTTTCTACATTTCAGATCCGTTTCCGTTTCCATTTCCTGGCAACTAAGACAATAACCCAACATATTCCACTTAACTTTAACCCTATTATTACAATCGAACTCCTCCATCTAAATGATTCCATTGTTCATGAGTTGACCTTCATAAATTAAACATAATTAGTAAATCCTAAATTCCCCTATTTATGGAAGCAAACAAATCACAACTGATGATGGTTTGAGATGTTGCAACCCACAATGTCGTGTTAAAAAATAAACACAAGTACTCCCTAAAGCTGTATCAATAATCAACATCCTGCTGAATTCCTTCAGCCACTACCAAATCCAAAATAGAAATGAGAGGCCATCCCTATGTAATTGATTGTAAGCTTGCCAGAGAATAGAAGAAAGAACAAATTCATTGTGGTTGTGATGAAAAATTGACTACAGCTGCTCACTTCAAACCAGTTCATATAAACCATGATGCATCAATCTTGCTAGACTATTTGTTGAAATTGTAAGATTGCAATATCTGCTTCTAAAGATCTTTTCAGATAGAGATGCCTTTTTCCCCTCAAAGTTGTGGAATTGCTTCAAGCACTGGCCATTGAATTGAACATTAGCTCAGCTTATCATACTCAAACTAAATGGAAAATAGTAAGGACGAGTCAAGTTAACAATGCCTAGTGTATGTGATGTATGTGCATAAGACCACCAAGTAGGAAAAATATCTCCATTTGGTCAAATTTGTTTACCAATACAGCTTTGTTGAATCATTCGGCATGGGTCCTTTCTAGTTTTTATATGGGAGGAAACGAACTACTTCATTCAGTTACAACAATCTTTAAGACAGAAACAGAATTAACACACATTATCGAAAAGAAAGAGAGGAGCAAGTTACCAAAATAAGGAAGAACTTGATAATATCCCATGACTAAGAAAAGACATTCAAGACAGTTGAGCCAATAGCTTTCAAGCTTACAATGCTACCTAATGTTATGGTGCATATCTTTTTCATTCACTTTGCTAAAAGGCACACATGACTCCAACCATATCCTTGATTTTCCACGGATCCAAGTGGAGCTAGAAGAAAAACTTAAAATCAAGCATACTCAATCCTTGACAAGAAGACCATGGTACTATGGAACTAAACTATTATGAAAATCAAGGTCTGACGTCAAATTTTGTGGACCCAACAAGTAAAAATAGGAAATGGAGATTGCAATGAGGAAGCAATACCCAATCTTGTCTAAAAGATTTAGTTGTCAAGCCAAAATAGGAAGACGGGATTTGGTGCAAACCAAAATATTGCAAATTGCATTAATGAATAATGAAAGATTACATTAGTAGATAGCCAAGAATATGACTATTCAATTCATATTCCAAGATGAATCTTTATCTACCTAAAGAGACTCTCTAACTTATCACTATGAAATAAAATACTCCTACAATTACTCCTAGGATTTACAATATTATATTACAATAATATTACATCCCCCCTTCAATCTGTAGGAGTTATTGTGAGACCAAGCATGCCTCTGAACTTTTCAAAATTTTATCGTCCCAACACTTTTGTCAAGATCTCTGTTGGTTGCTCTACAGTAAGACAATGTAGCAATTTTACACTACCATCTTTCACCAATGTCAAATCAGATGAAATTTAGTGTTGATGTGCTTGGTTTGGTCGTGCAAGACTAGATTCTTTGTCATTTGAATTACAAATGTGTTGTCAAAGGTGTTGACGAAACCTGTTGTTCCTGCAATTCTAAAAGAACACTTCTACACCACAAAATCTCTTTGGTTGCCTTTGAAGCTGCCATGTATTATATTTTTGCTATAGAAATTGCCGGCACTAATTGCTTTTTTGACTTCCAATTGATAACTATTGTTCCCAGATTCATTAGAAAACCTAAACTAGATTTTTCATCTTCAAAATCACTAGCAAAGTCAGAATTTAAGTATCCGACCAGTTTGAAGTCCCTTGCCCTAAATATTTGAACCCAAAACTTTGTGTTTCTTTAAGATATCTAAGGACTCTTTTTGCTACTACCCAGTGACTTTCTTTAGGTTGTTACATGAATCGAGAAAGAACATCATCAAAAGAAATATCTAGTCTAGTTGTGGTCACATAGATCAGACTTCCAATGAGTTGTCTATATTTAGTAACATCTACTAAATATGTGATTTCTTCTGATATCAATTTCAAATTTTGTTCTAGGGGCGTACCGAGAGGCTTGTAATCTGTCATTTCGAACTTGCTCAAATTTTCACCATTGTATTTATGTTGAGTAATGAAGATATACTTTGGTTTTTGAATTACTTCAATACCCAAATAGCAATGAAGATAACCCAAATCTGTCATTTCAAACTCTTTCATCAACTTTGATTTGAATTTGCAATGTATCTCTCATTGTTTCCTGTGATGAGTAGATCATCAACATACACCATAAGAAATACAAATGTTTCGACAAAAAGAGTTGCATCTTCAAACTCAAAAAGTTTGAAGTTCATGTTCAAGAGGTGCTCAGCGAGTTTGTCGCATGATGCTCTTGGGGCTTGTTTCAAACCATACAGTGATTTTTCCAGTTTGCCACTTTGTGTTCTTTGCCATTCACTGCAAATCCTTCGAGCTTAGTCATATACACTATCTCCTTGAGATCACCATTCAGAAATGCAGTTTTGACGTCCATTTTTGAACTTTCCATCTGTTGGGAACTACCAACCAACATGGTTCAAATTTGAGCAAATGCCTTTGTGACAAGCCTTGCTTTGTGCTTGTCGAGCGAGCCATCTGCTTTGTACTTGTTTGAACTTGTTGCCAAAGTCCCACTTGCAGCCAATACGTTTACAACTGATTGGAGGATCAACCACTTTCTAAGTTCCATTTTTTACCAACACATCATACTCACTTCTCATTGCATTTTTCCATGCATCAAGCTTTTCAACTTGTTTGAAAGAAGTGGGTTCAAAGTCAAAACCAACTTGGCTTCTTCTTCAGGAGGCTCTTCCAAGGCAAGCTTTTCTATCTTATCTTGAAGTTCATCTAGGAACTTCTTTGATTGCGGTGCGGCTGTGTGTGCACTTGTTGTGCCTGTTTTCCCAACCTCATCAACCCTGACATCTTTCAATGTTTCTCTGACCCATTTTGGAACATTTTTCTATGTAGATGGTGGAATCACTAGTGCCTCAATTTCTGGAATTGAGGCTCCTTAATTTTCTACCATCAGACCATCCTTTGATGAAGTTTCACTTTCTTCTGCACGAGGAGTGTCGTTTTCAATTTCAGGAGTCGATAGAGATTCAAGTGTTTCCTAATTATAGGTTCCCCCTTCATTGTTTGAAACCTCCATATAAACATCCTTGAAAACATCAAATTTGGCATATTTTTCCAAATGATTCAATTGTCCACTGATGCTTGCATTGTCCTATGCAGTTTCACAAAAGACGACATCCCTTGCGATGAAAAATATCTAGGTGTTCCCATCAAATACCCTGTATGCTTTTGAAGACTCAGAATATCCCAAAAGCGTCCATTTGCAGCTCTTGTGTTCCAATTTGTTCCTTTTCTCCTTTGGAATCAATGTGTAGTACATGGATCCAAAAATCTGAAGATGTCGCACTAAAGGGAGATGACCACACAATCTTCATATGGAGTCTTCATCTATAGGGCTACTAATGGTGACATGTGGTGAAAATATATTGTTGTTTGAGTTGCTTCTGCCCAGAAGTGCAAATTTACCCCTTTGAAAAACAACATTGCTTGAACAATGTTTATGATAGTTTGGTTTCGAAGGCTTTTGATTTCTTCTTCAGAAAATGTATCCAAGTCATGTTGTAGTGATCAATGAACATGAAGTATTTGTGACCACCAACAGAGAGGATTGGCAGAGAATAAAGATCAAAGTGAACTAACTACAACTTTTTGTTGCTTTTCCATTCTGAATTTTGAAACGATTCTCTTTCATGTTTCGCCAATATGAAGGCTTCACACATTTCAATGTTTTTGGACAAAGTCACCAAGCCTAAAACACCATTTTTCTGCATTGTGTGGATGTTGTCATAGTGCATGTGCCAAAATTTGTCATGCTATAGAAGACTAGCTAGCATTCCTTCTACGAGATGAGCAAAATTCCTTGACATTGAGTGCTCACACCTAAGCTTCAGCAATTTTCCTTCTTCGTATCCAGTCAAAACAACTGTAATGACATTTTCTTGGGAATTTCACCTTTTTGTCATCAAGCATAATGGAGTGGTCTTCTTGTTGAATTAGCACAAGAAACAACAAATTTATTTTTAACTAAAGAAGGTATAGCACACTACAGAGAATAAAATATATAACTCCTGGTGACTTGAGTCAAATTGTATCATTGCCTTGAGGTCGCAATATTCATTTATCTGCCAAATATACTAGACCACAACTTTCTTCATGAAACTCCTCAAAGAAGCCCCTTCAGAAAGTCATATGTTGTGTGGAACCAGTGTCTAAAACCCAAGCATTATCCCAAGTTGAACTCTCTAAGGCATTATTTGCTTTGTTAGAGATGGAAAGCATACATTCACAAAATATCTGAGCTCAATCTGGTTCTGCATTTTTCTTCTCTTTTTCTACTTTCTATTTTTTGTAGGCTTCAATTTTCTTCCATGATGTCTTGCATTCATAAATTTGGTGACTCCTTTTTCTATCGCAGCATTTGTAATACAAGTGTTTGTCATTATGTTTTTCTTGATGTTGGCTATTGTTTTTACCAAATTTGTCACCTCACCCTTTGTTCTTCCCTTTGCCTCTATCATTACCTGCATTCTTGGAAGAATTGCCCTTTTGATTTGCTTAATAAATGCTTTCTCTAATGCACTATGTTTTTCTTCCAAAGGCTTTTTCTCTTTCGAACATTTTCTCAACCAATTGATCAAATGTGAGTCTTCAATGGATTTCTTGCTTGCAATGACTCCAAATAGGTTGAGTATGTAAGAAGAAAAGCCTTATGAAGACAATCATAAAGACAAATTTTTATTACAGTTGCATCAACATCATGCTTGATTACACGAATTTCAGAAGCCAAACTTATGACATCTCCATTTTTCAACTCAAAATTGAATGGTTTCAATTGTAGCTGTATGAATTCCAATTTTGGATGGGAATCATACAAGTCCTTCAGTTTGTGAAAAGATTCCTAAGGAGTGTTGCACCCCTAAATTTGACGAAACAACTCACTTCACAAGGAGTGTTGCACCTCTGAATGTGACGAAACGCCTTTGTATCAACTAAGGCCCTCATCAAAGCCAATGCTTTAGATTTTTTATGCTTCCATGATAGTATCTCCTTTTCATCTTTTACTTCGGCAGGTTGATCATCCTTGTCACCATAGTTACCAGGTTCGGAAATCCGAATGCGTTCGGGAGGCCAAATAAATGCGGAATTCTTCAAAAAAATTCGAAAAAAAATCCGGTAAAATCCAATTTGAAAAAAAATAAAAATATATATATATATATATATAAAATAATATGCAAATTGACAAATAAAATGAAAAATATTAATAAAATAATATAAAATGTTTATATTTTATCATATTTATGGTTTCTGGGCATTTTTTACGCAAAAAACCTTAAAAAGTTTTTTAAAAAAAAAAATTGGAAAAAAAGAGGGCCGACCCGAACGAACTTATCCGGGCCGGCCAAAAAATGCGGATCTGGCCGGATTTTGTCCAAATTCGGCCGGATTTGGTAACTATGCCTATCACAGATGTTGAACCACAAGTCATCGAAGATAACTCTGTTATCCTACTATCTAGACCATTCTAACCAGGTTTCTTTTCCGGTTAGGGTTGTGCTAACAATAGTCTAAATTGAATGCATGTTTGATGTATCAAAAGATGGAATAGTTCTTTATCACTCCAAAAAAGTTCCCTTTTCTATATACCGCCCAAACGATAGACCAGCCCTCTCAAATACTGTGCCACATTCATTCAATTGGTTGTTCCTGAGGTGTATTGGCTGGTTTCAGGATGCTATGTGTTGACTTTAGACGGTATACTTGGCGTTTGACAGTCCTAACTTGTGGTGAGCGTGAAACCAAGGTTTTCATTACTTATTCATCCTCCACAAGGCACTGTCCAGGTTGTCATGCACAGTCCATCACAGTCAAAAAACAGTCGGAGAAATGCTAAGCACAAACGAAATCACCACGTAGCAGCCAGAATCAGAAAAGAAGGCAATTGGGCAGTCATTCAATGCCAAGACAGGTCTAAAACAAGTTTGAAACTGACAATAAACGGCACAAAATAGCCAAAATGTCTCCTTGAAACAGCCACGCAGTCCACACACCTTGCTACAGCAGGTGTAACGCAGTCAAAGATTCAAAGCAGCTGAAAATTGTCAGTACAGCAGGTAATACGCCTCCAATTGGTTGAAAGTTGAAACACCCTCTAAGCAGCCTGAAGCACCTTCTTTCAGAGCTTTAAACAGCAAATTTGTTCTCCTAAAAAGTATTGTAATGCAACGTCAGCCGTACAGCTTAATATTAGGAGGAGAAATTAAAACGAATGGAATGGAGAATCAATAAAATAAGAGAAAACATTGCTCTGATACCAATGTCAGGGCAGGATTGAAATGACGGGATTTGGTGAAAACCAAAATATTGCAAATTGCATTAATGAAGAATGAAAGATTACATTGTTAAATTGCCACGAATGTGACTATTCATTTCATATTTCAAGATGACTCTTCAACTACCTATGGAGGCTCTCTAGCTTATCACTACGAGACAAAATACTCTTACAATTACTCCTAGGATTTATAATATTATATTACAATAATATTACATTAGTGAAACCAAGGTAGGTGCCCGTCTTAAGGAGGGGATGTCAGATTGCAATTTTGGAACCTGGTCAATAACTTGTGAAGTTATTACAACTTACACTTTGTATTAAAATATAATTTTACAAAATACAAGTCCAAGTACAAAATACAAGTCCAAGTGCAAAAAGGACCCATCAGGTGAGGGATGCAGCTTCCATGCAACTTCTTGACGTAGTAGAAATATTGCCTTATATTATAGTCTGATTACTTGAATGTAAGTGGGCCATAACTAATATAGAGACTTTGACATAACATTGAAGCAAACTACTTAAGTAGTGTGAAGATAAATTTATGTAGGTATCATGTGTATCTTCCTTTCTTTTTTGATTCAGACATTCAAAAATGGCGTAAATATGGATTTCATTATGTTCATATGAGTCAAATTGATTTTAAAATAACACCCCATTTTAATTATGAAATCAAACCTACATACTTTGCATCCCTGTTAGACTCCAAATATCCTTCATGGATTAATGGAGATATTACCAACTTCTAAGGTGTGTTAGATAGAGATGCTCTTTGCAGTGTCCAACCTAATTTTACACTTAGCCTTCATGATGATAACATAATTCAGGCCTTTATTCTATGTCTACAATTTCATGTCATCCACCTGACTCCTGGTTCCATCTACACTACAATCTCTTATAGATATACATTTGTTTTATTAAATATGATATATATGTGTGATTTACCTCAAGGAACTTGTTTCCCTCTCCAAGCTACAAATCTTATTGATTTTGGCCAGCATATTGACCATCATGAGTTTTTTGTTGGTTATCCCATGATTTATTTACAAATAAAACAAGCACCATATAGATGTTTCTATTTTATTTAGGATATACATTCCTTGTGTGATCCTAGACCAATGTGTCTTGTAGGCTTAGCTTATGTTAGATCTATTTGAAGCCTCCAAACTAAACATATACTTTGAAATAAATGAATAATATCACCATAATGAAGAATGTGTCTATTCTGCACATGTGCATGGTGACCTATACAAACCCAAGAAAATAGAGGTATATGAACACTCATTATACACTATTTTTAGACCTCTATACATGTTTATTCCATTATATGGAAGCTCTCCTTATTGTTCCTCTCACTAATGATATCCTTTATTGCAAAATGTCTAACACCTACTATTATAGCCCAAATTTTCACCCTTGGAGATTGTTCAAGCCTTCTAAATTTTGTGTAATATAGAGATAATCATAGGTCATGGGTGACCTTTAGATGGATTAAATCTCTAATTTATAAGGATATCTCCCCTTGATGTATCACTTAGGCTCATTCACTAATCTACCAACTTGTTAGGAAAAGAGAGAGAAACCATGGAGGTGATGCACCAAAATAGTTTGACCACTACCAACTAGCTGCATGTGCACATCAACCATGAGACTAACCTAAACAAATGTTACTCCTAATCTACCTCTGTACATCAGTAATTCATTATGGAGGTAGTGAAATATGCTTGGGATAGGACTAGTCAAGAGGTCACATAGTGAAACTAATTAATAGACAACTAACTCAACCTTCACACCTCACTTAGACACTTCATAAGACTTGTGAACAAGATTTCAAACTAAATATGAATGCTAGAAAAGGAAAACATGCTAAATAAGTTAAGCTAATCACTTGACAAGATTAAATAGTCATGCACACACATTGAAACCATTTAAAACAAGAGGTAAAACCAGAAGTTTATCATTGATCAAAGGCTTGAAAATGGGAAGGGATTCACCATACCCAGGTGGAGGATACATAACAAGTTAAACAAGGATGATTAAATAGAGAAAAAAGAGTAGAGGATAGAAGAGCATAGAAGAGAGAGGTTGACAAGTATCCACTGAGAGTTATAATCAAGAAAATAATTAGAAATAGTCCCATCATGTCTCCAAAGACATGTGTTGCTCTGTTGAAGATGTATTCCTCTTCTAAATGGCATAGGAGTTTCATGTTTGCTTGACACCTCTTGCTTTCTCTTCAAAACTGCCCCTTCTCTTGACTTGAAAATGGACAAGCGGAACTCTTCATCATCAATTCATCTTGAATCACCTTCTGCCCCTATTCTTTGACATATTGCATTAGTTTATAAACTCATCAAATTGGCATTGCAATGATCATTACACCTCTCACTCTAGACAAGCCTGTAGGTACCAAATTGACTATGTATGCAGGGTTCAATTGGGTCCTATCTTATCATCTCCTTATATGATATTCATTTGGGTCTTTTTGACCTGAAATTACCATTAACACTTTGTCCATTTATCTAAATTCTAACCCACTATGAGAATTGCATCTTCTTTTCAAGCTTGAGACTAGCCTGAACTGCTTAAATTATTCTATAGGTGGTCATTTAGGGTTTTAGTTTCATCTTGAAATCTAGGGTTTCAATACAAATCACTGAGCATTCAATATATTTTCTACTATATTAAGAACTTATTTATCTTCCTTTAGAACTCTGTAACCTTAATAAGACCTCACATCTTCATAAACATGCACTTTCTCTCTTGCATTTGTTTAGTACATGGCTGTATATGGTGATTGGGAATCCATTGAATATAAGTCTTTAAAACTTTCCTTCCCAACTAAGATATTGAAATTTTGATACACATTTGAACTTCATGAAGTCTCTTTCACATTTAAACCTAAATCTCTTGAAAACTCATTGGCTCTTTCCTTTGTTTGACTATACATGACAAATAACCTTAGCCCTGCATGTAGGTCTATTTAGGTTTCACTTATTCAATGTGTTTGATCATAAAATGAGATCATTGTGAGAATTTGTATCTAGATGAATAGATATCTTTGATCTCTATATCTCACATGTATATTCTCAAACCTTTTCCATGTTGACTGAAGGTTTCACATTGCCCAAGTTTGCCATATAATTGCCTGTAGGTTTCATTAAGGTGATTGGATCATTAGGTCCTAAAAGCACACCTTCTCTACTAGTCTTGGATTGAAAAAAATAATAAATACACCATATTTCCTACACTTTAGGACTTCAAAATCCAATCTATGATGCACATTTCAACCAACTTATCACATAATGCAGACCTACAAGTCTGTAAACCTGTATGCCTACATTTTTCATGTTTTATGCTTTGAATGATAGAAGTTTGACCCTTTTTTGAATATTAGATCATTTTTACATTGTTTCCTTATATATATAATGAGGTTAATATCTCCATATGACTTGTATAATGCAAAACAAAACCTTTTGAAATCATCTACGTAGATAACCTCATAATATAGTCATCAAACATAGAAACATGAGTGGCACTTGAAGGACTAGTATGGAATAACCAATCATACTTAAGGACCTTTAATGAGATGGTAAGAAAGTGGAAAACATTCAAACTTACCTTTTATGCACTGTAACCTATCAAATTCTTCCAAGCTTCAAAGTCAAACCTGTGATATCTCCCTCATGAAGGCTCTTTTTGATCCCATGAAATATCACACGTGTGAAACTAATGGCATAATATATGAAAAAAAAATTCATACCTCGTATAATATTTTTTTTCCATCATGCCTCCAAACTATTTGAAATAGTCATTTTAAGGAGAGAAATTGAGCCTATGGGGTTTGTAGGATATTTTAAAGCACCATAACTTTATGTAGGTACATGTTTGCAACTATATTAGCAGAAGTGTACAATAACTCCGTCATTTACTTCCATCAACAAGAAATGTTCTATGTGTTGGCGATAATGACATGGAAGGTAGCTCTATAATATTTCACGTTTCAAAACAAAAAATGCTCAAACCTTAATATGTCCTTTAGTGCTCCAAATGAGATTGGAAATTATCATTTTCGAGCATGAAACATGAGAAGAATTAGGAAGTGATCTTGTAATAAATGGCAGTGTTTCCTTGATCTGGTTATAACCTGCAACAAAATTCTGAAGTTGTTGATTCCAGTAGAGTAATTTCTACTGTGGCATGTGTTTTATTGTAGAAATCCTGACTGTGACAGTGCTGCTTTAACCATCCATGAGTTGACGCTGCTTCGGGCCACTAAGATGTGGACCCGTCTTGAGTACCCTATTGGCATCTGAGATTTGCAAAGAGTGAAAGATTTGTTCCAAGCCTGCGCTAGGGGTGGCATTCAAAGTTGAAGAATGGCAACAATTAATGTAGTGACTCCCGTTACATTTTTGTCCAAAGTTAGACCTCTTAAGCAGATGAGTGTTAAAGGCCCAATTTCCATTCTCTAATTATGCAATCTCTATTAAGCTTTTTAATCAGATATTACATACACTCTATTGTAAGCCATCTAATGTCCAAGGTATCACAAATTTTACAAGTTAATTTACTGGAGATCAATAATGATCGCATAAGAGATAAATAAGGTAGACCAATCACAGCAATCAGAAGTTGTGTACACACACTTTCATCAGAATCAGTTGCAGCAGCTAAACAGCAAAGTTAAAACACGTTTCTACTTGTCCAAAGAAAAATACATTAGTACTTCTCCACAGCAAACGAAGGAGTGCAATTCCTAGGCCTGTGCACACATTTACCACAAACAATGGTCCGAAATGGATCATGTGAAAATATAAAGAAACAAAAAGCGAAAAAAAAAGGTTGATGCTCGGAAACCTTCTGCAATGATGCATCTTCAATAGGAATAGTGATCCATCAAGTCAATGGCAGGCTTCAAAGCAGCACTCCAGTGGGGGAAGTAATTGGTTCTTTGTTTTTCTTAAAATCACACCAAGATCAAAAATCGCATGAAAATCAAAATAGACCAAAAAAAAACCAGAAGCAACAATGCAGCAACAAATGCCAGGTATGCAGATACCTAAAGGTTTGGTTTCAAGTGGTTATAAGTTATAACTCATGGAAAATCAAATGAAAATGAGGCAAACATCTAATCAACTAGGCTCTTCATTCGCTTCTTGGCCAAATGTTGATTCTTATTGAGCAAAGAAACCTGAAGTAACTCAAGGCACCAGTTGGGACACCTTATTGACACCACAACAGCAGTGGAGGACAAGAAGTTTTTGTAGCCAACCAAAATAGCTTGCCTTCCACTAACAGACCAAGTAACCGATGAAGAATCAGTCTTAAGGTATCCTCAAACCAGCCATTTTCAAGGGCAGGAGGCATGTAGTTTGAATCAAAGAAGACCAAGGTCGCATTTTCATAAGTGAGAAATCACAGTGTAATTGCTATGATCTGAAAAACAAGTTCCAAAAATTTCTCTGTAAATATATATCCACCAAGAGTATTTTTCTGTATTATATATTTGTGGCTATCATGTGGGTGCATGTTTTCTAATATTTCTGTTCAAAGTCATTCTGTAATTGTTTTCTTACACATGGAAATTTAAAATTCTTTATTTATGTTCAATATCACATGGAAATTTAAAATTCTTTATTTGTGTTCAATATGGTCTCTAATTGTTTTCTTTCACTCTAAAAGATGAGAATTCTGGGGGCATCAAAATAATATAGTTTTTTATTTGGAAAAGATCTGATTGGAAAATTGTGTTTATAGCCTTATTCATAGAATAGCTAACTACGGATCAAACTATGGTGAAGCAATTGATGATAAAAGCATACCTTGTGACTAAAGGGCTTTGTCAAAAATAGACTTGCACAAGTATACAGAAGTATGGGCTTAATGGAAAGAAAGCGACAAAGTGAATATAGAAATAAGAAACAAAAGAAAATGCAAGAACAAGTACATAAGCAAAACAGTTTGGTGTATGAATCTTCTAAAAATTGAAATTTTGAGAGCATTAAGATTAGCCAAAAGAACCGTCAAACAAACAAAAATAAACAAACGCCATTTAGCTCTCATGTTTTCCACCGATTCCTTTGTTTATAGCTTCAAATTTCAAGACATTCTTACACATTCTATTACCTCCTCCAAGTCCTACCTAGTGTAATTTGGAAATCCTTGAGATTAAGAGCCACATCTGGCCATCATATCATGTATGTAATATGATGCACCCTATATATATAGATATGGTGACCGGGTCCCTATCTTATCTGTATATAGGACACAATATAGGATGCATTTAGACAATAGGAATAATCTCTCTTCTCTTAGAAATGTTAGTATTCAACTCCATCCCAAGGAAATGAATGTGATGGAAATTACCAGGAATCAGGGGGTTGGGTTCGCTACCCCTCACGGAAGGCAATTTGTGATTGAATTGATGAGAGCATCATCACATCATGGTGACATGACTCTCGAACACGACAGAACAGACTAAAAATGCTTACTAGGATAGGAACAGGACACTCTAATCGGTAATTGGCCAAGGTAGTAATTGGTAATTGGTTGAGCTAAATACCTCCGACGAATAGAAACAAGATGGAAAGAGAGGGGGGTGCACCACAATTAGATTGAACTATATTCTATATGTAATACAGATTAAGAGTCCAATCCAGATAACTATTAGAACTTCGACATACCATCAGCAATCTATATGATACGGTAGCTCTCCTCCACTTGTTTATATAGATAGTGCTCATATGTGTGTGTGTGTGTGTGTGTGTGTGTGTGTGTGTGGGCCCCTCCATTTATGTCTATAGGGAGTAGTGGAGTGGAGACACCAAACCGATGAATAGGATATATTCATGTCACATACATTATACAAATAGGACTATCTAGATTATTTAGATCTATGTGCCCTGTGTAGATAAAGAACAAAAGAACAGAGTCGGGAGCTATAGATTATAGCCATATACAGCAGATCCATTCTCATCCCTATTCATGCCTTGCTTGCTTTGTTCTAGTAGAAATGCAACTTCAAGAATACACCTTCGTAGATACTTATAGAATACACAAATCAGATTGTATTTTGGTCAAATTTATTTGGACTTGGAGCCTTCTCGACAACAGGAAGAACAAGCAAAACTCAATTATCAATTATTTGATATATTTGCATCCTCGCAAGTCGCAATTGAAAGTAGAGGCACTTCCGTTAACTCTAAAGGCTTTATCAAATTTAATTTTATGGCAATTTGAAATAAATTTTGCTAAATCTTTGAAGTAACTGATGAGTTACCTTGTAGCCTAACTTTGGGTGGTCAAAAAAAGTTTATTTCATTTAGTTGAATAAAAATGGCTAGTCAGTATGTGATCTACTAGTAAGATGTGGCACTTATCGCAACAACAAGCCTGGTTCAAAACCTGGCAGACCTGAACCCCACATTAAAAAGGTCAGCATATTAATGCAAATGAATAAAGGCGTGCCCCCGACATTTAAGAAGTTTGCATATTAATGCAGTTGAACACATATGGCAAGTCCAATGGCTGTGGTCTAGTGTTAAAATGGGGCACCTACTGCTATAAGAATTCAGGTTCACGCCCCAATAGGCAAGCCTCCCATATGAAAGTGGCCTTCGTGTTAATGTCGCTCTATGAATGTGGTTGAATTATTGCCTTTGAACCAACACTTGATGTGAAGAACAGATCGAATACCATAAAGTATAGCGGGAGGGAAGCCCACTCCCATACTCAGTTTAAACATGTTTGTGAACAGAACACAGTGCAAAGCCAGAAAGACATATCCAACACCACTTGAACTCGGCCTTTTGTACATGAATATTACTTGCATAAGAGTTTTTTTTAATTGATTGAAAGGGGGAAAGAGGGTTGGTAGGCCCTCATCCATGGGACAAAAACAGGAGTCGATTCCATGGGGGTGCTGCTGCACGTACACTGGATGTCAGATTTATCAGGGAGGCACTTTGTGAGACTCAAATCAGTGACCCGGCGTTGGCAGTATACTTTTCATTGCCAAGTAAAAGTTGAACCACGGCCCTCAGAGACTTTTTTTTTTACACTTTGTAAGACTCAAATCTGTGACCCGGTGTTGGCAGTATACTTTTCATTGCCAAGTAACAGTTGAACCACGGTCCTTAAAGATTTTTTTTACACAGTTGGGGTGAGAAAGGTTCAAACTCTTGACCTCGGGATCACTCATTTCAGTTATAAAACCTACGTGTCAGCAACTGTCCCATCACCCAATGTTAATAAATATTAGGATAGATAATAGGGCAGAGCTCGAAGTGTACATGGAGATAGGCTTGGTTCTGTAATATCGAAGATTGTGTCCGGTGTCCAAAATAGTTCAAAATATTACATACCCAACGTTAATTTTGGGGGAAAAAACAAATTTCCATTCCACAATTTGTCAGATCTTGCATCAGAATTCGCCAAAAAAACTATATCGTTCACTAATTTCGCAACCTGAAATAGGTAACTAAGTTTATTTTCTTTGTAAATAAAAGTGCTAAAGGCGTGAATAATATTTAAAACAAAAATACCTGATAAGATTCTTAGATGTAATGCGAGGCGCCTTGATAGCGGCCCCGATAAGACTGCTCCCTGTTATATATATGCCCCTGATCGCAAATCACAAATTCAACCCCAACTCACAGACAAAATTTTAAATAAAAACACGGAATGGAAAACGAAGAAGAAGAAGAAGAAGAAAAAGAAAAGGGGGGCAATGGCAAACATACATACCAGGCGGCACCCAACACAGAAATCCCAATGGCGATGGCGATGCCTACTGCAGAAAATGCGTACGGTGATATGTACACCAGAGCGTGCGCCCACGAACTTGATTTCCCCATTACGTTGCCTGTTCGAATCCCACTACTATCTGCGTATGATCGAATTATACTACAATAATATGAAGTAGGCTTTAAATCTGGGGCAAATTGAACAAGGGTTTGGCCAACACACAGATCTAACCCCCGATTCACGAATTTCCGTTGGTCGCCGTGAAAATAATTAGTGTGTTATGGGGAAAAGCCTTTGTATCAAGTCTGGGGCATTTAACAGCAAATGTGTTTCCCGTTCCCATGGCCATATTTATTCGCTGGTGAAGTTTTATTTCTTAAAAGATTCGGATTTGATGCCATAAGTGATTGATAATGTGTTAACTTTTATTATAGAGTTCGTTAATTAACCTTTCTCTTAGATTTGTGGTATATTATATTGATTAATATTTTTATTTTATTTTTTTAATGAAATTTTTAAAAATTAGTGATATATGGATTTCGTTTAGTTGTATCACTGCAACATGTTCGAAAAAAAATTGGAAAAAATAACAAACTCTAAATTCTATTATATATCTAAGATGTTACGATTTACAAATCTCTTTTTCTAAATAAGAAGAAAAAAATATTTATAACAATCAAATAAATATTAATTTTAAGAGGATATATTTTATTGACGTCTTGTACTATTATACACTATCACCACCCTTAGCTATTATTGTAGCAACATCTATCAACGTAATTATTTGAAAAAAATAAATATTTTTTTAAAAATATAAATAGCTAATTACATCTATCCATGATATGAAGGTGTAGACACTCAATTTTGGAGCAAGCCTTCTTATTACACTATTTTTGGCATGTGTTATCACCTTGAATTAAGAATTTATAGGTGCTTGTTTGTTTGTTTTTTTTTGGTGGGGGCAATTTTTTTTTTTTTTTTTTTTTTTGTCATTTTATTGTGTTTCAGTTGTGCTCACGAGTTTGTTTTCTCTCTCATCTCTATGTTTGTGTTTACTTCTTCCTTTAAGACACGACAGTCCACCAACCCTGCATTAGGTGAAATCGATGGACACATTGATCCTATCCTCTTTGTTTTGTGGGCCTTTTTTCATGTGGTCGCATCTTTTTGGTGTTTGAATCTATTTTCCCTTTTGTTGTTGGCTTTTGTGTTGTAGTAGCTCTTTAATTTAGACCATGAGAAGCCTATATATAAAATCATCAATGAGTATTGTAAAGGGATGAATCTATCGAGTATCCAAAAATCAGTCGGAAGAAGTTTTATTAAGGTTCCATACAAATTTTTAATCTATTTTGTTCATTCCCAAGTCTAGGCACATTTTGCATTGATTTATCTATACTCAATGACTTGCATCTTCTATCGTAATTGACCTAGGTAAATGTGCATGCAATTGCATTCACACTCAGGGAAAGAAGGCAAAGTTTCTTCTCTTAAATTCTCCATTCCCACTGCACATAAACTAAAAGAACTTTGATCCCAACATGCAAGATACGTAGTCACAACCCCACCTTGGTGATTCTTTGACCCAACTTCTTCATCTCTTCTATTTTTCTCTAACATCTTGTGGAAAGTTAGATCAAAAGCATTGAAAGAGGAAATCAAGTAGTTATGTCCACTAATTCGGCAAAGCACATGTACAAGAAGGTACGACATCTAGTGGTGCACTTGTACAAAATAATTAAGAACTATAAAGTAGTTTAGGTCATGATCAGTATAACAAGACAAGAGCAGTGGTCAAACCAGGGGATCAACGATCCCATCTAGGGCACAATCAGTGTAGGCGTTGATCTCATCTATATATAGTCAAAGACCCAAATTTGACACAAATACAAATACATACCTACATAGTCCAAATCTGCGCTCATAAATCTAGAAAACATCAAGGTTTGATACTTCTATCATCTTTTGTCTCTTTTCAAATTCAATTGTCAATTTAATATTTTATATTTTCATGTTTACTATTTTTAGACACTAGGGTGGATCTGAAAATACTATTTTACATTATTGAATTATTTATTTCCCTAGTGTACTAGTTTAACTTTATTTGTTTTTGGTAATACATCATTTACAAAAATAAGGTGAATTATTTTGGTGAATTTGACATGATAATTATAATTTTGAAATCAGTAAGTCGTGAAAAAGAGGCATGTCAAACACATCCTTAAGAATAGGATTTGAATGCACCACCCTAGCATGGGAACCCTTTTCATGAAGCAAAATATTATGCACATGTCTATATTAATGTCATATAGTATGCATCATAGTCAATGTCTCATATCTAGGAATGGTTGTATTCTCAATAAGTTCTTTCAAAGGTTGAATCATAAAAACACTAGTAGTCATTGGTGTATGTCAATAATTCATTACAAAGCATAATAGATGCAGGAACATATGTAAAAACATTATGAGTGTCAACAGTAGAGACATTTACATCTTTTACTTATTTTTCTATATGTAAAAGTTTATCAACAAGATTAGGGTTTGCAATAAGATGGGACCTAATAATTTACAACATACACTGATTAATTCTTTCATCGTTTGAAACCTATCATCTATATATGGTCACCTTGGGAACAACACGATAATTTTCACATGATATTACATTGAGCAATACATGAGCATGCATTTATACACGTATCTTCATGCCCATTTGGGGCATGCATCACATTAACTATACTTGAGCATCATTTATCCTATATCACTTTTTTGGAGCCACATTTATTATGTGCCTTGCATTACTATACTTGTGAGCATTTATGCCCTCCACACTATTTTCATCTTGGCACACTGTGATTATCATATTTCATATATACATGATTATATCTTACACATTAGTATACATGACCTGTACAATGCCAAAAAGGGCATTATATTTATGTGGTCCTTATGAGTTATCTATTTGACATATCTTATATAAACGAGGGCATCCTCACCATCATTATATTAACCTCAAATATGAGCTTCATTAATCATATTTATACCTATATTTTCTTATAAGGGCATGATACCCACATCCATGAGCCTTATATCGACATGTCTTTTCCCATTGCACCCTTGTGTCTAGTGTGTTTGCATTGCTTATTCATATATATATGGTATTATCTTATATATACACATACACATGGTTAGTATTACCACATGATACATCTATGGTTATATCTTATTATCTTCGACATTTATCCACATCAAGGAATTTTCTTCTCTCTCACTATCATTCTCATTGAAAGATGCATCCACCTTTGGACCTTACTACACCATTATCTATAGTACATGATTCTTTCATGGACTTTGGTCCATCTCTCCTACTATATCCACTATGGGGCATGTCACTACCCCCCCTCCATTTCATCACCTCATTGAAGATGTGTCATATATAATGAGCCATACTAAGGACACCTATCTATGACATTTATACTCACTAGAGTAGTATATTTTCCATTAAGTCTTATATGATGTTGTCTTTCCTATGCCATATGGCATATCTACACAACACTTATACTCCATAGAGTTATATATTGGGAATTGAATAATAAATGACATTATTTATCTTTATATGATACGATAATTGGAGCATAACTAATTGCCTACATCTAACCTACTATGGAGCTTTGCATGTAATATTTTACAATAGTTACACGTGTTTATGGAAACTTCAAAAGGTATCAACTATATAAAATATTATTACACATGGTGCTTGTAACATTATTTCTTTTGAGATGAGTGATTATAGGCATGGGTTATTCAATCCTTCATCTCAAAGGGGGGGATATATTAGAGCATTTTCAAAGTACTTTCATAGTGAAAGTCAGGTATGACAAATGTTTCGAAGTACTTTCATTATGAAATTCAAACACAAGTAGTTTTTTAAAGTCCATTGTGAAATTTAGGATGTTCCCCTTAAGTAAAACATTGTCTACTTATTTGAAAAAGAAGTAGGAGGGTTCACAAAACTTTCAAAGAAGTGGTGGAGATGTCCAACACTTGTCAAAAAAGTTTTCAATCAGAATGATTGGAATAAGAGTATTGTTTTTCACATTAAGACAACATTTGGTTTGATATAGTGCAAGTGTATTCATTCATATGCTCTTTCAATTTTTAAATTTCAAATTTTTTCAAATGAGCGCAACGGGTAAATATGGCATTGATTACTTGTTGGAAATTAGCCATTGTTGATAGATATTATAAAGTTTTTGAAGTGGCAAAAAGGTTTGGATGGACACATGACATAAATTTTTCTTCCTCTCCCTATAGGATCCTAAAGTTTGCAAAGTGGCAAAAATGTGTGGATGGACACATGAAATAAAATATTTCTCCTTCTCTCCCTATGGTAAGTCAAGGTACACACTTCAATTATGTATTTTTTTATTTTAATGCACATATGCAACACTCACACACACATATCAAAGTAGAGGCATTATGCAAACACTCAATTTTGGCACAATACTTATTATTAAAATATTTTTGGCATTGCTTTGTGCGTATGGGTCATCACCTTGAATTATGGACTTATTGGTCCTTATTGGTATTTATTCTTCTTATTTTTATAATTACGTGGTATTATTTTATCATGTTTATTGTTCTATCATATTTTTATTATCCTTACAAGCTTGTTTTCTCTCTCCTCTCTCTATATGTGTCAATTTCTTCCTCTAGGACATGGTTTGTTAATCCTACCCCCGGCAGGAATTGGTGGGCATGCCAAGCTCATCCTCTTTATTGTTTTAGGCTTTTCTACCCATGGTCATGTATTATCAGTGTTTGGATTCAATTGTCAATTGTTTTCATTTGTTTTTTGTTAGTTTTTACATGCCAATAACTCTCTTGTTCAAATCATGAGAAGCTCATAAATAGAAATCATATACAACCATTATATAGGATTGAATTTATTAACTATTTTAAAATCATATCAATAAGTGTTAATGAGGTTATATACAAGTTTCCACTCTAGTTTGGCCATTCTCAAGTGTAGACACATTCTGCATTGATTTATTTATGCTTAAGGACTTACTTCTTGCACCAAAATTGACTAAGATGAACATGCATGTGGCTACATCTCACACTCAAGGAGTAAAAGTAGAGTTTCTTATTTCAAAATATCCATTCACATTATACATGAAGTATGAGACATATGATTATGACATACAAGATACATAGCTGCAACACCACCTTGGTGGCTACCTAATTGGAAAGATAAGTCAAAATCATTGAAAAAACAAACCAAACATTTATGTCCACCAATTCATCAAAACATGCGTAGGGGTACACAAGTACATAAGAATCAAGAATAAATTAAGAAAGGTAGGACATGATCTGTATAGCATGACATAAATGATTGTCAAACAAAGAGACTGACAATCCCACCTAGGGTATGATCAATCGAGGTGCCAATTTCTTCTTTGCATAGTCAAAGACCAAAATTTGACACAGAGACATATACAAACCAACACGTCCAAATCCACACTCTCAAAGAGTTATCCCATAATCTCTTATCACTTTTCAAGTTCAATTTTTAATATAGTAAGGTCAGTGCACAAAGTTGGGGGACAAAAAAGGGCCTACTTGTGGACATGATTTCCCTAAAATTTCAGAAATTTGAACTTTTGTAGATAATTTGAGATGGCTACACTCAACATTTGAAGATGGTATAAGAAAATGAATTGTATAATTTCGAGTCTAGTTTTCAAAACACCAAGTTTTTTGAAAAATGGTTAAGTATAACTAGGTCAAACATCTAATATTTGAATGGGATCTCCTATTTTTTTAGAAAATAGAATAAATAGACGTCCGTGCAGCCTACCATTTTTTTAGCATCATTTAATATTGTTTGAAACCCTTTGGTAAATATTTAGATAAGATATTCTAGTTTGTGACCTATATTTTTTTATTTATTTTAAATAAATAATATTTTTTTATTAATTTTACAAGTAAATATATCTAGAAAACTGACAAAAAAATGGATAGTCGATCATGCGACCTCCCCTAACCACCTCAAAAAAATGAATGCTAGTTTTTTTTTTGAATGTGTGTAGAATTAGGCCTAGTTTATGACCATATAATTTTTTTTACACTTGGATAAATGGAAAAAAGGATATTCAAACATATACAAACATGTATATTTGTGGCATGTAGTGGCCTAAAAAAGCTATAATTAAAAATCAACATGGATTAAAACCTTAAAATAGTCCAAAATTTATAAAAATCATATATTTGGAAAGAGTAGAGTGTCCCTGTCATTGTGGTATAATTTTATAAAGTAGCTCATTGAAATTCATCATGTATTTGGTGATAGAAGTTGAATTTTGTTGATTTTTCTTGACACTCTCAGATTCGACTTTGTGTTGACAAGTCTAAGCTTTTGGCTCTGGAATCCAAGCCATTTTCAAGCCAAAAGGCTCAAATTTATGAATTCAAAAGTCAAGAACGTGTATGTGTTATAACACG
Source organism: Torreya grandis (assembly GCA_037957365.1). Lineage (NCBI taxonomy): Eukaryota > Viridiplantae > Streptophyta > Pinopsida > Cupressales > Taxaceae > Torreya > Torreya grandis. The sequence goes on along the minus strand of JARHVA010001435.1, from coordinate 1,986,546 downwards.
TACATACGCATTATAATGTGTATATGTTATTATGACATTTCATTCTGTATTGTGACATCGTGACCTTGGCAAGCATTGTACATAATGAAAAGAATGTGTATGTGTTATAACATGTCATGTTCTTGTCTCTTAGCATAAAAAATAGTCAAAATATGTATTGGTAATTGCATATGGTTTAGTAACAGAGGGCTTACTAACATAAATGTTAAGTATAAGTCTACATTTATATTGTTATATTTATATAAATGTAATAATATAAATGTAAACTTATACTTTAAATTTATTTTAGTGAATATAAGAAATTAGGGTCACTCTACATCTAATAGAGTTGATCTCATAGTTTGCATGCCTTACGATGTGAAAAATAATTTCTCAAAATCCAGTTTGGTCAATACTTAGGCATTTTCAGGATCTCAATATTGAACCTAGGGATTTTAGGTCATAACTTTTGCATTTGATGTCTATTTTTGATAAACATATAGTCAATTTTAAGGTTTTTGTGCCTTCCAAATTACTTCCTAGCATTTATAGGAGTCCTAAATTTAACCAAATTGAATTTTTCAAACCACTCACTTTGAAATTGATTGGGGTAACTTAGGTCACATTGATGACCTACACAATCAAATGACCACTTTGTGTTGATTTCACTCACTCATAATCCATCCCTCATCCCTAATCACTTCCTACTCATCCCTCATCACCCCTAATCACTCTCTCCTCATTTCTCGTTATCTCTTATCATTCCCTTATGATCATTCATTATCCCTAGTTATCTCTAATCAATCCCTTATCATCCCTAATCACTCCTCCATTGACCTACACCATCCTCATCATCCCTAATCACCCCATCCTCATCCCTCATAATCCCTAATCACTATTTCCTCATCCCTTATCATCCTTAATCACTTCTTCCTCATCCTTAATCACTCTCTCCTCATCCCTCTTCATCCCTAATCACTCCCTCATTGACCTTAATTGTCCCTCATCATCTCTAATCACTCCCTTATCATTCTTAATCACTCCATTGAAAATCACCATCCCTCATCATCCCTAATCACTTCCTCATCATCCCTCATAGCCCATAATCACTTTTTCCTCATCCCTCATCACTTTGTCATTTACTTTCTCCATCTCTCAACATCCCTAATCATTCCCTCATCATTTGATGTAAGTAGGCCTATTATAGGTTTACTCATCTAGGTCTTTTAGTTATCCTTTAGGATTTTTAGCCTTCCTTGTTTGTTTCATGTCACATATTTAACTCCTTATACTAACATGAGGTTCTTGTACTCTAAATTTTTTTACTCAAATAAGTGTGGTTTATTCTTTTGAAGTACACCACCTTTGTATGACACAACAAACATGATATTCTTTCAAGGATTTACCTTTATTATAGTTATTAACCTTTTTTTGTATCCTATTTATTGTAATTTAGTTCCCTTTGACTGTTATTGTATTCTTGAACACCTATTTAAACCTACTTTCACTTCTTTACCTTCCTAGTGATAATCTCCATCAAAACACTAATCTATGTTTATAAGAACTTAATTCTTCCAGACAACACAAAGTTATATCATATCAGACCTTATTCATTAGGTTTGTCACCTTTTATACAAAAGATTTCACTTAATACTGACTATTCATGTCCCCAATATAATTCTTGTATTTGATTTGACACTATCTAAGCTAGCACATAAGCTTATTCCCTTTTTTGTACTCATTTATGAATCATTATGAGTTGTCATAGGTATTTTACGGGTTTGCAACTTTGTAAGGAGACATATAGACCTTTTTTCAAGTCATAGTCATCCTAGAAAGTCAAAAAAAGGCAAATGTAAAAAAATAATATTCACAACAAGTCATTTTGCTATCTTAAGTTTGAGTGATTGAAGGAGAATGTCAACCAAAAATTGGTCATTCTAAACTTGGTGAAGACCTAACTATCACGACTAAACCTTGTGGCCATTGCATATACTTTATTATAACTTGCCTTAGCATGTTTTGATAACATTTGAACTAATAACGATTGATGTTGGTTCTGTTTCAGATGTTGAGATGCGAGATATCTTAGGTAGTTGTGATTATGATATATCATAGTCGATGCTTACACTAGATTCATTTTATCTTGAAATATATACTACTTACACTGAATTCACTTCATCTTGTTTTATATGTTACTTCCATTTAGTTACATTATTATATGTTATTGATTTAGCATGTTTCACTGATGCGTATTGACATTGACTACTCTTGTAGCTATTGATTATGTTTCATAGGGCATGCTCAGGTTCATGGTCATCAATACTGACTTTGGTTTCATTCACAACTATGGATGACTATGCTTAGTTTATTACTTCATGTTTAATGATTCATTATGAATTATTATTATTATTATATCAACATCATTCTGGTACTATTGATGTCTTATTTGGTGGCTATAAGAACCAAGTCATGAGCTAGGCTTGATGGTGGGTTTGGACATCTCTAGGTATACTCGAGGGGTGAATGAGCAATCAAAATGTCACTCTGATAGGCATAACATGATTAGGTCGATGAGCTAGGCTTAATGGTGTGATCCAATAGCCAAGGAAAATAACAGAGAGGGCCAATAAGTAGTTAGACATGATCTTTGATAATTAAAATTTAATATGATGGGATTCTAAGCCACTATTTATCTCTAATTCCTTTCATTATTATTGTTTTGTCTTCTCAATCACTCTTGTGACCTTGGTCTCTATTTCATCTCTTGTTTGAGTTTTATGATTTGATCCGTGTAGTTATTACTTTTGTGATCTTCCTAATGATCATCTTCGGTTTTTAACCCTAATTTGATTGAGCATATACTTAGTTTTATGCTCATGTGGGCCTTTGTTGGATTTATTGAGTGTTGTGGGGGACACTATTTGACCCACTCTCGATTGGGGACCCTTGGGGTCATATGGTGCTCCACATGATTACTCAAGCCTTATTGGTGTGTAGTATTTCATTTTTCCTTGCTAAGGCTTTATTATTTTGTTGCTTAGAGTCATAGTGGCCTTGACCTCTCACTTAGGTTTTGGATTAGAACTTGGAATTATAATTCTCTTATTGGTAGTCATGATTTCTTGGTGCCCTACATGGGCATACTAGAGCCCACATGCATTTTAGGGTGTTTGGAATCTTGGGTTGATATTATTATATTATTTTTTGCCATGATGAATCTAATATCGAACCTTCCCTATTAGAGTTTATTTTTTTAAGAGAGGAATCAAAATTCACTCTAGGGGTACATGTGGGGGGAAGGAACTTGAGGGTGAATTATCATGGGGGAAACTCTGGGGGTTTTTCTTCCTCAGGCACACAACCAACAAAGGGAGTTATGGCTCAACCTAGGTAGTGTTATCACTTATATTTTCACCTTTTGAGGAGATGTCTCAGCTCTCCTCATCCAAGTGGCACAATTGAAACACCTCTAGGCTATGGGTGAGCCTAAGAATGAAGTGAATCTCTAGATAGGGCTAGCTCCCTTGATGTACCACTTTTGGATCACTACTACACCTATGTTTTCAAGGGAAAAGGGAGAGAAAATTGAAATTAAACTATCCTAAAAGTGTTGATACACTAAATTTATTGATGACTACCAACTAGCTACATATCACACATGAGACCAAGAGACTAACTAAACATACACTTCTCCAATCTGAATCTTCTCACATCAATATATCATTATGAGGTTGTGATAAATATTTAGGATATGAGGACTAGAAAAGAGGCCTATAATGGCACTATTTGAATATAATAACTCAATCAACATTGACACATCATAAGACACTTCACATGACCTACAAGAAAAATATTTCAAGTTGTAAATGGGTGGGAGAATGAGACAACAATGCTAAGGAAACAACAATCATCACATAAGCAAGATCAATCATTCAAGTGAACACACTATGAACAATAATGTAAGAGGTAAAAATTAGTATTATTTATTGATACATGGTATTCAAATGAGTAGGGCTTCACCATACTCAAGTGGAACATAGTTTACAAAGGCCAAAATGGCTAGTTCTTATAGAACTTGAGAGGCAGAGGACAAGAAAGAAGTCCAAAGGTCACAAGGACACTTGTCATGCTAAGAGAATGAGATACATGTGCATGAGAATGGAATATGAAATTGATCATGCAAATTTAAGAAGCATAAGTGTCACCCCAAGTCATGAAACTCTTTAAATGTGGCATGAAATTCTCTTTGTTGGCTTAGAAAACTACCTTCATAATTTAGCCCTATTGGAACATCCCAAAACTTACCAGGGATAGATATCATGATTATACTAAGATTTAAGGGTTGTATACATGCTTATCCATGTATTGGATGAATTCTTGATCACTTGGATTCCTCTGAAAGTGAGCCATCACTGCGTGCACTCAAAGAAAACTCTTCTTTCACACACCTTGTACACTTGGATTCCAAAATGGATTTAGTTTTTCATTAAAATCCATAAAAGGGATTGGATGACACTTGAAAATACCATCCATGGCCTTAGAAGAATCAGTCACACCTTAAAAAGGCTCCCACTTGAAGTTTTCACACTTCTCACCATCATGTTCACTATGTTAGTTCTGACTGGCTAAGATGAAGTAGCTAGTAGGAACACTTAGGATTTTTTATGAAGAATCAAATTAACATGGGGAGTTATCTTAAGTCTCTAAATTCCTCTCAAATTTGATTTCATCTCTTGAAACCTTCTAGAACCTGCATAATACACAAAATAGTCAAAAAGAGTAATTATGTACCATGTCTGTACAGGTAGGGTTCCACTCAAGTGGATGGGAATTACCTATGAAGAGTCCTATATAATATAAAATCATTTTCCAATCCATTTGGGTCCATTTAAATTCATCTCCTTCCCTATTTTTCCAACTAGGTCCTTCCAAGGGTTTAACAAGGGTTTAGGCCTGTTTTACCCTCTTAGCCATTGTTCATAGATATTCCATGTTCAAATTTCAATGAAATGGTTTATTAGGACCTTATATAACACCTAAAAACATCTTGTATCTCCATGAAAAGCTTTAGAAGAGATGTGAGCACTCAAAGTTACCCTATTGAGCTCTTTTCTCCATTTCCTATAGGCTTGGACTGTCTCTAAGCCAAAAGTGGCCCTCCTTGTGGTTTATTTTCAAGGTAAAGGCTTGAAAATATCTAAAATGACCACAAAAAAATTAAACAATCCATTGTAATGATTACCTAAGGTAGAATAGAATCATAAGGTCTCTTTTTTAGCTATCAAGACCAATCATAAGTCTCTTTTTTGCTAACTATTTTTGAATAAAGGGAAGTACCCTTTGTCTGAGATAAAATAGAGGATAATTACCTTAGATGGGACGCTTGTAGGTGATTTTCATATGGATTAGAGAGTTTGAAAATGTTTGTTTAGAGCATTGAATGAGATTATTTGATAATTTTTAAGATCACATCTCAGTGATTTCAAGGACCTATACTCATATTTTCTAGGCTAGATTCATCTTACACCTTAAGGTTGGACTGCTATCAAGACCAATCATAAGTCCTTTTTTGCTAACTTCCTTGGCTCTCTGCCCCTCACATTCAACTACAATTGGCTCTCTGCACTATGTGGGGTCCTATAGGTGCATATGAGATTTAAAATATAGTATTCCAACCTATTTAGATGATCATTATACTGTAAATTCTCTTTGATATGCCTTAGAACCATTTGATCTTAGAAGCATGGTTTATGACTACAATCTTGAGTGAAGGGGTCTACTTGGAGCTCAAAGCCTGTAGATGACACTGAATGAATTCAGTACATAAAAGTGAAACTTTCGGATTTCCAATAGCCACCTTCCATTAATCAAATACCTGCTATATTTTTCAAAGTTTCACTCTTATGATAGGGATATATAGTGAGTGCACTAGGAGTGATTAAAACTCAACATGGTGTTGTCTTAAGATGTCTCCAAAAGGGGTTGGTGCTCTATTTTGATGTTTTAGGGATAATGATCTTTGAACACAGTCATTCCACTTTTAGAAGTGATTCTCAACTTTGCCTAGCAGTCTAGCTTTCCAAATATGTATGTTAAGACCCCTTCAACATGTTATAACTTTAAGATGAGTTCCACTATGTGCCTTAATACTCCATATGACATCTCAGCCCTCTGTTAAGGCCACTTGTAAGTAGACATTCCACTGTGAAGGCAGTGGGGAGAGTGAGTTGGTAGAATATATGGTTTGTGAGATCCAAAAGAGTTTTAGGCTTCCTCAAGGATTCAAAATAGACTCCTTTCATGATCAAAGACCCTATTCATCTTAGATACCTCCTTCAAACCTGACATCCTCCATGAGGGCACTTGTAGGTGCACCCTGAGTTGCATATAAATAGGCAATGAGTAGAATAGTCCATGTATTCAAGGAATATACCTTCATTATTCAATTAAATTCCCATAAATGGTGTTCAAAAGAAACATCACGATGTTACAAAACTTGAAACCAGATCTCACACTCCATTTCAATGTTGAACCCTTACGTAGATGCTAACACAAACATAAATTCAAGGTTACATGACTGTATATATTGCTTATGACTACCATCACAAACCTTTTGTGCTATTTGGAAGGTTTAATATGACTATTTATACAATAAAATCATTTAAAACTCCCTTTGGACTCTCCATTTCTCCTCTACACCATGGTCAAGGCTCAAACATCATGATTGTAGCTGAGAGCAAGCATAAGGTTGACTGTGAGTGTGACAAGACTGGGTGTTTGATCAAAGCATGGTGTTGTAAGACCAAAAATGGAAGGGTGGTGGTTCTTATAGCTTTGAAACATGAAAAACACCATATGTTATTCACATGAAGCCCTTTTAGAGAATACAACCTTCTACAAGTGTTGAACTTGGTTACCATTCCACCTGGGACATCAACCAACAAACTAAACTAAAAAGCCAATGAGTTTTTTGCCAAACATGAAACTAAGTATGTAAATCATGAGAGGAGAGTACCAACATCATCTGGAATCACATGAGAGGAGAGTGCCAACAATAGTTTTTGGCATGCCTAGTAGGAAAATTAGTTTAAGAAGTTGAAAGATTTTTGGTGTTATCTTTCAACACATCAGCCTTTGGAGGCATCAATCCAAGCATCAATGGCGACTCTGAGATTATATTAGCTGGTCAAACAACCCAAGTATTCCTTTTGAAGATTATTGATAATCATTCTTTGTGCTATTGATTCCTAATGAAGTTCCATGGCTGGTTTTGATGTTGAGTAATGTTTTACACAAGTTGGTGAGGTATAACAAGCTTATGGCATTCCCTATCAGGTTGTCATGATCCTTACCAGCTCTAATATGACCCTTATCAACCTTGTCATTAGTTGCATGAGTCCTATAACCAGCCTTCTCAATATCTTGGACTGCGTCATGTTTGTGGGGTAATTGTAGATATGTTCAAGCCTTTACCTTGCAAATAAACCACAAGGAGGGCCACTTTTGGCTCAAAGACAGTCCAAGCTTGCAAGAAATGGAGAAAAGAGCTCGATAGGGAAACTTTGAGTGCTCACATCTCCTCTAAAGCTTTGCATGGAGATATAAGACATTTGTAGGTGTTAGATAGGGTCCTAAACGACCATTTAATAGCATTGAATTGAAAGTTGAAAATGAAATCTCTATGAATAATGGCTAAGAGGGTAAAATAGGCCTAACCCCTTACTAAACCCTTATAATAACCTAATTGGGAAAATAGGGAAGGATATGCATTTAAATGGACCCAAATGTCTTGGGAAACACTTTTAGATTATAGAGGACTCTCTAGAGATCATTCTTATCCACTTGAGTGGAACCCTACTTGTATGGATAGGGTACAAAATTGCTCTTTTTGACTATTTAGTGCATCATGTAAGTTCCAAGAGGTTTTAAGAGATGAAATCAACTTTAGGAGGAAGCTAGAGACTTAAGATAACTCCTCATGTCCATTTCATCTTCATCAAAACTCCTAAGTGTTCCCACCAACTACTTCATCTCAACCAATTAGAACTGGCATAGTGAACATGATGGTGAGAAGTGTGAAAACTTCAAGGGGGAGCCTTTTAAGGTGTGACTAATGATTCTAAGGCCATGTAGGGTCTTTTTAAGTGTCATCCACTCCCTTTTATGGATTTTCAAATAAAACTAAAGCCATTTTAGAATGCAAGTGTACAAGGTGTGTGAAAGAGGAGTTTTCTTTGAGTGCAAATAGTGATGGCTCACTTTTAGAGGAATCCAAGTGATCAAGAATGCATCCAATACATGGAGAAGAATGTATGCAACCCTTCCCTCTCATTCTAATCATGATATCTATCCCTAGTCATTTTTGGGATGTTTCGACAAGGCTAAATCATGAAGGCAGTTTTTTGAGCCAACAAAGGGAATTTTATGCCACATTTCAAGAGTTTCATGACTTGGGGTGACACTCTTGATTCTTAAATTTGCATGATCAGTTTCACATTCCCTTCTCATGCACATATATCTCATTTTCTCACCATGACAAGTGTCCTTGTGACCTTTGAACTTATTTCTTCTCCTCTCTTTCTCAAGTTCTATAAGAACCAACCATTTTGGCCTTTGTAAACTATGCTCCACCTGAGTATGGCTAATACATACTCATTTTCATACCATGGATCAATAAATACTACTAATTTTTACCTCTTCCATGATTTTTCATAGTGTGTTCACTTGAATGATTGATCTTGATTATGTGATGACTATTGTTTCCTTAGCATTATTATCTCATTCTCCCACCTACTTGTAGCTTAATAGCTTCTTCTTGCAGATCATGTGAAGTGTTTTATGATGTGTCAAGGTTGAGTGAGTTAGTTTATTCAAATAGTTCCATGCTAGGCCTCTTGTCTAGTCCTCCTATCCTAAACATTCATCACAACCCCATAATGAAATATTGATGTGAGAAGATTCATATTAGAGAAGTGCATGTTTAGTTAGTCTCTTTGTCTCATGTGTAACATGCATCTGGTTGGTAGTCATCAACCAATTTGGTGTATGAATTCCTTTAGGATAGTTTACTTCTATTTTCTCTCCCGTTTCTCTTGCAAACATAGGTGTAGTAGTGATCTAAAAGTGGTATATCAAGGGAGCTAGCCCTATCTAGAGATTCACCTCATTCCTAGGCTCACCCACAGCCTAGAGGTGTTTTAATTGTGCCACTTGAATGAGGAAAGATTAGGCATCTCCTCAAAGAGTGTAAATTCAAGTGACAACAGGTTGATGTGCAAGGTAAGAGGGAGAAAAGGAAAAAGCTGGGAAGGAAATGAACACTTCTACACCTCAACATCTTGAAATTCTACATGTAAGTGGTTTTTCAGTTGTTATAAGGAGGATGTGGAGATTTTTCTAGCTCGGTAATTAGCTATAGAGTTTTTGGAAGAACTTATAACACCCTAGTATCATTATAATCCTTTAGAATTTGTGGATCTCATCCTTATAATAAACATTCTTGGTAAATCACTGAGAATCTTATGGGCTTGTTTGTAGGTGAATTATTGGTAATTTTCAAAATCAATTTGGAATAGGGTTTTGTCAAATGTTTTAGTATGGATTTAAGCATTGTGGAATGAAATTGGTATCCACCTAGGTAGAGAACTGTATTTTTTCTTTCATAACCCTAAAAAGGGTGAAACAAGTTATTTCATTTGTTCAAAGTTCACTACAACCTGTAGGTTGTTACCTTAGCCATATTGCTTCTTCAAATGGTATTCATAGGATATTACTCTTGTATTTTCCTATATTCTCTTTTACCCTATAGGTGATGGTAATGAAATTTGAGTTTTCTCGACTAACCCCCCACCAAATTCATTTTGAACATTCTTTTGTAGGTATTAAATCAATTTACTCCTTTTTAATCGAGAGGGGTGGATCTGGTCATTATTGACCTCTCAGAATATTTTTAAAAACATGAAGTTATTTTTTGAAGCATTAATACTACTTGCCATTGCCTTTTATTATTATTTACCACTAGTTATTTGATGGGATTAAGAATTTTATGCCCTGTGTTTGACCAGATACCCTATTGGGTGTTTCATGTAATGATGGAGTCTATTTTTTTTTATGCTATTGTAATTTTGTATCATAACATATGAAGATTTGTTCCTTGTTTAATTTGATTTTGAGGATTTAATGGGGGCTCAATTTGACAGTCTCATTATATTGAATCTTTAAATGAGATTTAAGACCCATCATGAAATCATGAAACTTCATGATGGATCTTCAATACACTATAATCACTTTCACCCCCCATTGCATTTTAGTGGACACCTTTGGGCACCCACATGTCCCATTTTTATTTTTGATTTAGTATAATATTATGGTTTTTTTACAGCCTGGTTCTTGTTTCAAGATTTATTATGATGCCTTGGGATGGCATAGTTGGGTGACTCTACCTAGGTGCAACTTTAGGGTCTATGTCGACTAGTAAGTGTAGACACCGCAAACGTGTCTGCACCTTGGTTCTCCCCCTTGGTCCTTTCTCCCTCCTAGTCCTCCTTGGTCCCTAACCCACCTAGGTCTTATTAATTAGAAATTAACATCTATTTTTAATTAATTGAGGCCCCCTTTCCACCCTACCCTTGCCTCCTTGGATCCTCCCTTGAATCCCTCCACCTTCCCCTAGCATTTATTAGCCCAAATCTCACCATTATATCCCCCCTCGTCCATTTTGGCATCCTTGCGACCGTTCTGCCCATGACCCCTTGCCCGGCGGCGTGCAAGAATGGGCAGAGGCTATTTTTAGCCTCTGTGCCCATCCTGCGACCGCCGACGTCGGCGACCCTTCGGCCGACGTCGGCGAAACTGCCGGTGTCGGCAGCCTTCATTATCCCCTTCTGCATCCGTTGCACCCCCTGGACTCTTGAGCTCGCAAACAGCTTCTCTCGGTGCTTTGGCTCTCATCTCTCCTCTGTCTTAACCTCGTGCAGCAGCAACAACAGGTAAAAAGGCCCTGGATCAGTATCTTCTCCTTGCAGCAACTCTTCCGTGGCTCCAGCAACATCTTCTTCTCTCTTCATTCAGCAGGCTAAAGGTAAGCTAGTCTGGTTTTTTTATTTTATTTCTTTAGTTTAATCATCTATCTTCTATTGTCTTCTGCTCCCTCTGTCCTCCCCCTGAGAGGCTGCAAAGCCTTCTCAGGCCCCTTCCTCTATGAATCCTCCTCTTCCCTGTCCTCTGTGTCTCTTCCTCTCCCCTGTATCTCTGCCTAAGACCATCCACAGACCCGTCCATCAGACTCAGACCCGTCCATCAGACTCAAACCCGTCCACAGACAGACCACAGAGCAAGACTCAGACCAGACCCTGCTCAAACCCGACTACAGGCCACAACCCCGACCGACGCCGGTCACTTCCCAAACCGACGTCGGCAGGATAGTCGACGCCGGCAGATCAGATAACTGACGCCAGCGATGTTTCCGACCTCGGCGACTGTCTTCAGCCCAACTCCTTCATTCAGGTAATCATTTTGTTTTCTTCTTTCCTTTCTAATCTTTTTGTCACTTCTGTATTCTGGCATTCTGTCTTTTATCAGTCACTTATCTTATCAAAACAGTGGGTTGACCTCCCTTAAGGAAGTTTTTACACTTCTGGGAACAAGCCTTTGCTTGGCAACCCACTGCCTATCTGTCTAACGTTTTTCTTGTCCTAGTTTCCTTTTTTCTTGCAGGTGTCATTCCTCCACAGCCAAAGAGGAGTGCCCACGAACGTCTGGATTTACGGTGCGCAATCTTTAGTCCAGGTACTTCCAAGCCTTGTCCATTACTTTCTTTTAGTTTCTTTCTTTTAAGTCTGAAAAGCAAATTTGAGGTAGAAACATCTCTGGCACGCCCGGTGGGACCTTAGGTTCCTCCTGGGTTCCTTTTCTTTTTCCATTCATTTAGGTGCATTTAGGCTCCTTCCTTCTTGTCTCTTTCTTCTATTCCAAATGACACTATAAGCAGGGCTAAAACAAACCTTTCTTCCTTGCATTCTAGACTAGTCTAAATATCATACTCTCGACCCTTTCTCCTTCTTGTCTTCATAGCAATATCACATTTCGACTTGGGCTTAAAACATATTGCACTTTCATCTCTGCTTGTGCTTGCATTAGTCCACATCTAGTAACTTAGGCGCATATTGAATAAACCGTAGACACTTTATGTTACACTACCGAATCACATGCACTAAAACAAACATAAAACATACCTGAGACAAGGCCCGACTAGGATTTCATCACCTAGCGGATACCTTACCCGTCCCGGTGACCCCACTTGGATTTCATCACCAAGGGGGAAGCCCACTCCGTTCTCTGGCGGAGTCTAAACTCTAGGCGAGGTATATCTTGGCTAAGCGAGACCAGCTAACCACTGGAATCGTGAAGTGAGGGGAGCTTGCTCCTTAGCACCAGGCCACGTACCAGACCCTAACACAGATCTTTGAGCACCTAAAACAACACCTGAAACCATCTTTAGACTGCCTTCTTCTAGGACCCTTTTTTCAGCCAATCTCCCCAAACATTCATCTAAGGCATAAGCCACAAGTTTCTAAGGTTAATTCCTAGGATTTATCGCTTAGGCTTGTCTGTCTTTCTCTGTTTTCCTCTTCTCATCTATTTGTTTGAGTGTGTGAGGACGTTTTCTTCTTTGTTTTTCCAAGAACCTTTTGGCTCTCTGGAAAACACAGTCATCGACATCGGTTCTGCCACCGACGTCGGCTTCCCCTGTCACCGGCATCGGTTCTGATACCGACGTCGGCTTCATCTGTTATCGGCATCGGTTATCTGACCAACGTCGGCCTCATTTCCTACCGACATCGGTTTTTCAACCGACGTCGGTCTCTGTCACTGTCCTTTTTTTCCAAAACTAGCAACCTGAAACCTGTCCTTTCTCTGTCAAAGACTTCATCCTGGTCTTCTGAAACTGAGCAACACAGTTCCTGAGACCTGAACCTTCTTTGCCTTGCATGGTTTTCACTCATAGCCAAGCCAAGGCTCTTGTCGACCATGCCTGCCGTCAACCACTTCCGTCCACCCCATCCGTGACCAAGCCTACAATGGAGTTCAACTCGGAGACCGAAAGAACTCCTGTCCGTCCAACCCCGCCGCAGACTCCCATTGTCCAAGAAGGGGACCAAGACTTCGAGCGATTCTTGGACCTCAATGTCAAGGCTTTGCAACACTATCTCGTGCATAGCCGAACGCGAGACTCCTTGGGCAATCCGATCTACGAAATGCCAACCTCCCTTGTCGCGACTACAGCTGTATCGACAACATCCATAGTTCAACCTTCAGACACTCAAGCCATCGCTTTGACCACTGACCAGACTTTGACCAATCCTCCAGGTGTGGCCTCTCCCTCTATCATTGGGCCCACTTCCACCGGGGTTCCGGCCCCTTGTCAACCTCAACCCGCTCAACCGCTATCCACTCCTTTCCAAAACCTTGTCTTCTCTATCCCGCCTACCCTGGCCCCTATCAACACCAGGGTGGCTTCTTATCCCTTGGCCCCCGTTACCACAGTCCAACCTCTCGTGGCAACAACGGGCCCAGCTATGTCTTCTAACCAACCACCTTTAGCCTTCACTTCTGCCCCTGCGATTAGTCATCCGTATATTCTACAACCGACTATGTCGCACGCCTCCTCTAACCTCTTCCAAGTGCCCTACAACTTGGGGGGCGCGCAACCCGTCAATCCGTCGGCAGACATCATCAAGATGCTGATGGACAAGATGACCAGTCTTGAGACCTCTGTTTCTGGCTCGCGCAACACTCTTTCATACAAACAGATCTATAACGAGCCCATCCATCCTTCTGTCCCAATCAGACCATATCCTAGCCAGTGGGAGCTTCCGAAGTTTTCTCGCTTTCAAAACAAGGAAGACCCACAACAACATTTGCGGGCATTCAGACACGCCTGCTACCTCATTGGCCATGACGATGCGTTACTCTTACGCACGTTTCCTATGTCTCTCTCGGGTGCTGCACTTGACTGGTACAGCTCCCTTCCTAGTCATTCCCTCTTCTCATTCACGCAATTGGCTCAGCTATTCCTCGACCACTTTTCCATCAACATAACCAGGAAGGTCTCGATCACGGACCTCTATTCTATTCGGCAATTCGAGGACGAGTCCATAGCCGACTTCGTTGCTCGATGGAGAGGCCTTATCAACCAACTCTCCTTTTCCTTGCCCCAGGCCGAGCTTATTGAACTCTTTTCTCAAGCCTGTGCCCGACATATCTCTTCCACTCTGAGGGTTCAAACCTTCCGCACTTTTGACGAAGCCTTCACGATGGCCTGCAAACTTGAGTTGCGTGCCATCGAGGAGAACAAAGTCAAGTTGCGGAGTAAGAATCCCAGCTCTAAGACCAATGACTCTTCTTCTGCCAAGCCATCATCATCCAATTCTAAATCCAAGGCTTCAGCTAATGCCGTGGTTATCAGACCTTCATCTTCTTCGACCAATCAGCCTGAGCCCTCTACATCTCAGAGCGCTACTCGGCAATTCCAGCAAAGATACTTACAGCGACGATATACTCCTCTTGGAGAATCATATGCGTCTGTGCTGGAAAAGCTTCTTAAACAGGGAGTCCTCAATCTCCCTCAAGCCCGACCTCCTCCGCAATTCGATCCCTCACACGCCATCCCCGCGTGGTATAGGGAGCAAGACTTCTGCAGCTTCCACCGTGTTAAGGGCCATGACACGGAGAACTGCAAGACCTTTAAGAACATAATACAAGACATGCTTGAAAAGGGGGATCTCATCTTAGACAATCCAAATGCACCCCCTAATCAGGCCATTGACATCTTCAAACAACCTTTCCCCAATCATCTGCCAACTCAGAACAATGTCCAGACCTTAATTGACGACAATCATGAGCACAATATTCGGACAGTCAATACTGTCTCTCCTTTCGTCCCCAATCAGCCTCTGGAGGTTAGTCCATCAATCAGTCCGTCACATGTGGACGAGCCTCTCTCCCCGGCTAGTTCTCCATTGACCTCTCTCATCTTGGAGGACGCCTCGGCCTTACCAGCACCACCAGTCTCGCCATCCTCCTTTCTGCAGCCTATGGAGGACCCGACCCTTCCTACTCCTCAGCCGCAAGTGGAGGGCACCGTCATCCCTGCCCTTTACCCGCTGGAGGAGCCTCACTCCCCAGTTTCTTCTCCACCCAGGGAAGAACCTGTCTCTCCTTCGTCTTCATCTAGATCTATCATGACTTCACCACATCATGTGTCCAAGACCACTACTCCCATTTCGTCTTCAACCTCGCAACCATCAACATCTTCCTCTCAGCCATTTTCCCGGTTAGTGGAGAAGATTGAACTTCTCCCTTCGAGGAAAGTGACACCTCAGGTGTTGTGGGAGTGACTTAAAGCCCTTCAACATACCCGCGCCCTCTCATCACATGCCGCTAATCCTCCTAAGGCGGAATCTCGTCAGACTCTTGACAAAGACCAGACTCTCAAACCTCAACCAAACCCGTCCAAACCAAAGCCTGCATCTATCTCGTCCAAACCCATCAAGTCATTTGGCGTTCGTCCTATCTCCTCCCTCACTCACCCACAAGTGAAGGTGGACTTAGGCCAGACCTCGACCAGTAGCAGTCTTCCGACCAAGGTGAAGAAGACTGCCAGACCGCAGAAACGAATGCCTCCTTCTCCATCACCATTGCCATCCATTTTGGGCCCCCATCCTTCGACCTTGGCTAGCATCCTTCCCACTCCGACCTTCAACCAAAACTCGTTGCCTCCTTTGCTTCCTCTGCCTACCTCCAGTTGTCCCTCTCCTAAAAAGGCGGTATCAATCGTCAAGAAAGAGCCGTCTCCATCTGTCACCGCGCCATCAACCCATAAGGTGGTACAGAAACCTCTTCTAACCTCGCCTAAGCAAAAGTCACCAACCTCGCGCATATCAAATAGCACGGACCCTCTATTGGGCTCATACTCATCGATATTGCACCGACTTCTCCAGACTTCCGACATAACTCTTCCGCCCATCAAGCCTTTCCAACCTCTCGGGTCCAAGCCCTCCTGGTTCGACGATACGAAAATCTGTTTATATCATCGTACACCAGGACACGACACCGAGACTTGCTGTGCCCTCAAGGCTGTCATTCGCCGCCACATGGAGAAAGACACTCTTCTCCTTGAGGACACTCTTGACCAGACCCCGACTCCTTCCTGTCTAACTTCTTCAAACACGTCAACATCTCACCGGCAAGACATGACCCCTTCTTCGCCTCCCATTTTTGAAATCAATGCCATCCGTATAACCACCAGATCGCAAAAGGACAAGGCCAAGGAAAAAGCTGCCATTCCTTGGACCTATCCCTTCGTCAAGCCACCCCTTGCGCCCAAGCCTAAAATCTCTATCCTTGGCGCGTCCCAACCTTCTTCGTCTTCCTCTTCTGGGCCAATCCACGACTCCATGCTGAAGCAGCTTCACCAGACACCTGTGAAGATGTCTCTTTACGACCTTATCCAAACCTCGCCTCAGCACCGTCAAGCCCTTATCCAAGCCTTGCAGGCAGCGGAGGTCCAACCCGAGGACCCCCAACCACTCGCTGCCCTCGTCCACTCCTTGTCTCCTGTCGCTTCCATCACATTCAGCGATTCTGAGATTCCCACATCTAACACGGAAGATCAGGACGCCGCCCTCTTCATCACTGCCTATGTTGATCGAACACGCATTAAATGCGTTATGATCGACGGCGGTGCTAGCATCAATATAATCTCTACCCATGCCTTTGATCAGCTGGCTCTTCCTCAGAACTGCGTCTCCAAAACTGACGCTATCTTACGCTCTTTCAACGACACCACCGCCACGACCATTGGCACAGTCATCCTCCACATTCGCGTAGGCCCACGCACAGTCCCGGAGCTCTTTTATATCATCGAAGGAGAGTTTCAATACAACCTTCTACTGGGCCGACCTTGGATCCGTGCCATGGCCTGTATACCCTCCACCCTACACCGTTGTGTGAAGTTCGAACATGACGGGCAAGTCCACACCATTCCCACTGACCCTTCACCCTTCAAGACTTGCAACACCACCTACCGTCCTAACGACGTCCTCATTCCCATCAAGCCGTCCACTCCGGCACCGCCTCCCTCTGCGGAAGCTTCGACCAGTTCGCAATCGGCGGTTGCCCTCACCCCTCCTCTTCAAGCGCCGACCAAAGACCCCATGGAAGACATCTTCCAACGATTATCGCTTGGGGAATATCACTTGTTGACCCTCGACATGTTCCAAACTCCGCAAGAGTATGGACGCCTTCACCTCAGTCCTAATTACGACCATCGGATCGGGACGGTCGTACCTTATGGTCCTCCTCACTTCCGAACCAACTTTGTCTATGGGGGGCTTAATCAAGCTCCTACCTACGGCACTTCCCTCTCTTCACCCCAACCTTTCACATCTGATTTCTCGTTTCTTGGCAACCCTGCCTTTGCACACACTTACCTTCACAGGTGTGCATGGAAGGGTTTTGGTTTCGGACATTATGAGCAGGGCTCCCATCAGCCCATCGAGCCGCTCAATGATCACGATGCCAAGAAACGGTATGGCCTGGGATATCATGACCCCACTCAGGCTCCTTCCGACCTTTGTCTCGAACCAACCACTGACCAATCTCTTCCAGACTCGCCCATTTCTCCTTCGTCACCTATGGAGTCGGTGGTTTCCATCCCTCCTAGTTTTTTTTTTCCATAAACACCGTCCGCCTGGAACCCCTGACCTATCAGCTCAATGGGGTGCTTAGGTCTCTCCCTCTCATCTTTCCTAGCATGGTAGAGGATGAGTCGGCAACCATTCACACTGTCCACTGCGTTGACGATGACGCCATCCTTTCCTACATGGGTGCCGATGACTCTTTCGTCCAGCGTTTTCTCCCTTCCGAGACCTAGGTTATGTTAAATGAATCCACCATTGACATCAACCTCCCTTCTTATTCCGATGTTCCTCACGTCTTAAAGATTGGCCAATCTTTAGACGCTCAGGAGCAGCTTGACTATGCCCAGTTCCTTTCCAACCATAGCAAGGCCTTTGCCTGGACTTACAGCGACATGCCTGGCATCGACCCTACCATTGCTACCCATAACATTGTCACCAAACCAGAGGCTAAGCCTGTTAGGCAGAAGCTTCGAAAGATGCACCCTCGCGTTGCGCTTCTTGTCAAAGAGGAGCTTCAACGCCTTCTTTCTGTCTCCTTCATCCAACCCATCGATTATCCACAGTGGGTCTCTAACATCGTCCCAGTTACTAAAGCAACTGGGGGGATTCGGATCTGCACGGACTATCGCGACCTTAACCTAGCCTGTCCCAAAGACGACTTTCCTCTGCCTAACATTGACCAGCTTGTTGATCTTACGGCCGGCCATGAGATGCTATCTCTCATAGACGGGTTTTCAAGATACAATCAAATCCTGATCGCACCGGAAGACCAGCACAAGACTACCTTTATCACCCCATGGGGGACTTTCTGCTATCGAGTCATGCCTTTCGGCCTGAAAAATGCTGGTGCCACTTATCAGCGCGCCATGACCTACATTTTCCACGATCTCCTCCACAAAATCATGGAGGACTATGTGGATGACCTTCTCGGCAAGTCCAAGCTCCGCCGCGACCACTTGACCATTCTCACAATCATCTTCTCTCGTCTTCTTCAATACAATGTCCGCCTCAACCCCAAGAAGTGTGTCTTTGGGGTCCTCTCAGGCAAACTTCTCGGCTTCATCGTTTCCTTCCGTGGTATCGAGATAGATCCCGCCAAGATCCGCACTATTCTCGAAATGCTGCCCCCGACCAATCTCAAGCAGCTTCGCAGTCTCCAAGGGAAGCTCCAGTCCATTCGCCGTTTCATCTCGCAGCTTTCAGACCGCTGCCAACCTTTTCATCACCTCCTTAAGAAAGACGTCTCCTTTAAATGGGATAAGGGCTGTCAAGAGGCTTTTGAAGCCCTCAAAGGCTATCTGTTCTCTCCACCAGTCCTCATTCCACCTAAGGACGACCAACCCTTCTACCTTTATATCTCTGCTACCAACCATTCGTTAGGTGCCATGATCGCGCATCGAGACGAGCATCATCGCGAGCAAGCGGTTTACTACATCAGCCGAACACTGGTCGACTATGAAACTCGGTATACTCATACCGAGAAACTCTGTTTGGCATTAGTCTTTTCCGCTACCAAGCTCCGCCACTATCTTCTCAACCACAAAACCTTTGTCGTCACTCACACCGACCCTCTCAAGTACATGCACTCCAAGCCATATCAGAATCAACGTATGGCTTGGTGGCTCATGCTGCTTGCTGAGTTTGACTTCGTATTCATCCAACAGAAATCTATCAAGGGGCAAACCATCGCTGACCAACTGGCGGATGCCCCTCTTCCCGACAACCAACCTTCGCACTGTGAGTTCCCTGACGAGTCTATCGCCACACTTTTCACTGATGACACCGTCTACCAGATGACTATGTTCTTTGACGGCTCCAAATGTCAACTCGGTGGGGGTGCGGGGGTCATCCTCATCCCACTCGACGGGGAGCCCATGCCTCTATCTTTCAAGCTTGACTTCGATTGTACCAATAATATGGCTGAATACGAGGCCTTAATTTTGGGACTTCAGACTGCCCTTTCCCTCCACATCAAGTCTATCAACATCTTCGGTGACTCGCAGCTCGTCGTTAATCAAGTTAACGGTTCGTATCTCTGTAAAAATGAAGTTTTACAGAGGTATAAGAATCGTGCTGACACTCTTTTGGCATCTTTCGACCATTACCTCTTGCAGACTGTTCCACGCTCTACAAACAAGTTTGCCGACACCATGGCTTCTCTCGCTTCGCATATCCCGTCTTCATCATCATCATCATCATCCCGCCTTTTTGTCACAGTGCATCGCTTACCTTTGCCTTCATACATCTCTCCTCACATCGACCATATCAACACTATCAATTCTAGCCCACAAGATGACTGGTATAAGCAACTTGTGGACTACTTGTCTCTTTCTGTCACTCCTCCCAACCTCTCTAGCAATGCGCGGTGAGCCTTCATCAAGCGCACAACTCGCTATACCATGCTAGGGGGCCTTCTCTATAAGCGAGGCTTCGACGGTCTCCTTCTTCGCTGTCTAACCTCCGCTGAAGCTTCTCATGCCGTAAAGCAAGTCCACGATGGGATTTGTGGTGGACACTTCAGTGGAAATTCGGTTGCCAAGCGCCTCCTTCGCCTGGGTTATTATTGGCCCACCCTTCATCAAGACTGTAGCGATTATGTTCGGCGTTGCATCAAGTGTCAGCAGCACTCTAACCTGCTTCATCTCCCCAGCCACGCCTTGCAAGTCGCTCAGGATTTTTGGCCTTTCTCTCAGTGGGGCTTGGATCTCATCGGTGAGATCAACCCTCACTCGTCTCTTCGTCATCAGTCCATCATCACTGCCACTGAGTATTTCACCAAGTGGGTGGAAGCCATTCCTCTTGTCTCCACAAAAGCCGACAAAATTGTCGACTTCATCAGCAGCCACATCATCTGTCGTTTCGGTGTCCCTCACAAAATCATCACCGACAATGGCAAGTCCTTCAAAAATAAGACTGTCCAAAAACTATGCGACTCATTTGGCATCAAACTCAGCTTTTCTTCGCCTTACTACCCACAAGCAAATGGGCAGGCCGAGGCTTCCAACAAAATTCTCACCAAAATTCTCATGAAGGTGGTCGACGATACAGGAAGGGATTGGCATGTTCATATCCCCTTCGCTTTGTGGGCCTACCGCACTAGCATCCGAACCTCTACGGGTGCTACTCCCTTTTCTCTTGTGTACGGAACAGAGGCTGTCTTACCTCTCAAAGTACAGATCCCGTCTCTTCGTATCTCCTTGCATGACATTCTCTCCAACGACGACTTTCGTCAAGATCACCTAGCTCAACTTGAGTTACTCGACGAGCGCCGTCTGGCTGCCCTTAATCATCTCCATGTCTACCAAAGTCGCATAAAGTGCGCCTATGACAAAAATCTGCGAGAACGAGATTTCAACATCGGAGACCTCGTCCTCAAAGAGAATCAGCACGTGACCAATATGGAGCAAAGTAAACGAGGCAAATTCGCCCCCAATTGGCTTGGACCTTTTATCATCACGCACAAGTATGGGTCAGGGACTTATCGTCTGTCTTCCCTTGACGGACGGCCAGAACCTGAGCCTCTTAATGCGTTGCATCTTCGACCTTTCTTCTGCTAGTCGAGTACTCGTCTGCTTGACACGTAACTTGAGCTCGTCCCTTGAGCAATCCTCGTCCTCTTAATCCCCATCCCTTTCAACCCTATTCCCCTTTAACAAGTCCTTTACAACCCTTTTAGGATGCAGTGATGCTTCGTCCTAATAAAAGGGGCGTCCTTGAGCTTCTACAGTCTTGTCCGTGACTCTCATTTCTATCAATATATACAAATCACGATGTCAAAACATATCCATGGTCTCTAAATCAAGTCAAATTAAAAAAGACAGACTGATCCCTCGAAGGATAGCTGTACTATCATTGCTGTATTACTAGACTGATCCCTTGAAGGACAGCTAGGCCAACTTTTCAAACATTATCAAGCAAAAATATAGACCACTCCCTCGAAGGATGGCTATGACTACTCTGGCAATAAACAACAACTATTTTAGAAGCTTCCCGCATCGATCAGCTTCACAACATGACCATTACATCAAGTGACATCTCTATGCAGGCTTCCCGCATCGATCAGTCTGCGCAAAAAAAAAAAAAAAAAAAAAAAAAAAAAACGAGTCACGGACATTGGCTTGTAGTTGTCTCAGGGTCTCCTATAAAAAAGGGGCAAGGTTATTCTTGCTCTTACACTGGGTTACCCTATCCTCCTCCTATCACCGGCTAAAGGGACTTCGAGCTCACTTTAATGTCAAAGTGATTCGATTACCGTTCTAACTCAACACTGGTCAACGACGTAATGCATGAACGGGGCTTTTGTTCTAATAACCCCTATCTATGCTTCCTTTCTGGTCCTTGTCAATGAAAGAGCAATTTGCCTTTCACCTTTTCTCTACACTTTGGTCACGCTTTGGCCACGTCAATTGTCGACTCATCCTTCAACCAAGCCAACTTCAACATTTTTCACTCCAGCCTCGACATTTTCAACATGACATCAGGCATCATCCTTGTCCTATTTCACATAGTTCCCATGGACACCAATACGCATGGAAACTACCGACCAGACCCAATTTATGTTAAGCATAAACCAATACTTGCTGAAGCATAAATAGACCCTTCATTCATTTTTAGCATACATCCATCGCGACTATGGAAACTTGCTAGGGATGAAAGACTCTCGACCACTTCTACAGAATACACCATCTGTAGCATCCTTTTATCCTCATCTTACCCTCGTCATTTCAACACATGACCAATCTCATCACCGACCATTTTGACCCTCTTAGTCCGAACTACATTGGTCTGAGGCCCTATGACCAGGGCTATGTAGGCAGCACTCAGATACCACATCTTCTGAGGTTAGCTCGACCACCCCCGTTTGTTCGTCTCTATGATGGACAAACCTTCTCTTCTTTGACTCTTATCACGCCCAACTTCGTCACCTTTGACCAAGACACTTTGACCAAGACCTTTGACCACAACCACTCATCGACCTTTGACCAAGACCAATCAATCCCTCTGACCCTCCCTCCCTTTTAGGGAGAACTACATCGGCCTGAGGCCCTGTCACCAGGGGCTATGTAGGCAGCACTCAGTTGACATGGGGTCTTCTGGGGTTAGCTCGGCCGCATCCTTTCGTCCATCCATCCTCTCGACCAATGACCATTGGCGATCATGCCTATCGCCTTCGACCTCGACCTCCTTCCAAGCCAATGTTGCCTTGGTTGTTTTTGCGTGTATGCTATTCCACGGCTGGTTAGCAGAATTGTTCGCAGACTTTTTTGACCACTCACAAGTATAGGATCACGAGCCAGTTGATCCCTACTACTTGTGGCTTTTTCGTGTTTCTGGGAGCACTTCCTGAGCCCTGGATACCTGGGACACGATGACCATTTGGAGCTTCAGCTTAGATTGAGTGACCCGATCAGCAGACGACTAAATGCTGGGGCCCGGTTACTTCAATTTTGGCACTCCTTGACCCTTGACATGCGACAATTTGACCTGACCCTCTCGTGAAGTGGACTACGTGCAATCATGACTATGGCAGCATTTTCACTCACTCTCTTCTATCCATTTCTTTGTCAAATCGACACTCGATCTTCGGTTCCCTTCTCTCGACTATCGCTTTGAGGGGGGAACACCTCATCCTTTTTCTGGGGCAACCAACTCCTGTTTTTGTCTTGCAGTTCGTCTAGAACAACCAACAAGACAAAAAGGGGCAAATGTAGACACCGCAAACGTGTCTGCACCTTGGTTCTCCCCCTTGGTCCTTTCTCCCTCCTAGTCCTCCTTGGTCCCTAACCCACCTAGGTCTTATTAATTAGAAATTAACATCTATTTTTAATTAATTGAGGCCCCCTTTCCACCCTACCCTTGCCTCCTTGGATCCTCCCTTGAATCCCTCCACCTTCCCCTAGCATTTATTAGCCCAAATCTCACCATTATATCCCCCCTCGTCCATTTTGGCATCCTTGCGACCGTTCTGCCCATGACCCCTCGCCCGGCGGCGTGCAAGAATGGGCAGAGGCTATTTTTAGCCTCTGTGCCCATCCTGTGACCGCTGACGTCGGTGACCCTTCGGCCGACGTCGGCGAAACTGCCGGCGTCGGTAGCCTTCATTATCCCCTTCTGCATCCGTTGCACCCCCTGGACTCTTGAGCTCGCAAACAGCGTCTCTCGGCGCTTTGGCTCTCATCTCTCCTCTGTCTTAACCTCGTGCAGCAGCAACAACAGGTAAAAAGGCCCTGGATCAGTATCTTCTCCTTGCAGCAACTCTTCCGTGGCTCCAACAACATCTTCTTCTCTCTTCATTCAGCAGGCTAAAGGTAAGCTAGTCTGGTTTTTTATTTTATTTCTTTAGTTTAATCATCTATCTTCTATTGTCTTCTGCTCCCTCTGTCCTCCCCCTGAGAGGCTGCAAAGCCTTCTCAGGCCCCTTCCTCTGTGAATCCTCCTCTTCCCTGTCCTCTGTGTCTCTTCCTCTCCCCTGTATCTCTGCCTAAGACCATCCACAGACCCGTCCATCAGACTCAGACCCGTCCATCAGACTCAAACCTGTCCACAGACAGACCACAGAGCAAGACTCAGACCAGACCCTGCTCAAACCCGACTACAGGCCACAACCCCGACCGACGCCGGTCACTTCCCAAACCGACGTCGGCAGGATAGCCGACGCCGGCAGATCAGATAACCGACGCCGACGACGTTTCTGACCTCGGCGACTGTCTTCAGCCCAACTCCTTCATTCAGGTAATCATTTTGTTTTCTTCTTTCCTTTCTAATCTTTTTGTCACTTCTGTATTCTGGCATTCTGTCTTTTATCAGTCACTTATCTTATCAAAACAGTGGGTTGACCTCCCTTAAGGAAGTTTTTACACTTCTGGGAACAAG
Source organism: Torreya grandis (assembly GCA_037957365.1). Lineage (NCBI taxonomy): Eukaryota > Viridiplantae > Streptophyta > Pinopsida > Cupressales > Taxaceae > Torreya > Torreya grandis. Next base: position 1,961,989 of record JARHVA010001435.1, on the reverse strand, counting down.
CCTTTGCTTGGCAACCCACTGCCTATCTGTCTAACGTTTTTCTTGTCCTAGTTTCCTTTTTTCTTGCAGGTGTCATTCCTCCACAGCCAAAGAGGAGTGCCCACGAACGTCTGGATTTACGGTGCGCAATCTTTAGTCCAGGTACTTCCAAGCCTTGTCCATTACTTTCTTTTAGTTTCTTTCTTTTAAGTCTGAAAAGCAAATTTGAGGTAGAAACAGTAAGATTAAGGGATGAATGATGAGTTGTATCCTTAATTGAGATAAAACTATTATTATGGGGTTGTGTTCTTATTTTTGGAAATTTATTGATGGTTATATTTTTCTTTGCTTGTTTGTAGAATTTGTTGGTTCTTATGGCATTTGTACCATTGAATGCATGCTATAATTGGTGGCATGGGGTAGAAATGGTCTAAAGTGGATTTGGCTGTAATGTAGAGTGCATTCCCTAACTACTATTTGGATCTTGACAATATTAAATAGGTGTTGGATTCATTATTTTTCTTTTGTTATAAACTAGTTGTTTAATTGGATTCATTATGAGACATTCCACTGACTGCTAGAAACAGTCCCCTAGTTGAGCTCAAACACTAGTGTTGTTTCTAGTGTGCAACTTGAGACTATGGACTTGAACTTATGTTGGATTAGTTTCTATAAGTTCAAGTAAATGTCAATAGTATTTTTTCTAGTTTTTGAATGGTTTCATTGAATGCATTGAACTCTCATAATAACCTTTTGGGTGTTGTCACGGTTATTGGTTTTTTTTGTTGTTGTTGGTTGTATATTGTTGAGAGTCATGTTGGTGGCTTAGAATCTCTATTGCATTTTTAAATCCTCTTGCAAGTACCCAGCTACTACATTTCACCACCTAGTTGATGGTTGGGGTGGTTAGGACCACCGTATGGTTGGGCTCATTAGGTTGTGCTTGTAGGGTTGGTGTTGACAATTTTTTCCCACAACCCAAAATAGGTCAACCCCCCTATAGTCAAAATCTTGCATAGGGGCTTTTTATAATGTCATAGGGTATGTTGTGGCTTTGTTTGATGTCATTTATTATGCCATTTTAAGTGGGTCATTGCTTAGCCTAGTCCTTGTGTCTTTTGGTGTCTTAAAAATCATTTTGATCATATATACAAGTACCAAATTTTCATGGTGTTGAGCAGTTGCAAGAGGAGGTCCAAAAAAGCCTAAGGTTGCACTTGGGAGTTTTGTTCAGCTTTTGGCCAAGTGATTGGAGCATTCATATTTCCTTTGGAGGAAGTTTCTACATAAATATCAAAACAAATATACAAGGCTTATTTCTTTTGGGACTTTTGTTTTGGGTTTTTTGGCTAAGTGTCAAGAATTATTTTAGACATTTTGCCCAAAATAATTTCCCTGAAGGGTGCTTTCCTTCATCAAAGGTCTAGTGTAACTTTTTCAAAGCAAACTTTTCAAAGGTTCCAAAGGGTATATTACAAGAAAGTGGTCCAATACACTTCTCCTTAAGGGCACCTTTTCAAGCAAGTGCCCTTTGTAGCTTTCTTGAAGGGCAGTTTCTCAGGAAAATGGTCCACTTCAAGATTTTTGAATGGTACTTTTGAAATAAAGTGTCCCAAACACTTTTTTTGAAGGGCATTTTCCTTTTCTAAAGGTCTAATGTAACTTTCTTGCAGGGCACTTTTTCTTCGCCAAAGGGTCCAATGAAGAAAGCCTAAAGGATCTTTCTATGGGAAAGTAACCCAAAGCAGAGTTTCTAAAGGGTAAGTCTTCCATGAGGTAGACCAAACAAAAAGTCTCGAAGGACACTTTTCAAAGCTCTAAAGGACACTTTTCAAAAGGAAAAGGGGGTTGTTTCAAAAAGGTTGAGACCCTACGAGATGACAAGAATGCATGGAAAGGCCTAGGAATTGCACATAATCCATTTGGTTCTTTATTGTATTAATTGAGACACTTGGGCCTAGTACCAGAATTCCTAAGTGGACACTTTGTTGATGTCATAATTTCCATGTGTGGACAAGTCAAAGAGATTTGGTCATATGGGTTTGTTCACTTTTATGCCAAAATCATATGTGCCAAGTTTTAAGTCCTCTACCAAAACACATAAAAAGCTGAAAAGGTCTAAAGTTGGCTCCTGAGTCACTTCCTGCTTATTTTCCCATACTTTAGCCAATTTTGAAGAGAACTCAAATAGAGTCAAGTGAGTATCTTCACAAAGCTATATCTCATGTGTGTTACATTTGTAGAAGAATGTGATCACATGGGTTTATTCACCTTAGTCCCAAGTTGCTATGTGTCAGGTTTGAGGTCCTCCGCTGAAGCGTAAATAGAGTTATACATGTGCAAAGTTGGGATTCTAAGCATTTACTAAGTTCCATATACTTAGTCATAAAATATTGACCATCACCAAGACATCATGCAAGATCAAATAGACTAGCCAACTTGTGTATTTTATATCTTACTTAAGGAAACCTTATGCAACTAATAGATCAAGCACAAATATAGTTTTACATGTCAGGATCATCCCAAAAAAGTTTAGACCCACACGAACTTTCTAGTTCAAGTTAGAAGCTTTCAAAGTTGGACTTATGTAGTGAGACGTTCATGCTAACATCAAGTTTAAGTTGAACAAAGTAGGTCCTTCTCAACTTAATTTGGATGGTTACATGAATGTCAATGATAGTCACACAAATGTCATTTGATGTCCTACACACCAAAAAATTTAAGATCATAAACTAGCCATTGGATTTCAAACTATGGGTCCCATAAAGATCAAGGGTCCTCACTCAATCATACATCTCAATCCAATGGTGCAAGATGAGTCAAATAGTTAGAGAGCTCAAGGGGTCAACACATGGCATAAATGCGTGAAGCTACAAACTGACAACAAGATCTTGAGGATTAATGTGCATTCAACATGTGGCATAAATGGAGATAAAGTTGATAATTCAAAGGTAGATCTAAGGTCTCACATTTATTTATATTTAGAAGATTTGATAAAGCAAACGAGAGTCAATGTATCAATGAGCCAAGTCATATTTTTATAGCTAATTAGAGCAAATGTTGACAAAGTAGTTTTAATGAGGAAAAGTAAGTAAAAGGTATGAAGCCAAGATCAAGCATGGTTTAGTTAAAGCCAAAGCCAAATATTTCAAAAGATGCTACTGGAACAGACATGTAGACTCAAATAGTTTCATCTCTGGGACTAACTACTTGAAAGGGACCACATCCCTCCACTATACACATTATGACAAACTAGTTTGGAGTGGTTTAGCATCAGGATAAGGCCCTAACAAATTGATCTGATTGTTTTAACCAGATTGATGCTAAAACCTAGTTAGAATGTTTATTTTCACATTTGCAACCATCAGAGAGGATCAAAGAAGGAATATTGTAACTATGTAGCAATTGAAAGTGATGAGGATTAATCAAATGACCCAAAGGAGCATAATTCATGAAAGCAATTGTAACTAAAACTAAATAATTTAAACTAATTAATTCCCCTTTTGAGTACTACGGCCTCCTTTCTCTTATAGCCTTTTTTCTATAAGTATAGCTCTTGATCTATTGTAAAGAAGTTCCACACCATGTATGGCAAAGCCCTGCTAGACTGATGTTGTATTTTCCTTTTAAACATTAACACAAGTTTGTTTTCTAAGTTTTGAATAATTATCTAAGTCTGCAAGTGATGTATGGTGATGAGAAGGGATAACTCTCTATCCTTCCTTCCCTTATCATTTTATGTCTGAGCAAGAGTTCTTAATCTAACAGGTCATATAGAATGTAGTCTAGCATGTAAAGTCTCTTCAAGTGTATGCTTTTTCTTGGAGTGTGCAATATACCCTCTATCTCATTTGCCTTGTATTATTACTCACACCTCACCTCTATATTGAAATACTCATGTTAGAACCCATTGAGACATAGAGACCAGCTTGTATACTTTATTTCATTATGGTAGAAAATATGATGGTCATGTGAAAGATATTCTTGGTGCATCACCTTCTTTAGAGTAAGTTTAATTTATGCATTTTCTAACTCTTTTCCCCCACAAATAAGTAGTAGTTTAAGTGGAAAACATTTAATAATACATTCAAGGAGCTAGCCCTTAAACATAGAGGCTCATTTCTGCTATAGGGACACCCACATGGAAATGTTCCCATGTTGCCCAAATTTGGAAGAAGCTTGAATAGCTTCTTCTAGGGTGCAAGATTTGGTGATAATAGTTTTGGCATGCATGGTGGGACCCATTATCTTCAATGTAACTTGTCAAGGTGAATGTTGGTCTTGACAAACACCATTTGTAAATTGGTGTGCTACCCAATATTTGGTGAATCCTCAAAGTAAATCTAGTTTCAGAACATTTTTTGGTTATAAACTTGCCCTATAATTCATTGTCCTCACTAGGTCATCCTCTGCTAGACCATATAATCTTATTAATCCACCCATTCAGACTGAGATCCCTCTTTCAATTCAATATCCACAACCTAATCTACCTTTGAAGAATGAGTAGATTTTGCTAGAGAGGAAGAAGAGGAAGAAGTTGAAGAATTAGAAGATCTTGAAGAAGAAGACATGGCTATACCTTATGGTTTACTCACCTTTAACATTGATAATCCCATTCAACTTCATGCATATGATGTCATCCCTCCCAATGCCACAAAAGGTGTGCCCACATTTAATGGTGAGGGTCATATCACACCTAGTGAGCACATTAGAGATGTCTTTAAATTTTGTAGTTTTCACAATATTATCTGAGAGAACATTGCCATTAGACTCCTTGCCATGTCCCTTAAAGGGAAGGATCTTGATTGGTATAGGACTCTAGAAGGTGGATGCATCACAATATGGGATGAGTTTGGAGTTGTTGACCTCCATATTTGGAAATGAAAGTGACCATGCCTCTCTCATTCATCAGCTCAACATGGTAAAAAGGGGGCCCAATGAAATAATGCATGATTTTAATGAAAGGTTTCAGAAGACTTGGCATAGGTTGCCTCCTCCCATGAGACCACATGATAGCTTTGTATTCCCTACTTACTTGAAAGCCATTGGGACTAAAATTACTATCATACTCCAATTTATGGGCGGTTTCACCCTCCCTGAAGCATATGAGCTTATTATCAAAGCTGAGAATAGTCTCATCCAAGCTAGAAGATTGTCACCTAAAGTGTCTATGCCTCTATTGTGTCATGCTTCTGTTGATGCTTCAAATGTGGCTCAAACTCCTAACATTAGTACCAAGGCTAGGGTTGTTCTTAAGAAAGAGGATAATGTCATGGACAAAGATGCAAAAATCTAGAGGCTAAGAGCTTAGCTTAAGCAATATAACATATAATAATGTGCATATCAGAACCCTTACCCCTATCAGCAAAAATTTGGAAGAGGAAGGGGATAATGGCAACCTAACCCTAACAGGCTTGCTAATGTCTAAAATCCTAACTCTGCCATCAATGCAAGAGAGATGGTACTGATTCATAGCAATTTGGTGCAGGGAGAAGATTAAAAGCAAGACCAATTCATGGATGCAAATCAGAATGGAGAACAAGCTTTGGTGGCTTAAGGGGTAGTTACTCCACTCCTATCAAATGAAAATGAGGTGATGATCCAAGCTAACGAGGATTGACAAACTCAAGGAGAGATCTTTAACAAATTTTTAACTAAAGACACTTTTGTGCTAAATCAAGGAGCCTCTATTGTAGACAATACCAAGGCTAAGAAGAGGGATCTAGGGGGTGGTAGTAACATTCCTACAGGATCATCCAATCCTCATACAATTCAATAGGACACAACTACTAGTGTGACCATTCCAATGGCTTTTGTGGTAGTTCCAAATGCTTCTGCACCTCTAACAAGTCAAAATGTGGTAAGGTCTACCCCTATCCCTCAAGTTCTAAGTATTCATCTACCTACAAGATCCCAAGAGAAAGCAGGTATATCTTATTTAAATATCATAAATTCTTTTAAGAGTACTAAAACATCCATTTCCCTTTGGGATGTTTTACATATGCATGGTCAGAAAGAACTCCAAAAGCAGTTATTTGCTATCCCTACTAGTGTGTCACCCTTGAATCAAAGTCAAAGTCATGTTGTCCTTAAAAATTTCCCTTGTACCATTATTAAAGCATCCACTAGGGCTAAGAAACCTCCACCATTATCTCACTCTCATAGTAGGTGACAAGTTGGTCCATAATTGCATTGTGGATAGCGGAGCTTTAACTTCAGTCATGCCCAAGGTAGTAGCTAACAAATTTGGTTTAAAGTATGAGCTTCATTGTAAAGGAGTTCTCTGGTTAGATGGAACCCCTGATAAAATCATAAGAATGATAAAAAACTTGAAGGTTTTCCTACATGACTATCCTAGCTCTCCTATCTTGCAAGACATAATTGTTGTTGATCTCCCAACCCACTTTGTAATCTACCTATCAAGGGACTTTACTACCAAGATTGGCAGATATCTTCAGCTGATTGGTCCTTCTTAGCCTTCAAGATGAGGTATGGGACCAAGGTGACAATTAAGACATAACCTCTTACAAGGTTTTATATCGAACCTTACATTGATATAAGTTCTAATTTGAACTGTGTTATTCATGAAGAAAAAGATTATATTCTAAATCATGGCACTTATTCCAAGCTTGAGGGCATTGTAGATTTGTTTCTTGATGAATATGGTACTAATACTTATGAGCAGGATCCTTATGCTCTCATGGAGGAAACTAATATAAGGACATATTATATACATGAAGAAGGAATACATACACCTCTACTCGCCAAGGAAGAGGGAATAAATGATGAACTATAGAAGATGTTTTTTGACAGTTAAAGAAGTAAAGTTTATGCAGGGGCTGGTGTTATGTTGGTCTCTCCATCCAAACAATAGTATTATGCTTCATATATATTTCATTTCAGTTGCACTTACAATGTGGCTGAGTATGAAGGTTTGATTCATGACCTTTAATGGGCAAGGAAAAAAGGGGTCAAGAACCTACAAGTGTATGGAGATAGTGAGTTGGTTGTGCACTAGGTGAGAAAGGTGGTTGCTACCAAGAACCCTTTACTTAAGTCACACAGGCATTGGTTATGGGATCTAATTGAAGACTTCAATGCATTGAACATTCACTCAGTCCCAAGGGAGCAGAATAGTCATGATGATAGACTAGTTGCCATAGGAGTCCAATTTGACACTCCAAACTCCATAAAGGAGGAAGGAAAGTAGTCTCATATTAAGATAATTATCAAACCTTATGTATCTGATAATGAATTATCTTGGCAAGTGTTTGATAGTGACAAACACATTGTATGCTTCTTACAAAATGAGGCTGAGTTTTTTTCAAGAAATTAGGGGAGACTCTAAGAACAGTTGGGTGACCAGATTATGCAACTAAAGACCAATAAGATACCTAAGGGTTTGGTGACCTTAGAAAGTATATTTAATGAGAATGATCAGAAGAGGAAAGAGAAAGTGAGTGTATATACAAAGGATGATGATTATGAAAGGGTCTTGATCTTCAAAGACAAACTCAAACTAGGTAAGGTATGTTCTACATTAGAAAAACAAGCATTCATTGAACTATGTAGAGAGTTTCATGATATCTTTGCTTGGGAATATAAGGACCTCAAGGTATTTGATCCTATCCTATCACACCATAACATTGAGTTAGAACCAAGAGTTAAACCAGTTAGACAAAAGTAAAGATCCATCAACCCCAAGGTTGAACAACTCATGAGGATGGAGCTCACCAAGCTCCTTGAATCTAAGATAATCTTTCTCATCAAGCATTCAATATGGGTGGCTAACCTTATGGATGTTAGAAATAAGAATGGGTAAATAAGGCTTTGTGTATACTTTAGAGATCCTAATCGAGTGTCACTCAAAGATCAATATCTTTTACCCTCAATGGAGCAGATTCTATAGATGGTTTTAGGTTCTTAGCATTTCTCTCTACTAGATGGATATTTAGGCTAGAATCAGATTTTAGTCAATGAAGATGATCAATTCAAGATATCCTTCACTACCAAATGGGGAACCTTTTCTTATAGGAAGATGCCTTTTGGTCTGTCTAATGCTGGTGCCAATTTTTAGAGAGCAATGGACATGGCCTTTAAAGGTTTAATCAATGAGTTGGTACTGGTTTATCTAGATGATACAATAGTATTTTATAAAGATTCTGATGAACACATACAACATTTAAGTCAAGTGTTTGAAATATATAGACAATATGGGTTATCCCTTAACCTAAAGAAGTGCATCTTTGTTGTTCATGAAGGTAAGCTCTTGGGACATATTATTTCCAATAATGGTCTGACTATCGATCCTGAGAGAATAGAGGCTATCATAGGTTTATCACTGCCCTTACATAGTAAAGGTCTTCAAAGTTTCTTAGGCAAAATAAATTTTGGAAGAAGATTCATACCTAGTTTTGCATCTTTCTTATCACAACTATGCTCAGAAAGAACCAAGTCTTCTCTTGGACCAAAGAGGGTAAGAGCAGTTTTAAAGCCATAAAGAAAGCAATTACAGAAGCTCCTACCCCTGTGAATCCAAATTTTACTAAAGACTTTATGTTGTATTACTTTTCTAACTTTGATACTATCTTAGGCATGCTGATGTAAAAGAATAATGAGGGCATGAAGCAATTAATTACATTCTTTAGTCAAGGTTTAGAATATGACAAAGTCAAATACAACTTTGTAGAGAAACATGTCCTTGCTATTGTAAGAGGACTAAATAAGTTCAAACATATGGTGTCAAATAACAAGATTTAGGTTATGGTCTCTCATCCCAGCACCAAGGAGTTTCTTTTGAGTAGGGATCTCAATGAAAAGAGGGCAAGGTGGATCACTAGGGTGATAGAGTATGATGTTGATATCAAAGTGATAAAACTGGTAAGGGGAAAAGGCCTTTGTGAACATCTAGCTTCATATTTTCATGAATCAAGAGAGGAATATCTAGTCAACCATGAGTGTTCCCAACCAGCTAGTCCATTACCTCCAAAAAATTGTACACGGGACATGATCAAATTTTAATATGAATAGATCATAAATGAGGTATTTTAGATTGCAATATATACCCTTTTGTCTTGTGGATGGCATTCTATTTAGGAGAGACATAAATGGTGTGCTATTGAGATGGATTGATAATGACCAGTTTGGAATGTTGCTTGAGAAGTTTCATGATGTGACAATAGGAGGCCATTTCTCTCCAAGGACCACATCTACCAAGATCATGAGGGTTGGCTATTATTAGCTTAGAGTTTTCAAGGATTACCATGTTTGGGTGAGAAGGTGTGGACAATGTGCCTTATTTATTGGAAAGCAAAATCTTTCAGCTCTTCTTCTGAAGCCTATCCAAGTGGACCAACCTTTCATGCAATGGGGTCTTGACTTCATTGGCATGATAGACCCCCCATCAAGTGTTGCTCATAAATGGATACTCACAGCAACTGACTATTTTACCATATGGGTTGAGGTAGTAACATTGAAGGAGGCTAACGAGAGTGACATCTTGGAGTTATATGAGAGCATCATAACAAGGTTTGGCACCCCCTATACTATCATTTTAAATAATGATCTTGCTTTTATGTGTACTAAAACAACTGATTGGGCAAGTAATAATGGCATATTCTTGAGCACTTCATCCAACTATTACCCTCAAGGTAATGGGTTGGTTTAATCTACCAATAAGAACCTAATAAGAATCATTAAGAGAACCTAAGAGCATAACCAAAAATCTTGGCACACTAAATTGAAGACAACCTTATGGGCTGATAGGGAATTCTCCTTTTATGCTTATCTATGGAAGGGAAGCTAGGTTGTCTATATCTCAAGAGCTATCAACCTTAGAATTAGCACACCACCTAGAGTTCTTGAGAACACTCCCATATAATTAATATCGACAGAACTAATGGAGTTACAAGAGACTAGAGGTAAGGCTCATCAAGCCATGAAGTATCACCAGGTACTTATGAAGAGGTCTTTTGACAAGAAGGCAACTCCAAGATCATTTCAAGAAGGTGACATAATCTTGTAATGGGATGAAGATAGAGAAAATATGGGTAAGCATACTAAGTTTGATGCCCTATGGAGTGGACCATATGCCATCACCAAGTACAAGCAAAACAACTCCTTCTAGTTAATAAGGATGAATGGAGAAGAACTTCCTATCCCTATGAATGGGATACACTTAAAACCTTTCCATTAAGGGTTGAAGGTATATCTTGTAAATATTAGGTTAGGTGTGTGTTTCTTTTCTTATTCTGTTGTGTCCTAATAAGTGCTTTGAAGCACAGTGTGTTTTGTTTAGTTCCTTGCTTTGTGTTTTATCCTTGTTATTTTCTATGTTTCATGCATTATTCAAAGCAGTTTATATGTCCAACCTATATACTTGTGACTCCATAGCCCAATGGACAAGATTAGGAAACTGGTCATGGCATAGAAAGCATACCACCCCTAGGAAATTGCCAAAGATGTTGACCATTTTTTCCCACAACCCAAAATGGGTCAACCCCCTATAGTCAAAATCTTGCATAGGGGATTTTTATAATGTCATAGAGTATGTTGTGGCTTTGTTTGATGTCATTTCAAATGCCATTTTAAGTGGGTCATGGCCTAGCCTAGTCCTTGTGCTTTCTGGTGTCTTAAGAGTCATTTTTGATCATATATGCAAGTACTAGATTTTCATGGTGTTGAGCAGTTGCAAGAGCAGGTCCAGAAAAGCCTAAGGTTGCACTTGGGAGTTTTTTTCAAACTTTGGCCAAGTGATTGGAGCATTCATATTTCCTTCAGAGGAAGTTTATGTTGACCATTTTTGGTCCAACAGGCCAAAATCGGTCTGCTTCTTTCCCTATTGTCCTGAGCCAGTTCATTTGATGATTTTGCACAAGTCTGGAATTTTCTACGGACTCTGCAGAGAATTTCTATAGACTCTATAGAGAATTTCTATAGACTCTGCAGGCCTATTTCTATGGACTCTGCATGTCCATTTCTATGGACTCTACAAGTCCATTTCTACAGACTCCATAAGAATTTCTATGGACTCTGCAGGCATGTTTTCTATGGACTTTGTAGAGAATAAATGGGTTCCCAACACTTAGGCGCAAAATGGACAAGTGCTTAGTTCAATAGTCTGGTTCAGTTAGTTTGGTTCAAGTGTTTGACTCATCACTTTGGTTCAACAACAAAGCTCATTTTCAAAGTCCAACAGTTGGTTCAATAGCTTGGTTCGAAAAAATGGTTCAATGAGAAGGTTTGATAGAGCCTCCTGAAGGACAAGTGCCCTTGCAGAGGGCACTTGGTTAGTGACAGCTCTGAAGCAGATTTCTTGAGGGGCACTTTTGGAAGGCAACCAAAGGAAAAGACAAAGACATAATTTATTTAGACTTTTTGTTCGAAGGAATTCCTTCAGACAAAAAGTCTGAAGAAATTCGGAAGGGCTACGAACAAAAATCCCCATGAAAAGGACTTAAGGCAAAGACATAATTCCTTCAGACTTTTTGTCTGAAGGATTTCCTTCGAACAAAAAGTCCAAAGAAATTCAGAGGAGAAACCTGAGAGAAATGCTGAAGGCTAAAGCAAAGTGTTCGAGACAATTCTTGCAGACTTTTGTCTATGAGAAAAAAGTCTACGAGAAAAAGTTCAAGGGAAAAAGTCCATGGGAGAAAACCCAAGGAAAAGCTCTAACAAAAGAAATGGGCGAGGCAATTCTTGCAGACATTTTGTCCACATGAAGATAGTCGAAGAGAAAAGGCTGCCAAAGGATCTTGAAGGGCAGGTGCCCTTGCGGGGGACTCTCAACTGCCGAAAGAAGGGAACTTATCGAAAGTCAAAGGGACACCTCCCCTTCGGGAGGGTCCAAAGCAAAGCCCAAAGGTAAGAGAGTGACAAAAGGCCGAAGAGAAAAGACCGAAGGAATTGCCAAGGACAGTGACATCTCCGAAGCCATCAACTTCAAGGAAATAGACTAGCCATTGTTTTTTCAAATGGTGATGGGCCCGTGAACTTCATTTTTACAGTAGAGAAATACCCATTTGATCTTTGAATTCTTGAGCGCCAACTAGAAAATAGCCTAGAGAACAAAGAGATAGAAGCTAACAAATGGCAAAACTAGGAAGATAACACTGAAAAAGGACAAAAGTTGAGAATGAACTCAACGACCTGCTAATAAAAGAGCCCAAGGAGCCAGCAAGGATGAGAAGATAGCCCCTGAGAGCCAAAGGAGTCAGAAGAGACAAGGCAAGGAAAAGACAAAAGAACCAAGAGTAGAAAAAAACAAAATAGTCTAAGTGGTGAAGGAAGGTGTCAACTCAAGGAGTTATTCTAGTGGTTGGAACAATGCTTGCCAAGTGGTCATAAATGGGATGCAAACAGTGAATGGTGCGACCCATTTTTCTCCATTTTACATTTATGAGTAGACAAACCGCATGGGTGCCTTCAAGGAGTAGTCTTGGTTATGGAGAAATGGTGCGGCCTATGTTTTTTAAACACCTAAAGTCAGAATCAAAACTGATATAGCATTTATATTTTAGCAGCTTCCTCTTCCCAACACCCTCGGGATGCACATGGGCCACTTGTGAAAGGGTGCCAAAAGTTTTTTTCAAAGGAGTCACCTTTTATTCTCTCTTCTCTATATATATTGTAACTTCTCATTTTAAAGGATCTATCTTTCACATTGTAAGGTGAAGCCCTAGCAATTTTCACTTGGAATCAATAAAAACACATTTTTTTACCTCTATTCTGGTTAGATATCTTTGAGTGTGTCTGAGTGTTAGTCTTGTGTTCAGTCATTGCTTGCTAATGCTTTCACAGGGTTGACACCAACGCATCTGGTATCTATAAGGCACCATTCCTACAGGTGACAAGAAGAGCTGTACCTAGAGTGTAGAATTAGGAGGTTACTAGACAGTGTGATTTTCTTACAGTGCCTATGGTAAGTCCCTTTTTTGTGTGTTCCGTTAAAGCCTCCCTGTTAAGCTTTCTGCAGTCTAGTCCTTTTACCAATTAAAGTGTATGTATGTGTTTTTATGGTTCAAAGTGTGAGTGTGAGTAGGTCAAAATTATTTGGTGCATCACCCTCTTAGATTAGGTTTGGTTTTCCTGTAATCCTTCTCCCTTTTCACCCCCCATTATATGTATATATATGTATTAGCACTTATTGGAATAACTCAGATGCATCAAAGGGAGCTAGCCCTTATCTAGAGACTTTCCCCCTAGTTTTGCCTTGCCCACAGGCAAGAGGGGAGTTTCCATTGTTGCGTGTGGAAGGTAGGAGCTCAGCCCCCTGTCTAGGGTGCAATCCACTGTGTCAACAGTTTTTGGCACGCCCGATGGGACCATGTTTGGACACTCAGAAAAGTTCCAAGATTGGTGTTGGTCCTATTACAACAGAATGAACCATTAATATAGCATCTGACCTTTAATCAAGTGATTGTGGGACAAGTTTTGTCTAAAGAGTTGAAGAATTTTTGGTGTGTCCTTCAACCAATTAGCCTTTGGATGCTTTTTCATTAACACCAATGGTGACTCCGAGTTGAATTAGCTGGTTAAATAGTCCAGGTGCCATCAAGAAATCTCATTTTTTTTGTATGTATAATTCCATCACCCAAAATCATGGGCCTTGTATTCCTTCATATGGTTTTGATCAAGCTCATATTATTCATGGAATCGCCTCAAGCAGCTCTCCTAGTTGCCCTTCAACAATAAGGGAAGTAGCACTAGAGTTTGAGAAGCAGGTGATGGAGATAGACAGATCAGATGAGCCGTATAGATATCAATAAGAGCTGATGTACAAAGAGGAGTGTTTGTTCAGGCAAGCTCAGGCCTTGCAATCCATGGAGGAGGAGGTAGAAAAATGGAAGAGTCCATTCATTCAAGGCAATCAGCCTTGTGTGCCCCCTCTTATTCTAAATAAAGCCCCCTCTTGTGCACCAAATCCTTTCTACCAGATAACACTTGCTCACTCTGGCTCATCCGATGCATTAATCACTCCTACTCTTAACCCCTTGTGCCTAGCTTTCAAAAATCAAAGGGCATTAGAGCAACCTCTCATGGAAATGAACCTTCTCAATTCCTTAGAGTGTGAATCCTCCTTGGAAGGGAATACCATAAAACAACATGTCTCTCCTCAGGAAATTCTTCTTGTGCATGAGCAGACCCTTCCTAATCTCCCTCAGTCTTCTCAAGTCTTTCAACATGATGTCAAAATTCTAAGTTGGAGGAGTGGATATCATGAACCAGCTCAGGACCTTGAAGAGGATAAAGTTGTTGCCTATTCACAAGGAGAAAATCCCAATCCCAAGGTCATGAGCTGGAAGCAAACAGTGGAATCATGGGGCAGGAAGGAGGAGGAGAAAGGTTTTGCTCAAAAACTTGAAGGAAATGAAGCTGCCCATACTCATAATAATGATGCTTGTGACCTTCGAGAAAGGCTTTTTCAAGAATATCTAGACAGGTGAATTGCAAAGTTAGAGTCCAAAATGAGATTCCTCAGCCAACATGTGATGGACGGTTCAGACCAAACAACAGATTCCATTTTTGAACACACCCCATCTACACACCTCCAAGAGAGCTATCAAGCCACACCTAATATAGATGAAGCACTGGCCAAATGAAAAGAGGAGAATCATTTGATTCTAGCTCAAGGACTGCCTCCTCTTCCACGTGGTTTTAATCATCAACCTTCCACTTCATCCCTTCTCAAGGAGGAACCTATTTTGTAGGAGGTGATAGAAGAGTAGAAGATCCAATTTGCAGCTACCCAGGAAACTCTCATGGATGTCAATGAGGAATAAATCATCATTGATGCTCCTTTTGAAGACATCATCAGCAATGGAGAAGATGTAGGTCATGCATGCATGTAGATATTCTAGCAATATGAAGAGAAAAGTAAGCATGGTGACCTCTCTCCTCCCTTGTTTGATAAAATTCCTTGTTGCTTTGATGAGGAAGATGACCATGCCATGGAGCCTGAGTTGGAGGAGGATTAGATGGATGTCTTTGAACAACTAGAGGCTCTGATCCTTGAGTAGGAAAAGGATAAGTCTGTTTATCTTGAGGAAAGCCTTGAAGAAGAGAGCTTTGAATAAAAGGGTGATGTTATGTGGGATGAGCAATCAGTTTGTGATTCCATTTTAGACATCACAACAGTCACCCTTCTTCAAGAAAATGATGAAGGAGCAGAGGATGAGTTAGACAGGGTCTTTAATGAGGCAGAAGGGAACGAGTCAAACTCAGATGCATCAAAGGGAGCTAACCCTTATCTAGAGACTCTCCCCCCAGTTTTGCCTTGCCCACAGGCAAGAGGGGAGTTTCCATTGTTGCATGTGGAAGGTAGGAGCTTAACCTTCTATCCAGGGTGCAATCCACTATGTCAACAGTTTCCACACAAACCCCACAATAAATATACAAAGCTTATTTCTTTTGGAACTTTTGTTTTGGGGTTTTTGGCTAAGTGTTAGGAATTGTTTCAGACATTTTGTCCAAAACAATTTTCCTGAAGGGTGCTTTCCTTCACCAAAGGTCCAATGCAAATTTTTCAAAGGGCACTTTTTAAAGGTTATAAAGGGTATATTACAATAAAGTGGTCAAATACACTTCTCCTAAAGGGCACCTTTTCAGGCAAGTGTCCTCCACAACTTTCTCGAAGGGCACTTTTGCAGGAAAATGGTTCAATTCAAGATTTCCAAAGGGCACTTTTGAAAGAAAGTGTCTCAAACACTTTTTTCAAAGGGTTCTTTCCTTCACCAAAGTTCTAGTTCAACTTTCCCTAAGGGCAATTTTTATTCACCAAAGGGTCCAATGCAAAAATATTGAAGGATCTTTCTATGGGAAAGTGACCTAAAGTAGAGTTTTTGAAGGGTAAGTCTTCAATAGGGTAGACCAAATAGAAAGTCTCAAAGGACACTTTTCAAAGCTTTGATGGACACTTTTCAAGGGGAAAAAGGGGTTGTTTCAAAAAGGCTAAGACCCTAGGAGATGACAAGAATGTTTGGAATGGCCTAGGAAGTGCATAAAATCCATTTAGTTATTTATTGTATTGATTGAGACACTTGGGCCTAGTAGCAGAATTCTTGAGTGGACACTTTATTGACATCATAGTTACCACATGTGGATAAGTTACAGAGATTTGGTCATATGGATTTGTTAACTTTTGTGCCAAAATCATGTGTGCCAAGTTCTAGATCCTCTACCAAAATACATCAAAAGCTGCAAAGGTCCAAAATTGGCTCCTTAATCAGTTCTTGCTTGTTTTCCCATACTTAGCCAATTTTCAAGAGAGCTCAAATAAAGTCGAGTGAGTATAATCATGAAAGCTATATCTCATGTGTGTAATAATTATAAAGGAAGGTGACTATATGGGTTTATTCACCTTGGTCCCAAGTTGCTATGTGCTAGGTCTGATGTCCTCTATTGAAGCGTAAATGGAGTTAGACATGTGCAAAGTTGGGATTCTAAGCATTTTTGCTAAGTTCCCCATACTTAGTCATTTAAGCTCAACCATCACTAGGACATCATGCAAGATCAAATAGACCAACCAACTTGTGTATTTTATATCTTGCTTAGGAAACCTTGCATGACTAGTGGATCAAGCACAAATACAGTTTTACATGCCAAGATCATCCTCAAAAAAATTTAGACCTACACAATCTTTTTGGTTTGAGTTAGAAGTTTTCAAAGTTGGACCTATGTAGTGAGACATTTTCTAACATCAAGTTTAAGCTCAAATAAAGTAGGTCCTTTTGAACTTAAATTTGATCATCATGCAAACGTCAATGATAGCACATGAATGTTATTTGACATCTCACAAATTGACAAATTTAAGATCTAAACTAGCCATTGGCTTTCAAACTATAGGTCCCAACAAGATCAATGGTCCTTGCTCAATTGTACATCTCAATCCAATGACACAAGATGAGTCAAACAATCAGAGAGCTAGAGGGGTCAACACATGGCACAAGTGCATGAAGCTACAAACTAACAACAAGATCCTGAGGATTAACACCTATTCAACATATGGCATAAGCAAAGATAAGGTTGAAAATTCAAAGGTGGTTCTAAGGGCTCACGTTTGTTTCTATCTAGAATATATGACAAAGTGAATGAGAGCTAATATGTCAACAAGCCAGGTTAGATTTTGACAGCTAATTAGAGTAAAGGTAAACAAAGTAGTTTTGATGGGGCAAAGTAAGCAAAAGGTATGAATCCAAGCTAGAGCATGGTTTAGTTAGAGCCAAAGCCAAATGTTTCAAAATATGCTATTGGAGCAAACATGTAGACTCAAATGGTTTCATCTCTTGGACCAACTACCCAAAAGGGACTACATCCCTCCTCTATACACATTATGACAAACTAGTTTGGAGTCATTTAGCATCAGGATAAGGCCCTAATAGATTAATCTGATTGTTCTAACCAGATTGATGTCAAAACCTAGTTAGAATGCTTGTTTCCACCATTGCAATCATCAAGGAGGATCAAAGAAGGAATATTGTAACTATGTAGTAATTGAAAGTGACAGGAATCAATCAAACAACCTAAAGGAGTGTAATTTATGGAAGTAGTTATAAATATGATTGAAGCATTTGAACTGATTGATTCCCCTTTTGAGTGCCAATGCCCCCTTTCTCTTATGGCCTTTCTTCTATAAGTACAACTCTTGAGCTATTGTAAAGAAGTTCCACACCATGTATGATGAAGCCCTACTGGATTGATGTTATATTTTCCCTTTGATCATTAATACAAGTTTGTTTTCTAAGTTTTGAATAATTGTCTAATTCTGCAAGTGATGTATGGTGATGAGAAGTGATAACTCTCTATCCTTCCTTCCCTTATACTTTCATGTCTGAACAAGAGTTCTTAATCTAATAGGTCATATAGAGTGTAGTCTAGCATTTAAAGTCTCTTCAAGTGTATGCTTGTTCTCAGAGTGTGAAATCTTCCCTCTGGCTCATTTGCCTTGTATTACTACTCATACCTCACCTCTATATTGAAATACTCATGTCAAAACCCATTGAGACTTAGATACCAGCTTGTATACTTTGTTTCATTGTAGTAAAAAATATGATGGTCATGTGGAAGGTATTCTTGGTGCATCACCTTCTTTAGAGTAGGTTCAATTTATGTATTTTCTAACTCTTTCCCCCCACAAATAAGAAATAGTTTAAGTGGAAAACATTGCATAATACATTCAGGGAGATAGCCCTTAAACTTAGAGGCTCATTTCCCATATAGGTACACCCACATGCCTGGAAATGTTCCCATGTTGCCCAAATCTGGAAGAAACCCGAAGAACCTCTTCTAGGGTGCAATATTTGGTGACAATAGTTGGCTTCCTCCAACTATGTGTGTGCCTCTTCCTACATATTTGTTTAGGTAGCATTCTCTCTGAGGGAAATTATTGTTGTCTATCTTCTTTGGATTGTGCTGGGAGTGGTATCAGTAGTCTTAATTAATGTATCAATTTTTATTTAAATGCTATTGAAACTTGCACCCTTCTTATATTGTGTAAAATAATTTTGTTATGTTAATATTCTTGTTGATTTTTGAATGTGATGGTGCTTATTTCACTTCAAAAAAAATCAATATGATATTCGAGTATCAAATAATTGGTTGTAATTACCTCTTTGTTGTATTTGAGGATGTAGTATTTTCTATTGTTGATTCAAAATTTTATTTCTTAACTTAGGGGCCTTGTTTGCCTTTATAACATGTCTTGTGTATTTTAAACCTTGATTTAAAAACACAATTGTAAATGCACATCAATCATGAGTTAATGTGATTTTTATAACCTTATACGGCGAGAAAGAGAAGTATGAACACCCTGTTAGGATCAACTCCTTAAGAGTACACTTGATTACCTTTGTATAAGCAACTAAACACGGAATTGAACCAAAAATAATAAGTAACTAGAATTCAGAAATAGCAAAGAATATGATACGAGAAACAATACAATATGTATTAACACTCTTCTAGAAGGAAATAAAATGAAGAAATCTCACTCTTCCCACACCTCTTGGGTGTCCAGTAATTATACCTCAAGAGTTCTCTCTCTCTCTCAATTACAATCAACTCAATAACCGAGTTGTTATTCCCTTGCTTACCAAGCAGACCTTCTTGATCTTGCACACTTGCAGATCTAACTAGTCTTGATTACCATGTAGATCTTCCCTGATCTTGCACACCCTGCAGATCAATTGATCTTACACTTGAGGATCTAATCCTTCTTAGTCCTTCGTCCTTGATTACAATACAGCCCCATGGGTCTCTTAAATAGATCCCAATACAAACAATAATTAAAAATGCAGACTCAAGACTAAAATTAGTCTTTACATGCAAACTAACTATTCGTCTAAAATTAGAACAGTTCTAGAATGCACAGATGACCGACGTCGATCTCTGTCTGTTTGGAGATGACCGACGTCGGTTCCTATCTGACCCATGCTGGCCGATGCCTAACCGATGCCAGTTCCTGTGTAACTAAACATTGCCGACGTCGGTTGATAAGACTAATGTTGGTTATTGTGACACTTAGCAACCTCCACCATTTGCATAACAGTGAAGCTTTTAGCTCCATAACTTAACAATCTCCCACTTAGAGATAAACAACTGCACTTGTACCTATACCTGTACAATAACATCCTCTAATTTGTTTTTGGCTTATATCCCCATCTTCAAATTCAATCTTGAAGACCAACAAAAATTGAATGAAGATTCAACTTCTTCTTTGTTCCTGGCTTTGTTAACATACCTACAAGGTTCCTATCCGTATGGATCTTTTCCAGTTTCAACTATCCATCGTCTAATACCTATCTAATGAAGTGGTACCTAAGTTGTATATACTTGGTTATTGAATGAAAGGCTAAATCCTTTGCCAAATGAATTGCTCTTTGACTATCACTGTACAATCTACAACTCTCTTGCTCCTTTCCCAACTCTTCCATGAACTGAGTCATCCATATCATTTCCTTGTTAGCCTCTATGACTGCAACAACCTTCTACAACTTTGAAATCTAGCTAACCGCCGTTCCACCAATAGTGAACACATATCTTGTGGTGCTTCCCCTGTCATCCAAGTAACCTATCAAATCTGAATCTACATACCCATGTAGAGAAGTGTTTGACCCTGCATAGCATAAATACCTACTGCTGGTCCCTCTCAAATATCTGAGAATCCACTGAACTACTTTGTAGTGCTTCTTTCCTAGATTGGCCATAAACTTGCTGACAACTCCCACTGCTTGGGCAATATCAGGTTTAGTACATACCAAGTATTCAACCTCATCATGTGATTTAGGACACTATTCTTTGCTCAGCTTGAACTATCCAACCATAAGTGTGCTTACTAGTTTTGCATCCTACAAATTGAACCTCTCCACTACCTTATTCACATAATCCTCTTGAGACAAAATCAACCTATAATTTTCCCTGTCTCTAGAAAAACTCATGCCAAAGATTTTCTTTGCTGCTCCTAAATCCTTCATGGCAAATGTCTGAGCTAATTTTACCTTTAGCTCAGTAATCTCCTGCATGTATGAACCTGCAACAAGCATATCATCCACATACACTAACATGATAATGTAGTTATCATTATCCAACCTGGTAAAATAAACACAATGATTACATTTACATTGACTAAAGCCATGCTTTGTCATAAACCTGTCAAACCTCAAATACCATTATCTTACAGCTTGCTCAAGACCATATAACCTGGCCTTCTATCTCACCTGTCCATTCTCTCCTTTCTTTAACCTGTGAATCCATTCATCTTTCAGTGCTTTCCTTTCGGCTGGCAACTCAACCAAATCCCACATTTGGATCTTTTCCAAGGAATCAATTTCCTCATTCATACCATGATCCCACTATTTCATGGATTCTACCTGTATTTCCTCTTCAAAATTTCA
Source organism: Torreya grandis (assembly GCA_037957365.1). Taxonomy (NCBI): domain Eukaryota; kingdom Viridiplantae; phylum Streptophyta; class Pinopsida; order Cupressales; family Taxaceae; genus Torreya; species Torreya grandis. Next base: position 1,941,125 of record JARHVA010001435.1, on the reverse strand, counting down.
TGGTTTTCCACCATCAGTGAGCAACAAGTAGTATAAAGAAGGAAAATAATGAATTTGAGGCTTACTTACCCTTTCGGACCTCCACATGGGCATTTGAGACTCATTGATAACTTGCTATCCATCCAAATTTTGTTCTAACAGTGATCGATCTCGGTCATCTCTCAGTCTGCACCAGACTAATGTTGGTTCTATCTGACCAATGTCAGTCTCTGTCTGACTGACCTGGCTGACATCAGTTCTTTCTGACTGACATCAATTTCCTTCTATGCGACCTGACTGATGTCGGTTCCTACCTGACTGACATTGGTTTCCACCTGCCCGACATCACCGAATTTGGTCTCCACTGGACTGACGTCGGTTCTAGCCTGTTTGACATCGGTTCTCACCTGACTGACGTCGGTAACTATGTTTTCTTGTGAGTGATGATTTTTACACGTAATCTCATTTTAGATCATAACCTTGTCCAAATCAACCTTGCCCTACTCAGAATTATTCAACCTCTTGAGCTGATCTCTGTCCATCATTTTCTCCTTGAAAACCAAGGCTTTCCAGTTCTTAAATATGTCAAAAACATCAGATTTCCTCTTTATGCAATAAACCCATACCTTTCTTGTAGCATCATCCATGGAAGAAACATAGCACTGTGATCCTCCAATAGAAGCTCCCTGAGCTGGTCTCCACATGTCTGTGTGAACAAGCTCCAACCTGTGCTTCTTCTTTATTGACCCAGTCTTGAGAAACCTCCCTTTCTCTTGTTTCCCAAACATACAGTGCTCACAGAAATCTTGGTCTATCAAATCTAAAAGCATACCTTTTGACTTAAGAACATCCATTCCCTTCTCACTCATGTGACCAAGCCTACAGAGCCACATCTTTGCATCTACATCTGAAGTAGATAAAATAAAAGGAGAATCAGTAATACAAGTAGATAGATAAAGTGTACCTACTTTGTTACCTCTTGCTAAAACAAGTGCACCCTTGGAAACTTTCCAAGATTTTGCTGTGAGAGTTACTGTGTAACCCTCATCACCCAACTTTCCTATAGAAATCAAATTCCGCTTTAGGACTGGGACATGCATGACATCCTTCAACACCCATGTGTTGCCATTCTGTAATTTCAGCTACACTTTCCCTTTGCCAACCATTTGACAAGGCTCACCATCTCCTAAATAAAATTTTCCAAAGTCTCCATGGACATAATCATGAAAAAATTCTCTATTTGGGATTGCATGGAAAGAGGCACCAAAATTTAAAACCCAAGATTCTACTTTAGCCAAGGAACATATAAGAGCATCTCGTGCTACAATACCTGCATCATTTGCTTCTTTATTTCTTTCATGCTGATCTTCTACCAACCAACAATCTTTCTTTACATGCCTTTTCTTTCCACAATTCCAACAGGTTATACCTCCATTTTTGGATTTAGATCTCCTGTCTATCTTTGACCTTGATTTCCCTTGCTTGCTCTTCTCTCTTTGCTTTCCCCTACTTTCAACACTTAAAGCATTCCCTGATGTTTCCCCTGTGCTTTTCTTGTGAATTTATTTATTCAAGATTACACTAACAACATCATCAACTTTCAAGATATTTGAAGCAGACGTAGTATTACTAACTACCATTACCAAACTATCCCAACTTTTAGGTAAAGAGCATAAGATTAAGAGAGCCTTAATTTCATCATCAAAATATATATTGACTGAAATTAACTGATTTAATAATCCATGGAAATCACTAAGATGACTATATACCGATCCACCTTCCTGCATTTGCAAATTAAATAATTGCTTCATAAGAAATACCTTATTCGAAGCTGAGGGTTTTTCATACAAATTTGCCAAAGATTCCATTAACTCTACCATTGTCTTTGCCTGTGATAAGTTGGAAATCACAGACGATGCCAGGCTCAGCCTTATAGCTCCAAGAGCCTTTCTATCAAGAACATTCCATTCTTCATCTTGCATATCTTTGGGCTTTTTTGAAACTCCACCCAACGGTAAGTACAAATATTTTTGATACAGATAATCTTCTATCTGCATCCTCCATAATTGATAATTATTGCCATTGAATTTCTCCATTCTTAGTGTACTTTCTTCTGCCATTGCTTTACTCCCACTCAATTAGAAACCCTTGAGAGTGAACCTGTAATCAACAAACACTAACCCGCTCCAAACCAGGGTCTGATACCACTTGTCAGGATCTAGAACACAAAGCTTTGATACCAACTGTTAGGATTCACTCCTTAAGAGTACACTTGATTACCTTTGTATAAGCAACTAAACATAGAATTAAACTAGAAGTAATAAGTAACTAGAATTTAGAAATAACAAAGAATATGATACGAAAAATACAATCTTTATTAACACTCTTCCAGAAGGAAATACAATGAAGAAATCTCACTCTTCCCACACCTCTTGGGTGTCCAATAATTCTCCCTCAAGATTTCTCTCTCTCTCTCTCAATTACAATCAACTCAATAACCAAGTTGTTATTCCCTTGCTTACCAAGCAGACCTTCTTGATCTTGCACACTTGCAGATCTAACTAGTCTTGCTTACCATGTAGATCTTCCCTGATCTTGCACACCCTACAGATCAACTGATCTTACACTTGAGGATCTAATCCTTCTTAGTCATTCATCTTTGATTACAATACAGCCCCATTGGTCTCTTAAATAGAACTCAATACAAACAATAATTAGAAACGCAAACTCAAGACTAAAATTAGTCTTTACATGCAAACTAACTGTTTGTCTAAAATTAGAATAGTTATAGAATGCACAGACGACTGACGTCAGTCTCTGTCTATCTGGAGATGACTGACATTAGTTCCTATCTGACCGATGCCGGCCGATGCCTAACCGATGCTAGTTGTTGTGTAACTGAACATTGCCGACGTCGATTGATCAGACCGACATCGGTTACTGTGACACTCAGCAACCTCCACCATTTGCATAATAGTGAAGCCAGTTGTTAGGATCCACTCCTTAAGAGTACACTTGATTACCTTTGTATAAGCAACTAAACACGAAATTAAACCATAAGTAATAAGTAACTAGAATTTAGAAATAACAAAGAATATGATATGAGAAATAATACAATCTGTATTAACACTCTTTCAGAAGGAAATACAATGAAGAAATCTCACTCTTCCCACACCTCTTGGGTGTCCAGTAATTCTCCCTCAAGAGTTATCTCTCTCTCTCTCAATTACAATCAACTCAATAACTGAGTTGTTATTCCCTTGCTTACCAAGCAGACCTTCTTGATCTTGCACACTTGCAGATCTAACTAGTCTTGCTTACCATGTAGATCTTCCCTGATCTTGCACACCCTGCAGATCAACTGATCTTACACTTGAGGATCTAATCCTTCTTAGTCCTTCATCCTTGATTAAAATATAGCCCCATGGGTCTATTAAATAGATCCCAATACAAACAATAATTAGAAACACAGACTCAAGACTAAAATTAGTCTTTACATGCAAACTAACTGTTCATCTAAAATTAGAATAGTTCTGGAATGCACAGACGACCGACGTCGGTCTCTATCTATCTGGAGATGACTGACATCGGTTCTTGTCTGATCGATGCCAGCCGATGCCTAATCGATGCCAGTTGCTGTGTAACTGAACATTACGGACGTCGGTTGATCAGACCGACGTCAGTTACTGTGATGCTCATCAACCTCCACCATTTGCATAATAGTGAAGCTTTTAGCTCCACAACTTAACACATACAATATTTATGTTACTCTAATCATTTGGTTATATCAATGGTCCCATTGCATTTTAATATAGCTATGTTGTACCTTGGTCATTATTGGCAACATACATGCCTATTATTTTACATGATGTTATAGCTTTATTATTGTTTGACATACTGGCTAAGTATATGTTGCCATATTTACTTTAGTATATGCATTTAAATACTTACACAAGTTAATTTTGGTCATATTATATATTAGTAATTGGAATTAATATCTTGTGATTGTTCTTAATGATATGGGTTTTGTTTTTATGTCCATTTATATTACATAAAGCAATGAAATGCAAATATATTCGATTAATATAAAATGTTGGTATTAGTTTGATTTAATGGAAGCCTCAATTATTTATAATTGCATTATGTTTGGCTAGGGGTCTAATAGTGATAATTTCATTATACAAAGTATGGTGTATATCTTAAGAGATTGGATTATGCAAGTATTGGTTAGTCACACATGGTTTAACCAAAATTGGGAATTAACCTGAGTTATTCCTATTTAGAATAATTATGAAACTTTGGGAAATGGGTGCATGTTATAATTGTTTGAACCTTTTTAGGATGACATTCAAGTGTATTCCTTTATATGTTACATCTAATTAGTTGTAACTCTTGCATTGGTATTTAGAATGCTTGTTAAGTTCTAAATTGGCCATCCTTGTTAGTGGCATTTAGGATTAAATAACTGGCAGATGTTTCCAAATGAAATGGTCTGATCATGTATTCATTTCCTCGTGTGAGAGAATTGTTTTAAGGTAGACGGGTTACCATAAGATATTGATTAACTTATTTTTCCCAATAGAAGGCTGAAAATGAAATAGAGTTCATGGGCTATGGTGTACATGAAGCATATCAATAAAATTATTTTGTAGCTAGGTATGTTTCAGATGGATTAAATATTAAAGGGTTGTAATCATATTCATTGATTAAATTTCCTATGGTTTCTTCCTCTAACCTTGGTCATTTATAGACTTAATATGAAGGTTGGTTATATGGTTGAGGTATCAAGCTTAATGATTTATTAAATCTTCTTTTGAGCAAGTCTATAAATTATGTGTATGTTAGAAATCCCAAAACCTTATCTAATAGACACTCAATATGGTATCTTGCTATAAAATATGAATAAGCCCATAATTGGTCATGTTATGAGATTAGTCAATCTATTGGGATTGAATGATTTAATGTATAAGGTCATTGTCTTACTTTTTGGTTGAACATAGTTTTAAATTTTAAGGTTATTAATCAGATAGACAATATAGTGAAAGAGTCCAATCTAGAGATTGAGAATGATATTTTGGTAGGTAACACCAATTGAATGCCTGTGATGTTATATTATTCATTCATCATGAGAACAATTTTCCATATGTAGATGAATAATTTCCTTATAATGTTATAATTGGTGAGCTGATACTAAATTGCATGGTATATTTCCATCACCTTATCAGGTGGTAATTAGTTCCATTATGGTGTTCATTAGTGAAGCTAATGTTGATTTCATGATATGTTTCTCTTAACTAGATTCTTGTATGCATGACAATTGAAGTCTTGGAACTGATGAATTAATGTTCTCTCTTGGTTAACAAATCTTTTTCCCATATTAATAACCTATTAAGTTTAATGTTTCCTTTGGTACATAGAATGACATAATCTAATACTTAGGATGTCATCATGAGAGGTGGTCATATGCCTCTATCATTAATAAATTAATTATTTCTCTTACTACCGAATTGGACTATATTAGGAAGACCCCAGGTATTTAACTATGTTAATGGACTACTAAATGGTCTTATTAGGGGAGATGAATACTACATATAAGCTTCAGAGTTTAATAGTGTATACGTGTACATAATTACACCCCAAACCATATATGTCTTGAATGGAAACCCTCTCCCTCATAGAATCCCTTAAGGGTAAATTAACACTGGTTAAGTGTCTATAGTCTATCTAATATGACATTGTCTTTAAGTACATCACCTTGTGCTTGAGGATGATCTAATATCACACCATCAAGATTGTATGAGTGGGTCTTATACATAGCTTTGCTCGCACTCTCCTAAGCAAATCTAATTTTTTTTTATGGGGTTGTTTCATCTGGTATTAGAGCTTGTGCTTTAAAGGTTTTAACTGAGTTTTAGGCACATTGAATTGATTTGAACATATACTTGAATAGGTTGGTTGAACTCTTGTGTGTTTGTGCATACTTTTGCAAAGGCTTATGTTTCATAATATACCTTTGGATGGCTGAAAATACACATATAATGGATGTGTATGCCTTTTTGATGGCTGAATAACACTTGTATGGCTATGTTTCCTTTACTAAGATTAAATTGGAATATTATATCATTGAGTGCATACAAAACCATGGTTGAAATTATATACCTTATGTGGACAAATATGTCTTATATGATTGGAAGGGCTATGTTATGACCTTTATAAAGGCACTTAGCCTCTTGTGTTAATAAAATAGTGCTTTTTTATGCAATACTGAGGTGTTTGAAATTTTTGCATTTATGGAATTTATGTATGTGTAGAAATTAGTAAATTTATACAATATCCTTATGATGCTTACCCATAGCCTTGGTTAGGTCAACCCTTCCCTAATCAAGTTGCATCAGGGCAAACATCACCTTTTAATTATTGACTTGTATGGGCAAGTCGATGGGAGATTGGTGATGACTGCTTCACCCTTATAATTGAGGAAATGATATTAGATATCTATTTTTGAATTATATGGGCAAGTCATCAATTTATGCTTAGAACATTATAACATCGAGAAGACCAAGGGTTAGGCTTAAACCTAGAGGGATGAATAGCGTGAGAGTATCTAATTTATTTGGGTAAGTCATTAAGGCTTGGGATTTTTGCTTATGAAAGAGCATCTTGAGTTGAAATAAGAACTTGATCTTGTTTATGCGTTTGGCCTATTTTGAGTTAAATTGGAGAAGCATGTGGTTTTGTAACTCCAAAAGGCTGAAGTGAATAAGTATGTGGAATACTTATTTTAATCACATATATGTTTTGCATCCATGATGTTTATTTCAACCATGGATATGTTTTACATCCATGAGGATGTATAATTTTATCTTCGCTGAGTTATACATCCATGAGGATGCCTATTTGGAACTTGGATACATTTTAACACCCATGAGGATGTTTATTGTGATATTGGATATGTCTTACATCCATAAGGATGTTTATTGTGAATTTCAATTGAACTTGTTGATTGTGGGAAATTGTAATTCCCATGATAGTGATATGACATTCACCTTGTGCCTTGGCTAAGTTCACCCTTTCCCAAAAGTGATGTTGCATCAAAGCAAGCATCACCATTCAAACTTTGACTTTTTTGGATTAAGTCAATTAGAAGAATAGCTATATAATCTTGTTGTTGGAATCATGAGACAATGCCTTGGTGGTCATTAATAGCTTGTATGAGCGAGCCATCTAACGATGCTGAGGTATAGTATATTGGGAGGTCCAAGGGTGTGGCTCAAGTTTGGAGGGACTATGGAGTGAGTGTGACTAACTTGCTTGGGCAAGCTAGGAAGTTTTGGGGATCTATTATTATTATCATTAACATGGACCATTTATCCATGATGCACAAACATTGTTGATACATTTTTTTGAAACTCATGGAGATAAATTTTATAGGCCTTGTTAGAACAAAACCTTCCTTAAAAGAAGGTGATCATAAATTTGAGATCCCTAGGAATGATCATGTTGTACTATATGATGGATATTTGATGTCATTTAGATGGCATCTAGACACTAGATGACCTAATGGGAATCATGAACCCTTGTGTTCTCAGAGGTACAATCACTAAGAGGGGGGTGAATTAGTGAGCCCATATATTTCAATTTCAATTGCAATCCTTTCAAACTATTAAACAATCAACATGTATCAACTTGATCAAGGAACATTAACAAGAGATCTCATTCATTCAATGCATATAGAAGATCAAACACATACCACATAGTTCCTATGGGAAACCCTCATAGGGAATAAAACCCACTATTAAGCCTATAACACATAGACTACTTATCCTATAAGAAATTACGAATAAGAGACTGGTCAACTCTTTTAGACCAAAAAACCTTGATAAAATCCTTTACACTAAAGGCCTTTAGTAAAACACTTATTTTACAAGGAGCAACTACCCCTAAGAAAGATCAAGTCCTTTAGACCCTCCTTTGAAGTGAACACCTCCACCTTAGTACTGATGTCTAAAACACCTGATGATGGATCACTAATTTCTAACCTCTACACAAACTTCCTCTCTATCTCATACATGCCTCTCACATAGGCATGTCACAATCTCTCTCCTTCACTCAAATTGTCCTCATATGCACACTCAGGCCTCTTTGCATGTATTCAAACTAAAATATCATTATTTTGTTATAAAAAACATGACCTATAGGTTATACACATAGTCAACAAACTATTATACTGATCAACTCATCCAACAAGCACACTATCTATCCTCTCCACCAAAAAGCCTTGCTCAAGTCTCTCATAAAAACCACAAGTCTAGAAACCATCACATTTGGTTTCACTATTTATAGAGCAATCATAAATTATTAAGTCCAAAATCTTTCCTTATTATCCACAACACATGCCTTCACCCTTAAGACATCTTACCTAGGTCACACTTAAGTTCAACACACTTTCAAATAGGCGTAGGTCACCTTTTAGTTCTTATGAAGACCCATTCATGTATTTGACACTTTTTTGAACAAACTAAGAACATAGGACCACTTCCAAATTCATATACCCAATCCAAATGACCCCTTTGACATACTCAAATGATCACAATACATTTCTACTTAAGCACAATTTGCTCAAACAACAATCTATGCACACAGACACCATGAATGAACATACAATCAACTTCTTAAGCATTGTTTATACTCAATATAGCTTGATCATAGATATAAAATCCATACAGATGATCCTTATGGAATTTACAACACTTTCCAATATCTAAGTCATCATGATACATCGAAACAACAACAACACAAGCTAAAACATCCTTCCTAGGTTTTTATCAGATGAATGATGAATACATAGTCAACTTTGAACTTCAATATCTTTGATCTTACAAACTTTTAGATCTTAAAATTTATATTCATGGATGAGTGTTGGAGTCCTCTATAAGTTATCTTTTTAATACAAGGTCAAATTCTACATAAATCAAATGTTATGGCTCAAAAACCAAACACTAGTCTTTCTTTTGTTAAATTCAAATATTTGAATTCAAACGGTCACAGTTAAACTTAAAACACCATGTCTTCATCTCATGTCCTTGCATATTAGATAAATCACACACCATTGATCTTGTTTTATATTTAATGCATAGTGTGCTAATGCCCAGACATTAAACTTTGAATTAGTTGATCCTATCTCATGCAATCTTGCAATCTTGACTTAACAAGGACCATCAATCTCTACGGACCAGTCAAGCACTTATCATGCAACACACACCATTTGATCAATATGTATGATCACCCATGAGCCATTAGATCCTTATACTTTACCTTTTCTTATTGTTAAACCTTGAACACTTGTCCTCATCTCGCTGCATCCTAACATCTTGGAATGAACACGCTCCATTGATCCTTTTGTAAGGAGCTTGATCTTTACCTTCATTATCTAACAAACACTTTGACCTATTTAACTTGATACACATCATAGATATTCAATATACAATAGCTCATGAGCCAATAGATATCCATCTAGTCCAAATCCTTAACATCATCCAAAAATGACTAAGTATGGGGACCATTGCTTATCTACATGGAAGACCAAATTTGGACCTTAATAACTTTTATTGCACTTAGATACATGATCTAAAATTTGGATCATATGATTTATTCACATAGGATAATCCAAAAATATGTCAAACTGATATTGAGACCTTTACACATGTGATATATAACTTCATTAATATGCTCACTTAGATTTCTTTCTACCACAGAGCCAACTATGTCAAGAATTATTTGGAAGAGCAACTTTGCGTGTCCATATCTTTTGATGCACTTCATCACATGATTTGAAAATTATAAAAAATGAACTAGGCACAAAAATAAACAAAACCATATGATCACCTTCTCTTGAAAATCCCATACATGTGATATATGCCACCATAAAAATGCCTACTTAGCTTTTCTTACCACATTGCAAATTTGGCTAAGTATGGGAAAATAATGTCAAACTGCTTGGGAGCCTAAATTTGCACTTGAATATCTTTTATCACACTAGTTGCATTATTTGATATTTAGTGCATATAAAATAGGGAATAATTTGAGTAAAACCATATGACCAACTCCCCCTGACTCATCCATACGTGGTAATGGTGACATCATCAAATGCTTACTCATATTTTCTTCCATTAGACCCAACATGTCTAGATGAAAACTTTGATCAACCAGATGAAATCCACTCATGCACCCTAGAATTTAAAATCATATAAAACTTCTTATGGGAACTCTTTCACATGCTCAATACACCATACTCATCCCTGACCATCTCTTACCATGTCAAAATAGAAGATCAACCAAGCATACTTCAAGCATACTAGGATAAACATATTACACACTTTGTCATTGTCACTTAGACTATAAAGGCACTTCATCCAACCACTTAGACACATCCATGACATTACCATGACATCTTAAAAATTATCCAAAAATCTCCCCCTTTGTCATTGAGTCAACACACATCATATACAACTTGCTTTTCTTCTCTCTCTTCAAGTACTCTCATAATAGGAACCTTCTCCCCCTTTGACACAATGTGAAAGAGGGCACCAACTGATCTTGCAGACCTAAAAATACTACGAATAAGATTAGACCATCTTAGAAATATAGTACAAAATCCACCTTACCTTGAGCCTACCTCTTCTTGCCTTTACAACATCCTCTTGCTACATGCCAACCAAACAATATAAAAATGAAGAAAGAACACACAATTGTGACTAGGTTTGATCAAGTCATCATATCAAATTTATTGAAATATCATCTATAGTAGATATCACCATATATTCAATATGAATATATCATCTCACATATGCTTCCCCTCATGTCATGATTGGTTCCTTAAGCCATTCAAGCTATCTGAGTTAGCTCTTCCAAACTCTATGCATACCGCCTTGTATATTTCAACTATGCACTAAAATATGATATAAATCTTCAAGAAACATCTAAGAGGGACTCCCCCTAATATATCTAATCTAGTTCACCTTTTTGAGCATCTTCAGATCTCCATAAATCATGAAGAACCACCATACATGCTTATTAGCCTTCTCTCTCACAACACTTCCATGACCACCAACATAATTTCATTCCACTCACCAATCAGGACACATGCTCTTAATCAACTTGAAAAATCTCCTAGAAACACTCATACCTTGCTTTTTTGGTGAAACTAATAAAAAATCACTCTTCTTCTTTCTAGGCATATCTAGACTCCTTGTAGGACTACTTGGAACTTATAGAGCCCATAAATTTTAGTAGACACATCATCAAGACCTAAAACTTCATATTGGAGCACTCTCATATGCCCCTTTAAGCACACCTATTTGGAACACCTAGATAAACTTATGAAATATACTTTCTTCACAAACTAACTTACTAATTAGGCCTCCATCTTGACAAAAAAATGAATGATTTGAAAACCACAAACCTTAAAATCTCTATGAAGATTTATTTAACAACCCTTTTGGCCTATTAAATATAATAAAAATCCTCAGACCTTAGCTCACAAGGTAAATCACTTTTCTAGCAAAGCCTAAAACCCTAGAATCTTAAAACAAACAGAGTCGATAGACCTTCTTCTTTTCAATGTCCACCTCTAAAACTTCTTGTACATCTAGAGACAACCATTACACACTTATGGACCAAGTTTTGAGATTTCACATATTTGGGAACCGATACATCCTATAACCCATTTTAGGACCTGCATACTCTGAAGCATAAACTGGGAAACCCAAGAGCAAACAAAAATCTCCAATTTGATTTCAACATACCTTTAGACCACAAAATTAACTAGATCATGCTAGAATAAGGTCAACAAACCTTTGTATGCAAAAATATCATATTGAAAAATCACAAATCCTCTTTTGCTACTTGAAAACCTTCAATCTAACCCTATAGACTGACCATATATAGCTATGACATCATTTTGACATCACCACAACATCTCTTCCACTTGGACATACCTTAACTAAATCAAAATACTTATCTCTAGCATTCTAAAACCATCTGAATAAGACCATAGTAACACTTACTTCTCTACTAAAAGGCATCTCTTCAAAAGCATAGACAGAGACATCCTTTGTACCATAATGCTCTTAGAACAAAGTGAAGCCAAAAGTGGCCCATATCTCCTCAATAACTGGAATCCTCTTATAGCTATAAGACTCCTTGTTATTGTTCTTCATCTTCTTAGTCTGAATTATGACAACTAGTTCCTTTTCTATATCACTCTTCTTCTCTTCTAAGATTGAATTGAAAATACATGGAGACAACATGGAATCTTGACATACCTTTTCATTTGAAGATCAACCTTGCAGTTCTCAACCTCATCACCAGGTACTAACAATTGATGTTCTTTGCATGAAGCTTGATTAACAATAGTAAGATGTTCACTTAGATCCAAACATACCTCAAAACTAGCTTCAACCAACACCTTGGTCTCTTTATCCACAACATGAGCAGACAATGAGAGCTCTTGGCAGTCTTCAACTTTTGTAGTATTCTCCACCATAGAAAATAAATTACTTGGACCTGCAGTCTCATCATGACTCATACTTACCACCTTTGGTTTCCATGAGCTAACTTGCCTTCTTCCTTTCACTCTTAGAGCTTGATTAAACTTATTATGATTTGTAGACCTTTGCTTACAAAATCTAGCAATGTGACCTCTCTGTTCACAATTATAGCAAACAATATTCATTGATGGGAAATCAACTTGTCTTACCTTAAATGAACAATATTTTTCAAAGTGTCCCACATTATGATAGTTGAGACACTCAACCTTGTTTACACCTTTTGACCGATGACCACCATCATAGTCCCATGAAAACTCATTTCTGATAGGTCTTCTACAATCTCTAGCTCTATGCCTAAACTGATTACAAGAATAATATTAACCATTGAAATTCACATACCTCATGGCATTTGGCTATCTGATTTGATTTATCTTCTTTCTACTAGCACCTTCATTCCTTGTCTGATGATTTGTTTTCAAAGTATGATTATCCTTGTTCATATTAGTCTTCATCTTGTCTTGAGTTGCATTCTCTAGTTCTTCTTTGTATCTGAGACCAGTTCTATCACTTACATGCTTTTGATCATTTAATATATTGTCTAGATAATTTGAGCTCTTTTAAAATCTCACAAATGACTTCACCTTACTAGATGTCTTTTCTAACTCAAATCCAAACGACTCATTTTCAATTACATACCTTGAACATTCATCTTCTTTAGATTTTAGGCTTGTAGACAGGACTTCCAATTGACAACTAAGATGTTTGACCATATCTTCATGCTCCTTGGCATCTTTATTCATTCTTTTCTCAAATACACTAAATTTCTCCTCAAAGTCTTTGAGTTTAGATTTCATCTTCTTATTGGTCTTCTTCTCAATCTTCAGTTCTTCAAGAGCATTTCTTAATGTAGTATCATTGTCCATCTCATGTTCATCATCATTTGAATCACTCCAATTAGACTCCTTTTGATGTGAACAACTTAATTCTTTAGCCATGAACAAATATTCATCTTTAACATGACCATCATCTTCATGATCATACTATGAGTCACTAACTTCACTCTCATTTGATGAGTTGTAATCTTGTCCTTGAAGTACTTCTTCTTATTACCAAACCTTATGAAACCCTTTTTGATTTTATTAGACTTGAATGATCTCTTGTCATCATCATGACCTTGATCATTCTCTTCATCATCATCCTTTTTATACTTATGAGGGCACTTATTAGCAAAATGTCCTACCTCTCCATAATTGAATCATTTAAGGGGTAGTTTACCCTTATACTTGCTTGAACATATTTTCAATTTTCTTGAAATCAAAGTATCTACTTCATCCTCATCTATATCATAAATGTCATCCTCCTTGGGTTTATTACCTTGGAACTTCTTTTTAGGCTTCATATCTATCTTAAAAGCTACTTCTTTCTTTGGTGGTATATCATCATTCTTCATCATCTCATAGGTAGTAAGGATGCCATGCAATTCATCCATCTTCAGTTGAGTAAGATCATGACTTTATTCTACAATAAATACTTTAGGATCAAATTTGATGGATAGAGACCTTAATACCTTTTGAACAATAGTAGCCTCTTCAGGGTTCTCTCTAAGACCTCTAATTATGTTCATAATCTCATCAACTCTCTATAGGAAGGATGCCACATAATTTTCTTCCTTCATCTCGACACTTTAAAATTGCCTCTTATGAGTCTGCAACTTAACAAGCTTGACCTTTGAATCTCCTTCATAAATGATCTATATTTTGTCCCATATCTCTTTAGCAGATTTATAATGGATTACCTTGGTGAACTTAGTTTCTGTAAGATCATAAGTGATGACATTCATTGCCTTAGAATTATTCTCAAATAACTTCTTATTTGTAGCACTAGATGGAGGAGTAATTGGAACAACATAACCATCCACAATAGATTTCCATACATCAAACCCTAGGGGCATAATATATGTCCTCATCATTGTACTCTAAAAAGCACAATTAGATCCATTGAATATCAGATCTTGCTTAGTAGAGAAACCTCCTTAATGACTACCCATATTGTACCTTAGATCACCTTCAAGATGCTAATACTTTATCAAAGGATCTACTCTGATACCAATTTTTATAGGTATAATCACTAAGAGGGGGGTGAATCAGTGAGCCTAGATATTTCAATTTCAATTTCAATACTTTCAAACTATTAAACAATCAATATGTATCAACTTGATCAAGCAACATTAATAAGAGAGCTCATTCATTCAATGCATTTACAAGATCAAATACATAACACATAGTTCATGTGGGAAACTCTCATGGGGAATAAAATTCACTCTCAAGCCTATAACACATGGACTACTTGTCCTATAAGAAATTAAAAACAAGAGACTTGTCAACTCCTTTAGACCAAAAAACATTGATAAAATCCTTTAGACTAAAGCCCTTTAGCAAAACACCTATTTCACAAGGAGCAACTGCTCCTAAGAAATATCAAGTCCTTTAGACCCTCCTTTTAAGTGAACACATCCAACTTAGTACTGATGTCTTCAATACCTGATGATGGATCTCTAGTTTCTAATCTCTACATAAACTTCCTCTCTATCTCATATAGGACTCTCACATAGGCATGCCACAATCTCTCTCCTTCACTCAAACTATCCTCATAAGCAAACTTAGACCTCTTTTTATGTCCTAAAATTACAAGAGCACTATTATATTATCATAAACATGACCTAAAATTCATACACATAGTTGACAAACTATTCTGCTCATCAACTCATCCAACAGGCACACTGCCTATCATCTCCACCAACAAGCCTTGCTCAAGTCTATCATAAAAACCAAAAGTCTATAAACTATATCATTTGGTTTCACTATTTATAGATCAATCATGAATTATTAATTCCACAATCTTTCCTTATTGGCCATAATACATTCCTTTACCCTTAAGTCATCTTACATAGGTCAGACTTAAGCTCAACACACTTTCAAATAGGCCTATGTCACCTTTTAGGTCTTCTGAAGACCCATTCACCTATTTGACACTTATCAAAACAAACTAAGAACATAAGACCACTTCCAAATGCTTGAACCCAATTCACGTGACCTATTTGACATCCTCAAATGATCACAAAACCTTTTTGCTTAAGCACAATTTGCTCAAACAATAATCTATGCACACAATCATCATGAATGAACATACAATCAAATTCTTAAGCATTGTTCATACTCAATATAGATTGATCACACCTCTAATATACATACATATGATGCTCATGGAATCTACAACACTCTCTAGTATTTAATTCATCATGAGACATCGTAACAACATCAACACAAGCTAAAACATCCTTCCCATGTTCTTATCAGATGAATGATGAACACATAGTAAACTTTAAACATCAATATCTTTGACTGTAAAAACTTATAGATCTTAAAATTTATATTTTCAGATGCACCTTGGAGTCCTCTACAATTTCTATTTTTTACTACAAGGTCAAATTTTACATAGATCAAAATTTATGGCTCAAAAACCAAACGTTGGTCTTTCCTTTTTTAAATTCAAATATTTGAATTCAAACAATAAAATCTAAACCTTAAACACCATATACTCATATCATATCCTCAAAACTTAGATAATCACACACCATTGGTATTATTTGATATTTAATGCATAGTGTGCCAATTCCCAAACATTAAACTTTGAATCAGTTGACCTTATCTTGTGCATTCTTGCAATCTTGACTTAACAAGCACTGTCGATCTCTGTAGATCAATCAATTCCTTATCATGCAAAATGCACCATTTGATCAATCTATACAATCACTTGTGATCTATTAAATCCTTATCCTTTACCTTTTCTTAGTGTTAAACCTCAAACACTTGTCCTCATCTCGCTGCATCTTGACATCTTAGAATGAACACGCTCTGTTGATCCTCTTTTAAGGAGCTTGATCTTTACCTTCATTATCCAAAAAACACTTTGACCTCTTTGAATTGATGTACACCATATATATTTACTATACAATCACCCACAAGCCATTAGATCTCCATATGGTCTAGATTTTTAACATCATGCAAAATGACTAAGTATGGGGACCATTGCCTATTTGCCTAAAAGGCCACCTTTGGACCTAAATAACTTTTGCTGCACTTAGATGAATGATATAAAATTGGCACCATATGATTTCCTAACATAGGAGAATCCAACCATCTATCAAAATTCTCTTGAAACCTTTACATGTGTGATATATATCTTCATTAATTTTCTCACTCAAATTTCTTTGTACCACAGAATCAACTATGTCAATAATTATCTGGAAGGCCAACTTTTCACATGCATATCTTTTGATGTGCTTCATCGCATGATCTAAAAATTGGCATAAATGAACTAGGCACAAAACTAAATAAACCAATATAATCACCTTGTCTTGAAACATCCATACGTGTGAGATATGATCACCTTGTCTTGAAACATCATATGTGGAAAATAATGTCAAATTGCCTGGGAGCCCAACTTTGCACTTGCATATCTTTTATCATGCTTAGTTGCATGATCTAAGATTTAGTACATAGAAACTAGGGACTACTATGATTAAAACCATATGACCAACTCCCCCTAACTCATCTACATGTGGTAATAGTCACATCAATAAACTAACTACTCAAAATTTTTGCCACTAGACCCAAAATGTCTAGATGAAAACTATGATCAACCAGATGAAATCCAATCATGCACACAAGCACTTCAAAGCATAAAACACTTATTATAGGACCTCTTACACATGCTCAATACACCATAATCATCCATGACCATCTCTAACCATGTGAAAATAGAAAATTAACAAGGTATACTTCAAGCATACTAGGACAATCATATTACACACTTTGTCATTGCCTCTTAGACTATCAAGGCACTTCATCCACTCACTTGGACACCTCTATGACTGTTGACACTATGGATTGCATCCTTGAGAGAAGGTTGGGCTTCTCTCTACCATGTGGCATAATGGAGACTCCTCTCTTGCCTGTGGGTCTGGCAAAATTGAGGGGAGAATCTCTAGATAAGGGCTAGCTCCCTTTGATACATCTCTGGGTTAATTCACTACTACTACTAATATATATAAAAAAAGAGGGGGTTGAAAAGGGAGAAGGATGCTGAAAACAAAAACTAACCTAAGATGGTGATGTACTAAACAAGTTTGATCTACTCATTACTCACACTTTAAACTATAAGAATACATACATACACTTTATTTGATGAAAAGACCATACTGTAGGGAGCTTATCAGGAAGGCTTAATGAAGACACCCAAAAGATGAACTTGCCACAGGTACTATAGGAAAACACACTGTCTGGTAACCTTCTCCTATCTTTGTGCTCTAGATATAGCTCGTCTTGTTAAATACAGGAATGACACTTTGTCTATACCAGGTGTGTTGGTATCAAGCTTGTGAAATCATCATGGAAAAATGACTGAACACAAGGTTAATACTCAGGCACATTCAGAGATATATCCAACCAAATAGAGGTAAAAATACCTTTTATTGATTCAAGGTGAAAATTTGGTAGGGCTGTGCCATAGAAAAATGAGAGATCTCCTTCTCAAATGAGAGTTTTACAATATTTATAGAGAGAGAGGAAGCAATGGCGCCCCTTTGGAAAAGACTTTGACACCCTTTTTTACAAGTGCTCCATGTGCATTGAGAACATTGGGAAGAGGAAGCCATTTGAAAGAGAATGTTGTGTTGGCTACCAATTTTAACTTTTAGTTTTTAAAATATATTAAACGTCATGTGTGAAATCATGGGCCACGCCGTTTGTCTGAAAACAAGACCACTTCTTCAAGACATTCACGCGATGTTTGCTCATTAATGTAAAATGAGGAAAAATAGGCTACACCATTTACTATTTGTTCTCCTTGATGACCATTTCAAAGGGACTGTTCCAATCACTGTAATAACTCTCCTGTGTTGACACCTTCTTTTGCCACCTAAACTGTTTTGTATGCTTCTGCGCTTGGCTTTTTGTCCCTTCCCAAACTTTTGTCTTTTACTGGCTCTCTTGGCCCTCGAGGCTATCTTCTCTTCTAGTCATTGAGTTCACTTGTGGCCTGTCCTTAAACATTTCAAAATCAATGCCTATTTTGCACCTTAAATTTGACGTTCGCGTGCCAATCGCTGGGTGTTTGAACCTCCAACAGCTAGTTTGCCATGCTAGATTTTGATGTCTACGGACCTGTCAACCCCTTTTGGCAATTTCTTTGGATTTATTTCCTTTGGATTTTTCCTTTTGCTTGGGCCTCTATATTTTAACCCTCTCAAAGGGAAGGTATCCCTTCGAGGCTTGGATAAAGGTCCCTTTATGATCATCGAGAGTCCCCCGTAAGGGCACTTGCCCTTCGGGGTCCTTTGGGCTCCCTTGGTTCTCAAATCCTTCAGACAAAATGTTTGAAGGAAGTCTTTCAGACATTTTGTCTGAAGGAAATATTTCCTTTATGTTTTTTCTCACTTGTTACTTTCTATCAAGCTTTTCCATCGAGCGAATTTCTTTGGGACAAAATGTTCGAAGGAATTCCTTCGGGCATTTTGTCCGAAGGATTTGCCTTGTCACTTTGCCATGGATTTCCTTTCGAAGGATAATCCTTCAAATTTTGGTTCCTTTTCTACCTTGTTCACTTTCTGGAAAGAACACACTACGGGCAAATCAAGTCCAAGGATACCCTTCAAACTTGTGCAATGATCTATTTGCTCATCACCTACCCCCACACAAGGGCTGCTTGGTCTCCAAAATTACCTTTCAGAAAAGTTACTAAGGTCTTGCTTGTCGTCTGGGTGCCCCCCGCAAGGGAACCTACCCTTTAGGTTTTTTAGAAGTGATCCTTTGGCCCTTTCTTTCTTTTAGAAAAAACCTCCGACGAATACCTTCAGACAAAAAGTTTGAAGGAATTCCTTCAGAAATTTTGTCTGAAGGAATTCATCCTTTGAATTTCCTTGGATTTCTTTTGCCTTAGTCTTTTCTCCAAAGGAAAACTCTACCCTTTTGGCCCTCTTTCTAAGTGTTTTCTGCCCTCTTTTGGCCCTTTGAACTTGGTTCATTTTTCCAATAAAAGGCCCTCTGAAGTAGTTTATTTACTCTATCAAATTCCTGCATAATCATTCCTTCCAATCCCGCCTGTTCTTTCTATACGAAATGCTTGAAGTTGAGCCTTTTGCATGCCAAGAGGAAAAAATGAGTTGCAGGAGCATATTTCTGCATTATCCTTAATGTCTAAGCGTGGAAATGGGAAGAAAGAGAAGGGGGACCAATTTTTTTCCCATGGGAAAAAATGGTCAACAATGACATCATTGACAATCCTCTAACATGTGTTTCACCTACATGTGTGCTTAATTGTTATGATATTAAAGTGCCTTGGCATAAATTATCAAAACACCTAAGTTAATTAAGAGTGATCTATTTCATATGGTTCCTCCTTTGCATATAAAATTGTTATGTGTTATGTAAATCGTTATATTTCATTGATTATGTTAAACCATGAAAATTGGAATCTTCATTATACTATGTATATGTAGTTAGCTTTGTAGACTTTCACATATTCTTCTTGATATCAACGTTGATGTATGAACACTATATATATACATGATTATATGTTGTTAAATGTAGAATGTGTGTATGATGATAAATCACTTGTGTAAGGGGATCTTCCACTTTTGAAATGAACCATGTGGATCTTACTTTTCTATATGTTTTCAAAACTATTGTATGAGTATTTTGTGTACATGTCATGAAATAAGAGTGAATTGTGTTGTTAACATACTAGTATGTGGTAATGTGACTGTAAACTACTCATGTGATGTATCTTTTTCCCCTTGAAACCAACTTCTATCGATTGAAATCTGCCAAGGTATAATGTTGTATTGTGTGGTGTAATTCCATATCACTACTTTAGTAATGATCATTGGTGCAAGTATGAGGTTGAAGGTAGAGAAACATTATATCCGTAATAATTTAGACTAGGAATGGGTCAGGAAGTGGAGTCTCATGTAGGCTGAAAACCCACTTTTCCCCTTTGCACCAAGTAGCCACATGATTTATTCAAAGTGTACACCATGAGTGCCACAAGTTGGCCATAGAATCTTAATGCATAATTATCACTTTATGGATTTAGCATTCCTTTGACCACCTCTTGGAGGTTGTTGTAAAATAACCCTTGTAAAATTTTATTATATTATCCTTGTGAATCACTAATTAGTTTTGTAAATTGGACATTTATGCAAAATCAACAAGTTGGTACTTACTGAAATACATCTATGTGTTGGCTTGTAAGTTTAAACATGGTTTGGATGAGGTATTATTTTATTGTACCTAATAGAGATATTCTAGGATGAATATTTATGATTTTTTTTGAAAGGCATAACTAGAATGTATGTTAATTTTGTGCTCTAAAGGAGTAACATAAATCCCTGATCAAGCGATGTTAAAAATCCTAAGTACCCACTTAACTCTTTGAGAGAGTGATAAAAGTTGGGTAATGCCCTCAAATGGATAATTTTTTAAGGGTGGGATTTGTATCCCTAAACCATCATGTCAGCTCATGTGTGTTGGAGAACATGTTGTAAACCTTTGGGTTACATGTGATGCCTAGTATGGCTTCTTCGATGTTTAGTGTGGTTGGTACAGGATGCTGTCCTAATCCATGAATGGTTGATGATGAAGTAGAGTAACCATAACAATATGGATTATTACCTTTGTGAAATGACATTCTATAACAAATGTTCTTAAGGTTATGCATGTGGCATAATGATTGTAGGGGAAGATTCCACCCTTAATTGGGATTTGGTTACAATTTGTCTGGATTAGATAATCACAATCATTGACCTCAAGTTGCAGATTTGTGTGTTGACACAAAGTGAATGATGACCCTAACAATTTTTTTTTTTAATATTCAAATTGCTAACCTAGTTTAGATAATTAATTTATAATGAGTCAAACTATGGATGTATTTCCTCCATGGAAGTGTTGATAGCACCCTTGTTAGAAAATATTTTAAGGTAAGTATAAGCTATGGTGTTTGGAACATTGTATGCTTGTGATGTTTAATAATTGCCTTCATAAATGGTTGGAATGGTTAATAACAATAGTGTTATATGGAAATTATTAGTTTTTTCTATGAAAGTTTCCTGAGTAATGAGGCATATTTGGTTTGGTGAACCTATTTTTAGCTAGTTTTGGTGAATTTTATTGTTATTAATGACCTTTTAAGACATGATATTGGGAAAAGTTCCAACCAAGTTGGATAATTGGTAGAATATTCTACTATAAAAATGATGCATAAGTGTTATTTTCCCATTTTGGTGTCATAAAGGACACATAAAGGAAGGAAGGAGGCCATTACTTGGCCTAATGTAATAAAAAATGTGGTTATCCTAATGGTAGAAATAAGAATGCCAATAGTATAAGGCTGAGGCACTGCCACCCCTCAATGGGTAGAGATGTTGTGAAGCAATGATAATTATTCAATTAAACCTCTTCAGAGAATATTGTTCTTGAATGTTGATAGTCATCGAGATGTCTCCTCTTTAAAGAGGGGAGGATGTCATGACCCAACATTGTGGCCACTGTAGATACTTGATTAGAGCTTATTTTATCATGTTTTAATAGCATTTAGACTAATGATAGTTGATGTTGGTTTTATTTTAGATGTTGAGATGTGAGATATCTTAGATAGATGTTATGATTATGCTATATCATGGTTGATGTTTACATTGGATTCATTTTATCTTGATATATATTACTTACACTAGATTCATTTGATCCTCTGATATATGTTGCTTCAGTTTAGTTACATTATTATATATTATTGATTTAGCATGTTTCACTGATGCATATTGACATTGCCTACTCTTGTAGCTGTTGATTATGTTTCATAGGGCATGCTTAGATTCATGGTCATTGGTACTGACTTTGGTTTTGTTCATAGCAATAGATGATTATGCTTAATTTATTACTACATGTTTAATGATTCATTCTAAATTATTATTATTATATCGACATCGTTATGGTACTGTTGATTCTTATTTTGTGGATGTAGGAATCAAGTCATGATCTAGGATTGACAGTGGGTTTGGACATCTTGAGATATACTCAAGGTGTGGATGAATAGTTAGAATGTTACTTTGATAGGTATAACATGAATAGGTTGATGAACTAGGCTTGATGGTGAGCTCCAACAACTAGGGAAAATAGTAGAGAGGGCCAATAAGTAGTCAAACATGATATTTGATAGGTAAAATGTAATATGATGGGATTCTAAGCCACCATTTGTCTCTAAGTCCTTCCATTATTATTATTTTGTCTTCTCGATCACTATTATGACCTTGCTCTCTATTTCATTTCTTGCTTGAGTTTTATGATTTGATCCTTGTAGTTGTTACTTGTGTGATCTTCCTGATGATCGTCTTGGGTTGTCAACCCTAGTTTGATTGAGCATATACTCAATTTTATCCTTGTGTGGGCCCTTGTTGGATTTATTGAGTGTTTTGGGGGACACTATCTAACCTTCTCTCGATTGGGGACCCTTGGGGTCGTATGATACACCACACGATTGTTGAATCCTTATTGGTGTGTAGTATTTCATTTTTCCTTGCTAGGGATTTATTATTTTGTTACTTAGAGTCATTGTGGCCTTAACCTTCCTCATAGGATTTAACTTCAAACTTGGGATTATAATATTTCTTATTGGTAATTATGATTTCTTGGTCCCCTACATGGGCACACTAGACCCCACATGAATTTTAGTGTGTTTGGAATCTTGGGTTGACATTATTATATTATTTTTTTCCATGGTGACTCTAATATCGAACCTTTCCATATTGTATTTTCCTTTTTTTTGAAGGGGGGTGAAAACATAATACACTTTGGGGGTGTATACGGTGGGAAGGAACTCAAGGTAAAATTGGCATGGGGGAGACTTTGTGGGCTATGTTTCCTTAGGCATGCGACCAATAAAGGGAGTTATGGCTTATCCTAGGTAGATGTGCAGGGCAAGAGGGAGAAAAGGAAAATGTTGGGAAGGAAATGAACACTCCACTTCAATAGCCTACAACTCTACATGTAAGTGGTTTTTCAATTGTTATAAGGGGGATGTGGGGGTTTTTCCAACTGGGTAATTAGTTATTAAGTTTTTAGAAGAACTTATAATACCCCAGTATCACTATACTCCTTTAGAATTTGTGGAACTCGACCTTATAATGAACATTCTTGATAAATTACTAAGAATCTTATGGGCTTGTTTGTAAATGAATTATTGGTAAATTTGAAAAGGAATTTGGAGTAGGGTTTTGCCAAATGTTTTAATATAGAGTTAAGCATTATGGAATGAAATTAGTATCCTCCTAAGTAAAGAATTGTATATTTTATTTTGTAACCCTAAAGAGGGTGAATCAAGTTATTTCATTTGTTCAAAGTTCACTACAGCCTGTAGGTTGTTGCCTTAGCCATATTGCTTCTTCAATGGCATTTATAGGATATTACTCTTATATTTTCCTGCTACTCTCTTTTACCCTATGAGTGATGGTAATGAAATTTGGGTGTTATCAACTAATCCCCCATCAAATTCATGTTTAACATTCTTTCTTGGGTATTAAATCAATTTACTCCATTCTAATTGGAAGGGGTGGATCTGGTCTTATCAACCTCTCAAATTATTTATAAAAACATGTAGTTGTTTTTTAAAGCATTAAAACTACTTGCCCCTACATTTTATTATTATTAACCATTTGTTTTCAATGGGATTAAGAGTTTGTGCCCTATGTTTAACCCAATACCCTATTGGGTATATCATGCAATGATGGATTCTATTTTTTTTAATGTTATTGTAATTATGTATAATACTGTATGAAGATTTATTCCTTATTTAATTTAATTTTGAGGATTTCATGGGGGGATCAATTTTATAGTATCATATATTGAATTTTGAAATGAGATTTCAGACCCATCATGAAGTTGTGGGACTTCATGAAGGATCTACAAGACATTATAATCACTTTCACCCCCCCATTGCATTTTAGTGGACTGCCTTTGGGCACCTATTGTCACTTGAATGCACCCAATGAGGAGATGGTACAAACCTCTCCTCATTCAAGTGAGACAATGGAACCACCCCAGGGTTGTGGGTATCCCTATTAGGGGGTGGATCTCTAGATTAGGGCCTAGCTCCCCTTGATACATCATTTAAGCTCATGTTTTTACTACTAAAAACTTAGGCAATGAAAAAGGTTAAGAATAGCATGAAAGGTAAAAATATTCTACTAGAGTTGATGCACCAAATGTCTACTCTACTCACACTCTTGACATGTACTTTGAAACAAGAGAAGCTTAATATACACTACATCTAATAACAACCTTCTTCTCGCATCAATGTTTCAACATGGGGTCTTGGAATTGGCTTAGGAGAGGAAGACTTAGACAATGGGTGTTCTAAGACACACTATTATAAAATATATTCACTACACCTTCAACTCCATTTGACACTTCTTGCTGACCTGCAAAGAGAAGTCTTTGAACTCACAAGGTATTAGGAAAATTGACATGTGAAGGTAAGCTAAGATACACTTGCACAAGACAATAACCATCACATACACTTAGAAAATTATTGAATGAGTTAAAAAATAGATATATTTATTGATTCAAGACAAAATTTTGGTATAGATTATCCATACCCAAGTGGAGAGATACAAACAATGGCCAAGAAGGCCCAATTTATAGAATTTGGAAGGAAAGAGAGAGAAGAGAAGTTGAAAAGGCACAAGGACATGTGTCACCAAGTGAAAATAAGTTAAATATGCATGAGAGATAATGAGGGTGTGAGAAATATCTTATTATGAGTAACAAATATAATCTTCAATCATCCAAGACCTGCAAATGGTAAAAAAACTCCTTTTCTATGCATAGAAAATTGCCCCTCATAAGTGGTCTTACAAAACTACCCAAACTCTAAACCTGATCAATTTTGATGATAAATATGATTAACAAGGGTTACTAAAAATCCATCACATTAATTGGGAGGCTTCTAACCCTTCTTATCATCTTGGCCATGCATGATCACACTTGGTAGTCTCAAAATAGCTCTCTTCACTTCACCCTTCACACTTGGCATATAAAAAATATTCATCCTTACAATATGATCCATTAAAGAGGGTAAATGACATTTTTAAGGAGTTTATATGGCACCAATTACAATAAACTATCCTTAAAAGGTCCTCTTCATGAAGATTTGCTACTTTCTCTAAGTCCTCACTAGCTGGCTCACTAGACTGGCTGAAAGTGAGAGTCTAGTTGGGATACTTAGAATTTTTTTAATGAGATTAAATGAATTTTTAGAGTTAGATAAAGTTTAAATATTCCCTCCACATTTTTTTTCTTCTTCTAACTCCTTTTATAGCTTGCATACTACTCAAAATGGTAAAAAAAACCTTATTTTACTCTGATCCATATAGTTCCATATAAAAAATTCACATGTATGGGACCCCATTAGAGTTATAAATAGATTATATTTAGAACATATCTTTAAATTACTACATTTGGTGGTACTTTTAGGCTCATTTCCACCTCTAGGTCTCAAACAGGGTTTTAGGAGGGTTTTAGAGTGACCACCCTCTTAACGTTTGTTCATAAAGGTGGCACACTAGAATTATTTAAAAATTACACCTATGGATTATTGAGGATATTGTCCAACTTCCTTGAACATATATGGGTCCCATGCATGAGATGATGGAAGTTTCAAGCATTTGAAGTTGGCCATTTGAGCCATTTTAGGCTTTTCATGAGGGTTTGGGAGCTTCTAAGCCAAGAATTGACCTTATGATGCATTTATTTGAAAATAAATGACTCAAAAACCTATATATTATGCCCAAAAACATGTTACCATAATTTTATTATCTCCTTAAGATCAAAAAATGAAAACTTACCCTTGTTTAGCCTTAGGCCTAGACCTTGCCAATAGGCCTGCTTGCCATTTGAGACTCAACTTGACACTCCAATGGATTCATTTGACATATGATGGATAAAAAACATCTGGTATACCCATTAAAACATTTTCCAATCAATTTTAAGGGATGGAAAATTCCAAAAATGCAAGTGACCCCTAGTTGGTCTTTTAGGCCTAAGGATTCCCACTAGGTATGCATGCAAACCTCCTAGGTTGGAACAACCTTTATGATTCCAAACCTTATAATAAGGTTTCCTAGGATTATTTTTGTCTTTTAAATATTATAAAATCATAAATTTTTCCTTTCTATCCTTTTGGTTCAATATTTCATCATTTTCCCCAAAATTGGCCCCTCCATGCACACCAAAACTACCCTTGGTCTAAGATAAAAAAATGAGTGTTATCCCTATTATCTCATAAAATATTATTATTATATAATTTTATATATTTCATAAGGGTAAACTTTACCAAAATTTAGATCTCAACTCCTCCATTTCGTCCTTCAACTCTCCAAGTTTGCAAGGCAAACTTTTGTTAAAGCATAGTTTGGGGTGGACAGGGTATAGGATGCACTTGGAAAGAAAAGAATGATTTTCTCTTGCTTGTGATATTTTATGGGATATACATACATCAAGTGATGTGTTAAAATAATTATATATTTCACTTTCCTCTTTAAACACCTCTTATGTTCTTAGGAAACATGAATTAGGCCTATAATGCTTGGAAAAGGGGAAAACTTGTTTTATGCTTTGGCTGTAGGTATTTTCAGCTTGTTATATGATTTTTAAACAAAATTAAAGCCTGATATCATTATTAAAATCTCATGATGGTGATCATAAATCAGTTCTCCAAGGTTAAGTTTAATCTCTTACCTTAGTTCATCCCTTGAATTCCAAATTAGGCGTCTGCCCCTTAAGGACTGAGACAACCCCCTTAAGCCATAGCTGTAGGTGTTCTTGAGCTATTTTGGGATTTGAATCACCATGAAAACATATAAAACATGTTCAAAAGACCATATAGGTTTCCATATTACCATATTTCCCTTTGAGTTTCATCTTTTAGCCCTAACTCATCCCATGTTTCCCAAACTAGACCTCTGCCCTTAAGGACTAAGACAACCCCTTAAGCCAGCCTATAGGTGATTTGGGGTTGATAATGGCATGGATTTGGTACTTATTTATGATTTTAAAACCTCATTTAGATTCCATAAGTCATTATATTTGTCATTGCCACCTCTTTCAACCCTAGGGTGCCTTAAGACTCCTTCAAATGTTTATGTCTTAGTCTGTACAGACCTATTTTCCATTCATTTGGGCTTGTAGGTGTCTTCTAGGTCAAGATGAACTTGTTAATAATGAAATTTATGGCATGAATGTATTTTATTTCTCAAAAATCATGAAACTTTCCTTCAAATCATTCATAATCATGTCTATTTCACACTTCTTGACTTACTTGCCTATATGTGCATGCTTCAAGCCTGTGGGTGATTATAGGCCATTTTGAATTTGCTTAAGGTGTGGTAGGATCTATTGAGATTGTCATGAGAGTCATATAATTTTTTAATTTCACTTATAAACCATTAATATTCATGCATTATTATGCTTAGGTTTTCAACTACTATACCCCTACCTGACTGTCATAGTCCACATATTACACCCATGTTAGTGCATTTTGGCAAGGGTATAAGTCTTGCATATGGTATATATAGGTCTATTTTGAGTCCCTTTAAGGTCACTATTCCTTAATATATGCCCAATCCTCTTCAAGGACTCCAAAAAAAGTACAAATCTCAAGCTTCTTCCTCACTACCAAAATACTGTGTGGTTGGCCTCTCCCAGGCTGTATACGGACCAAAGAGGTGCTTAAGTGTCAAAACCATGAAGATCTACCTTGTCTCCATCCTCTTGGCCCATAAATGCCATTTGAATCATTTTATATTATCCAAGATTTATGGAATGCTATAGGGTTTTCAAATTGGAACACAAGCTTAATTTTTACATTTTCCTATAGACATCATTGTGGCAAATCAATGCTTTTTGGTCAATCTTGAGGTTCTCAAAACTCAACTTCCATTCCTCTTTTGACCTTGAAACTTGGCATAATTTTAGCATGTGGATAGGGATATCAAATAAAAAAAATAAAGAGTATTGGAAAAATTTCTTTTCATAAGATACATAGTCCCAAATAAGCCTCAGGATCTTTGTTTTGGTCCTTTAGGGACTGAGAAACCAATATAACCTACTCATCCTTTGAAGTAAAAATATCCCTTTGGCATAGAATCCTAGCTTCATGACGTGAAATCCATGGTATTTTGATTATTTTAGGACCTCAAAGTGACTCTCATCATGTCTTCACCATTAAAATCTCTGTACAAACCTCCTAGAGAAGCTGACTGTAAGCACATATTGGAAATAAGGCAGTGAGCAAAGAGACTATGGGCAATTTGCCTTGAAAGAGTATGTTGGTGACCTTAGAAAAGATAAATTTATGAAAATAAATTTATAAAAAAGATTAAAAACATACCAATCACCTTCAATATCCTCCAACATGTTCAAAAAGCTTAGATTTCTCACCCATAGCTGCAAACTTAGAAAACAAGCTCATTTTGGAATCCTTCTTCAAGTGGCATTGAAAAAGAAGTGTTGGATGGTTTAAATACCATGAATATGACCTAGTTCACACTTTAAAACGCATCATTAATCTCACACAGCTCCCTGGATTCTTGTAAACAATAAACAAATACAAACATACACCCCTCTTGAACGTAATTCTATAAAAAGTTGTCTAGCTTGTTAATGATTGTTCATTAAAGATAAGCCAAAAATTTAAGATTTATTTTTATGGATGTTAAGTTAACTTATATTTATATCCAATTGTAGAATCATTTCCCTCAACTCCACCTGTAGCTCTCATGGTGAGTGCTTGAAGTTAACCTTCATTTACATGCCAATGCAGAAAACAAGATAACTAAGTTGCAGAAGTAATTTTTTGCATTCCCCTTCAAGTTAAAACGTGTAAATGGGTTTGGTGAGATTAAGGGACACCTCACCCACGTTTTAAGCTAAATATTAGATCATGGGGACCGTACAAGTGCCCAAAAGCTCTTATTTTTTAGGGAAAACTGCTCCTTCTTGATCAACCTACCAAATTTCAATTGAGGATAGATAATACATACTATTTAGGACACATGTCACATTATATGACTTTTTAAAACTTGCACACTTCCTAAAAAATCCATACAAAACATTAAATGCACTTAAAATGGCCTCTAAATGACCTAAAAATGATAAATAGACCTAGGGGACTAATAACCAAAGGTAGTTTAACATGAAATGACATTAATTGAACCTTGAAACAATTTTTAAAATCCATTTAAATCCCATATAGACACAAAATTCAAGTTTTTACGTATAGGTGCCCTAATTTGACTAGAAAGTCAAATTTGGTCAACAATTTGTTGACTCAAGGGGGTAGTATCCCTGCTATACTAACTAGACCAGTAGCCTTATTAGTCCATTGGGTTTATGGAGTCATCTAAGGAATAAAACAAACAATAGATCTTGAACATTGACTCAAACCTTGATCAACAAGACAACCATTGACTATCTCAAACACACAAAGGAAAGAAACACACAGTAAAGACTAAAGCAAACACACATGCGCTACTAAGCAATTAGGGAAAACAAGACACAAAATAGAAAAGAAAAAAATATTTACATATAGGTTGTTCATACCTCCCTTCTTGGATCAAAAGGGAAGTAACTTAGATCTCCTTCCTCACTAGATGAGTGAGGATGCCAAACTTGCTTCTTCTTGGATGGGGTGTTAGATGACTCTTGTCTTCTCTTTGCTCTTTGATTTTGCACACCATTTAATGGAGTCATCTCCCATGTATTTTCAAGGTAGGTGAGGTCCTCTTAAACCTCAAAGCATGCTACAAACTATTGTTCCTTTATCTTGTCATGACAAGTCTGAAAATATATATATGGGATAACTTGTTGTAAGTCTATCTCTCCTTAAAGGATTTGATCATCATTTTCCATTCTCATAATCTCTTCAAACTCCTCAAGGAGAATTGTATTAGAACTACTTGGGAGTGTTTCTTGTTGACATTCTTCATGGAAGTTGTTGGAGGTAGATGCATAGGTGGATATGGGAACAAACTCCAAATCACTTTCAAAGGGCCTAAAATCATCATAGATTGCTCTAGTATGATCTAGGCTTTCTTCATGATGCTGATCCTCAACATGTATTTATCCTTTCTCACCTTGAAATTTCTTGTCTAGGAGCTTCATCTTTTCCTCCTCCTCACATTCTTGAAACATTTACATGTAAATCTGCTACATGTCCTCCCTTTTAGACACATCTTCTTGTTTGTCATGACTGGTCAGCTCCAAGGGATTTGTAGGTTCTTTGAGAGCCTCCACTTCATTAAATATGCTCTCAAATTTTTTTCCATAGGTCATAATCCTTTGGTTGGCCTGCATCATGATAATAATAGACAAAAAGGGGAATTTCTTCCTCTTTCTTAGAGTCTAAGAGAACTTGTTTTAAGACATCTTTTCCAACACAAAGGAAATATTCCTTCATATCCTCACAACTTGATCCTTTCTCACCATCATTTATCTCTTCTCCATCTTCAATCCAATCTGAGATTTCAATCTCATCTTCCCTTGGAGTGACATCCAACTTAGGCATTTCAAAAATGGAGAGTTTAGCCAAAGGGGATTCCCAAGTGGTAATACAATTTTCAACATCAAGATGGGAAACTTGGCTAGTTGGAAGGGATGGAAGGATAGTTTCAAAAGCTTCTTGAGGATGGGTGGGAGGGATTTGAATGGTTCCAAATGTTTGTTCCCTAACAAATTCTCCACTTAGGCATGATTTGCTCCTTCCTTCATAAGCTTCCATCACATCCTTTCATCTTGGGAAGGTGGGTTCAAGGGTATTTTCATGAAGTTGAGGAGCTAATGAAGGGGAGAAAGATATATCTAGGAAACTTGGAGTTTCTTTAGGATTGGTACCTTCATTGCAGGATGGAGGAGTAGGTCTAGATATCTGACTTTTAGCTACCATGATAGGTTTCATCCACATCTGATTTGCCAACTCAATTTCCCTTTCAAGGTGAGCCTCAAAACTCAGTTTTTCTTCTTCACAATATTCCCCAAGTGTGCTATCCTGATCCATCATGATATCTTCCTTTCTTTGACTATTTTCTTTATGGGTTTCCAAGAGGAGAAGTTTTGGGGGAAGGATAAGGAATTTGGAAGGCCTTGAGGATGCTAAGATGGAGGTTGTTCATAAGTTCTCAACCTTTCTTCTAGATGGAAGATCAAACCACAAACATCAAGCATATCATTAGAAAGACATGGCCAACTAGCTTTCTCTATAGGGATCCACTCCCTTTTTTACGTGCTCCAAAGCTTCCCTCACACTCTTAACACAAACATTAGGAATATTTTGACCACAACCACACCTAGTGTCAAGGTCTAACATATAGTTTTGATAATCAAGGAGAGTTATTTTAAAACTAATAATGGAATGGCTTGAAGAGGAGTTAGGTGAGTTAAATGGAGCACAAATTTTATGAGTCTAGTCATTGGAAACATATGATTGATGAGGCTCATGACAAAGCTGGCCAAGTACTTGCTCATAGTTAAGAGGAAGAGGCAAAGCTGGACACAACTCTTCAACTTATGTCAAAACAAGTTCAAACTCACAATTCTCCATGATCAACTTAAAAAAAAGAGCATGAAACAATAAAACACTTTCAATAGGTATACCTAGACTACTCAACCAATAGATATGAACTTGGAGTCGCCATTGGTGCTTAGTGAATTGCCTTCAAAGGCTGATGTCTTGAGGAGAACACTAGAACTCCTCAAAGAATGGACTCAATAATCCCATTGAGTGTGCCAAAATTTTTGTTAGTTGAATGTACCCAATGAGGAGATGGTACAAACCTCTCCTCATTTGAGTGAGATAATGGAACCATCCCAGGGCTATGGGTATCCCTATTAGGGGGTGGATCTCTAGATTAGGGGCTAGCTCCCCTTGCTGCATCATTTAAGCTCATGTTCCTACTACTAACAACTTAGGGAATGAAAAAGGTTAAGAATAACATGAAAGGTAAATATATTCTATTAGAGCTAATGCACCAAATGTCTACTCTACTCACACTCTTGACATGTACTTTGAAATAAGAGAAGCGTAACATACACTACATCCAATAATAACCTTCTTCTTGCATTAATGTTTCAACATGGGGTCTTGGAATTGGCTTAGGAGAGGAAGACTTAGACAATAAGCATTCTAAGACACATTATTAGAAAAGATATTCACTACACCTGAAACTCCGTTTGACACTTCTTGCTGACCTACAAAGAGAAGTCTTTGAACTCACAAGGTATTAGGAAAGTTGACATGTGAAGGTAAGCTAAGATACACTTGCACAAGACAATAACCATTGCATACACTTAGAAAATTCTTGAATGAGGTAAAAAATAGCGATATTTATTTATTCAAGACAAAATTTTGGTAGGGCTTCACCATACCCAAGTGGAGAGATACAAATAATGGCCAAGAAGGCCCAATTTATAGAATTTAGAAGGAGAGAGAGAGAAGAGAAGTTGAAAAGGCATAAGGACATGTGCCACCAAGTGAAAATAAGTTATAAATGAATGAGATAGAATGATGGGGTGAGCCATATCTGGTTAGGAGTTAAAAATATCATCTTCAATCATCCAAGACCTGCAAATGTTAAGAAAACTCCTTTTCTATGCATAGAAAACTGCCCCTCATAAGTAGTCTTAAAAAAATACCCAAAATCTACAGCTGATCAGTTTTTATGATAAATATTATTAAGAGGGGTTAATAATAATCCCTCACATGCATTGTGGAGGCTTCTAACCCTTCCTATCATCTTCACCATGCATGCTCATGCTTGGTAGTCTCAAAATAACTCCTTTCCCTTCACCCTTCACACTTGGCATCTAAAAAATATTAATCCTTGAAATATGATCCATAAAATAGGATAAATTACATGTTTAAGTAGTTTACATGGCATTAGTTACAAGAAATTGTCCTTAAAAGGCCCTCCAAATGAAGATTTGTTACTTTCTCTAAGTCCTCACTACCTAGCTCACTGGACTGGATGAAAGTGAGATTCTAGTTAGGACACTTAGAATTTTTTTAATGAGATTGAATAAATTTTTGTAGTTATATAAAGTGTAAATATTCCCTCCATAGTTTGTTTCATCTTCTAACTCCTTCTGTAGTTTGCATACCACTCAAAATGGTCAAAACAAGCCCTATTTCCCCCTGATCCGTATAGTTATATATAAAAAAATCACATGTATGGGATAATATTAGAGTTATAAACAAATTATATTCATAGATTAGATTCAAATTACTCAATTTGGTGGCACTTTTAGGCTCATTTCCACCTCTAGGTCTCAAACAGGGGTTTAAGAGGGTTTTAGAGTGACCAGCCCTCTTAATGTTTGTTCATAAAGGTGACACACTATTATTTTTAAAAATTACACTTATGGTTTCTTTAGGACCCCATAAAAATTCATTTAACATATATAGGTCCCATGCAAGATATGATGGAAGTTTTAAGCATTTGAAGTTGGCCATTTGAGCCATTTTAGACCTTTCATGAGGGTTTGGGAGCTTCAAAGCCAAGAATTGACCTTATGATGAATTTATTTGAAAACCAATGGATAAAAAACCTATATATGATCCACGCAAACATGTTACCATAATTTTATTATCTCCTTAAGATCCAAAAATGAAAACTTACCCTTGTTTGGCCTTAGGCCTAGACCTTGCCAATAGGCCTGCTTGCCATTTGAGACTCAACTTGACACTCTAATGGATTAATTTGACATATTATGGCTCAAAAAAATATTTTATACACCTGAAAACATTTTATAATAAATTATAAGTCATGAACAAGGCTAAAAATTCAAATGACCCCTAGTTGGGCTTTTAGGCCTAAGGATTCCCACTAGGTATGCATGCAAACCTCATAGGTTGGAACAAATTGTATGATTCCAGACATTATATTAAGGTTTAATAGGATTATTTATGTCCCCTACAGCTTATAAAATCATAAATTTTTCCTTTATGTCTTTTTGGTTCAATATTTCATCATTTTCCCCAAAATTGGCACCTCCGTGCACACCAAAATGGCCCTGGTCTAAGACAAAACAATGAGTGTTTTCCATATTATATCATAAAATATTATTATTTTATAATGTTATATAGGTCCTAATGGTAATTTTTATCAAAAAATTGGCTCTAAATTCCTCCATTTGGTCCTTTAACTCTCCAAGTTTGCAAAGCAAACTTTTATGAAAGCATAATTTGGGGTGGGCAGGGTATAGGATGCACTTGTAAAGAAAATAATTATTTTCTATTTATTGTGATATTTTATGGGATTTAAATACCTATTATGACGTTTTTAAATAATTATATATTTAAATTTCCCCTTTAAACACCTTTTATGCTCTTGGGAAACATGAATTAGGCCTATAATGCCTGGAAAAGGGGAAAACTTGTTTTATGCTTTGGTTGTAGGTGTTTTTAGCTTGTTATATGATTTTGAAACAAAATTAAAGCTTGATATCATGATTAAAATCTCATGAGGGTGATCATACATCAATTATCTAAGGTAAAGTTCAATCTCTTACCTTAGTTCATCCCTTGAATTCCAAATTAGGCCTCTGCCCCTTCAGGAATGAGACAGTCCCATTAAGCCATGGATGTAGGTGTTATTGAGATAGTTTGGGATTTTAATCACCATGAAAACCTATAAAACATGTTAACAATCCCATATAAGTTTCAATATTACCATCTTGCTCTTTGAGTTTCATTTTTTAGCCCTAACTCATCTCTTATTTCCCAAACTAGACCTCTGCCCTTAAGGACTAAGACAACCCCTTAAGCCAACTTGTAGGTGATTTGGGGTTGAGAATAACATGTATTTGGTCCTTATTTATGATTTGAAAACCTAATTTATATTCCCTAAGTAACTATATTTGTCATTTCCACCTCTTTCAACCCTAAAGTGCCTTAAGACTCCTTCAAATGTTTATGTCTCAGTCAATTTCTTGTCTGTCTGTACAAGCTTATTTTTCATTCATTTGGGCTTGAAGGTGTCTTATAGGTCAAGATTAACTTGTTCATAATGAAATTCATGGCATGAATGTATTTTATTTCACACAAACCATGAAACTTTCCTTCACCTCATTCATAATTATGTCTATTTCACACCTCTTGACTTACCGGCCCGTATGTGCATGTTTCTAGCCTGTGGGTGATTATAGGCCATTTTTAATTTGCTTAAGTTGTAGTAGGATATCTTGTGATTGTAATGAGACTCATATCATGTTTTTATTTCACTTATAAACCCTTCATAGTCATGCATTATTATGCTTAGGTTTTCAACTACTATACCCCTGCCTAACTATCACAGTCTACATTTTGTACCCCTGTTTAGTGCATTTTGGCAAGGGTATAAGTCTTGCATATGGTATATATAGGTATATTTTGAGTACCTTTAATGTCAATATTATTTAATATATGCCCACTCCTCTTCAAGGACTCCAAAAAAAGTGCAAATCTCAAGCTTCTTCCTCACTGCCAAAATACTGTGGATGGCCTTTCCCAAGCCTTTGTATAGACCAAAGAGGTGCTTAGGTGTCAAAACCATGAAGATCTACCTTGTATCCATCCTCTTGGCCCATGAATGTAATTTGAATAATTTGAGATTATCCAATATTGATGGCATGGTCTAGGGTTGTCAAATTGGAACACAAGCTTACTTTTTTGCATTTTCCTATAGACATCATTGTGGCAAATCAGTGTTTTTTGGTCAATTTTGAGGGTCTCAAAACTCAACTTCCATTCCTCCTTTGATCTTGAAACTTGGCATAGTTGTAGTATGTGCATAGGGATATCAAATACAACAAACAAAATGTATTGGAAAATTTTCTTGTCATAAGATACGTAGTCCCAAATAAGGCTCAGGATCTCTATTTTGGTCCTTTAGGGACTGAGAAACCAATATAACCTACTCATCCTTTGAAGTGAAAATATCCCTTTGGCATAGCATCATAGCTTCATGGAATGAAATCCATGGTATTTTTAGTGTTTTATGACCTCAAAGTGACTCTCATCATGTCTTCACCATTAAAATCTCTGTATAAACCTCTTGGAGAAGCTGACTATAAGCACATCTTGGAGACAAGGCAGTGAGCAAAGAGACTATGGGCAGTTTGCCTTGAAGGAGTATGTTGGTGACATAAAATAAGAGAAATTGATGAAAATACATTTCTAAACAAGATTCCAAACATACCAAGCACCTTTAATATCCTCCAACATGTTCATAAAACTCAGATTTCTCACTCATAGCTGCAAACTTGGAAAATAAGCTCATTTTGGAATCCTTCTTCAAGTGGAATTCAAAGAGAAGCATTGGATGATTGGAATAACATGAAGAGGACCTCATTCACACCTAAAAATAACTCATTAATCTCACACATCTCCCTAGATTCCTACAAATAAGAAACATATGCAAACATACACCCCTCTTGAATGTAATTCTATAAAAAACTACCTAGCTTGTTAATGATTGTTCATGAAAGATAAGCCACAAATTTAATATTTATTGTTATGGATGTTAATTTCACTCAGATTTATATCCACCTATATAGGAATTTCCCTTAACTCCATCTGTAACTCTCATGGTGAGTGCTTGAAGTTGACCTTTATTTACATGCCAATGGAAAAATAAGAAAACTGAGTTGTAGAAGAAATTTTTTACATTACCCACCAAGTTAAAATGTGGAAATGGGTGTGGGGAGGTGAAGGGACACCTCATCCATGTTTTTAGCTGAATCTTAGATCATGGGGAATGTACAAGTGCCCAAAAGCTCCTATTTTATAGGGAAAATTGCTCCTTCTTGATAAACCTACCAAATTTTAGTTAGGGACAAATACTATATACTCCTTAGGACACATGACATGTGATATGACTTTTTTACACTTGCACACTTCCCAAAAAATTTGTACAAAGCATTAAATGCACTTAAAATGACCTCTAAATGAACCAAAAATGATAAATAGACCTAAGGGACTAA
The DNA here is from genome assembly GCA_037957365.1 of Torreya grandis. Taxonomy (NCBI): domain Eukaryota; kingdom Viridiplantae; phylum Streptophyta; class Pinopsida; order Cupressales; family Taxaceae; genus Torreya; species Torreya grandis. The sequence continues at coordinate 1,903,477 of JARHVA010001435.1, read as the reverse complement.
TAACCAAAGGTATTATAACATGAAATGACATCAATTGACCCTTGAAACACTTTATAACATCCATTTAAATCCCCTATAAACCCAAAACTCAATTTTTTGCATATAGGTGCCCTAATTTGACTAGAAAAACAAATTTGGTCAACAATACCCACATGTCCCCTTTTTAATTTCAATTTAGTATACTATTGTGGCTCTTTTTACATCTTAGTTCTTGTTTAAATATTGATTATGATGCCTTGGGATGGCACAACTGGGTGACTATGCCTAGGTGCAACTTTAGGGTTTATGTCGACTACTAAGATTGTGGGATGAATGATGAGTTGTATCCTTAATTGAGTTAGAATTATTATTATGGGGTTGTGTTTTTCTTATTTTTAGAAATTTATTGATGGTTATATTCTTCCTTGCTTGTTTGTAGCATTTATTGGCTCTTCATGGCATCTATACCATTGAATGCATTCTAGAATTAGTGGTATGGGGTCAAAATGGTCTAAAGTGGATTTGGTTGCAATGTGGAGTGCTTTACCTAACTGTTATTTGGATCTTACCAATATTAAATAGGTGTTAGATTCATTATTTTGATTTTTTTATAAACTATTTATTTAATTGGATTCATTTTGAGACGTTCCATCAACTGTTGTAAATAGTCCCCAGGCTGAACTCAAACACCAGTGTTATTTCCAGTGTGCATCTTGAGACTATGGACTCAAACTTGTGTTGGATTGGTTTCTATAAGTTCAAGTAAATGCCAATAGGATTTTTCAAGTTTTTGAATGGTTCCATTGATTGCGTGTAACTCTTACAATAACCTTTTAGATGTTGTCATGATTATTGGTTTTTGTTGTTGTTGGTTGTATATTGTTGAGAGTCTTGTTGGTGGCTTAGAATCTCTATTGCATTTTAAAATCCTCTTGTAAATACCCAGCTATTGCATTTCATTACCTAATCAATGGTTGGGTTGGTTAGGGCCATCATATGGCTAGGCTCATTAGGTTGTGCTATGGGGTTGGATTCCTCTAATTGTGTGTGTGCCTCTTCCTGCATGTTTATTTAGGTAGCATTCTCTCTAAGGGAAATTATTGTTGTATATCTTCTTGGGATTGTGTTGGGAGTGGTATCAATAGGCTTAATTAATGTATCAATTTTTATTTAGATGCTATTAAAATTGGTACCCTTCTTATCTTTATGTAAAATAATTCTATTATGTTAATATTCTTGTTGATTTTAGAATGTGATAGTGCTTACTTCACCTCAAAAAAAAATCAATATGATATTTGAGAATCAAATAATTGGTCGCAATTACCCCCTTTATTGTATTTGAGGATGTAGTATTTTCTATTGTTGATTCAAATTTCTATTACTTAACTTGGGGGCCTTGTTTGCCTTTATGATATGTCTTGGTGTATTCTAAACCTTGGATTAAAAACTACATTTGTAAATGCACATCAACCATAAGTTAATGTGATTTTTATAACCTTATGTAGTGATAAAGAGAAATATGAACATCCAACATTTATGTTACTCTAATCATTTGGTTATATTAATGGTCCCATTGCATTTTGATCTAGCTATGCTGTACCTTGGTCATTATTGGCAACATACAGGCCTATTCTTTTACATGATGTTATAGCATTGTCATTGTTTTGCATATTAGCTAAGTATATGTTGCCATATTTACTTCAGTATACGCACTTAAATACTTATGAAAGTTACTTTTGGTCATCTTATATATCTGTAACTAGTATTAATATCTTGTGATTGTTCATAATGATTTGGGTTTTGTTTAAATATCCATTTCTATTGCACAAAGTAATGAAATGCAAATATATTCGATTAGTATAAAATGTTGGTATTAGTTTGACTTAATGGAAGCCTTGATTATATAGAATTGCATTATGTTTGACTAGGGGTATAATATTGATAATTTTATCATACAGAGTACGGTCATATCTTAAGAGATTGGATTATACAAGTATTGGTTAGTCACATATGGTTAACCAGAATTGGGAATTAACCTGAGTTATTCATATTTAGACTAATTGTGGAACTTTGGGAATAGGTGTATGTTATAATTAATTTAACCTTTTTAGGATTGAATTCAAGTGTATTCCTTTAAAAGTTGCATCTAATTAGTTGTAACTCTTGCATCGGTATTTAGAATGCTAGTTAAGTTCTAAATTGGCCATCATTATTAGTGGCATTTGGTATTAAATAATTGGCATATGTTTCCAAATGAAATGGTTTGATCATGTATTCATTTCCTCGTGTGAGATAATTGTTTGAAGATAGACAAGTTACAATAAAATATTGATTAATTTATTTTTCCCAATAGAAGGTTATAAATGAAATAGAGTTCATGGGCTATGGTATACATGAAGCATATACATAAAATTATGTTGCATCTATGTATGTTTCAAATGGATTAAAGATTAAAGGGTTGTAATCATATTCATTGATTAAATTTCCTATGGTTTCTTCCTCTAACCTTGGTCATTTATGGAGTTAATATGAAGGATGGTTATATGGTTGAGATATCAAGCTTAATGATTTATTAAATCTCCTTTCGAACGAGTCTATAATTTATGTGTATGTTAGCAATTCCAAAACCTTATCTAATCGACACTCAATATGGCAGCTAGCTATAAAATAAGAATAATCCCATAGCTAGTCATGTTATGAGATTAGTCAATCTGTTAGGATTGAATTATTTAATGTATAAGGTCATTGTTTTACCTTTTGGTTGAACATAGTTTCAAATTTCAAGGCTATTAATCAGAGAGAAAATATAGTACAAGAACCCAATCCAGTGATTGAGAATGATATATTGGTAGGTAATACCAATTGAATGCCTACAATGTTCTATTATTCATTCATCATGAGAATGGTTTTCCACATGCAGATGAATAATTTACTTATAATTTTATAATTGGTGAGCTGATAATAAATCGTATGGTGTATTTCCATCACCTTGTCAAGTGGTACTTAGTTCCATCATGGTGTTCATTAATGAAGTTGGTGTTGATTCTATGATAAGTTTATCTTAATCAGATTCTTGTGTGCATGATGATTGAAGGATTGGAACTAATGCATTAATGTTCTCTCTTGGTTAGCAAATCTTCTTCCCATATTAATAACGAATTAAGTTTAATGTTACCTTCGATCCATAGAATGGTATAATCTAATACTTGTGATGTCATCATGAGAGGTGGTCATATGCCTCTATCATTAAGGAATTAATTATTCCTCTTAAAACTGAATTGGACTATATTAGGAAGACCCTGAGTACTTAACTAGGTTAATGGACTGCTAAATGGTCCTATTAGGGGAGATGAATACTGCATATAAGCTTTGAATTTTAATAGTGTGTACTTGCACATAGTTACACCCCAAACCATATACATCTTGAATGGAAACCCTCTCCCTCATATAATCCTTTAAGGGTAAATTAACACTGGTTAAGTGTCTACAATCTATCTAATATGTTTTTATCTTTAAGAACATCACTTTGTGTTTGAGGATGATCCCATCTCATACCATTAAGATTGTATGAAGGGGTCATATACATAGATTTTCTCACACTCTACTAAGCAATTCCATATTTTTGTTGTGGGTTATTTCACCAATTACCTAATATGCATTGAATTTTTCTAGGAGGAGGTGTTTAAGATCATTATAAAGCATAAAAAGGACAAGTTTCCATGGCTACAACATCTGATGACAGTCTACTAGTTCAAAATAGGAGTTTATATACTATTTAATTGTAATTATCTTAAAAATAAAGGTCTATTGTCACCTGAATCAAGTGTATTCATGTTGTTTATGTATGAATGAATAAGATCCATTCAAGTTTGAATTAATTTTGCACTTAGTTCGAAGCTTTTCTTATTGAAACCCTCAAAGTCTTATTTTTTGTGTACTTGCAATCACTTGTAACACATGTGAAATTTTACATGAGCTAGCTTTAAGGATTAGAAAATTTGAAAAAGGTCCTAAGACCCTAAGACCATCATTAAGAATCTCTCATCTTTTGTGTTTCCTGAGAAACCCTAAAATGGGGTTTTTTATACAAAAAGCCTCATAATTCAATTTATAACTAGTGAAATGTTATCAAAGTTTGAGGGAAGTTACTTGAGGAGGTTTTGAGGGTGTTATATCTATTTAAAAGGTTAAAATCACTGTGAGAATCCCTTTACAATTGACTATGTCTAGGACTTCCTGTAGGTAGTCACCGAGAGAGATTGGAAAAGAGAAAATGTGATGGTTTTGCCATGTTGTTTGATTCCAAACTACTTAAGAATATTTGTAATTATTTCAAGGTCATTTCAAACCACGTAATAATATTATCTAACCCATTTGGTGATTTAATTGAGTCTAATCCTTTCAAGGAACGTAGATTAGGCCTAGAAAGGGGTTTAAGGTCAAAAAGATATATTTTGACTATTTTGCTATGTATTTGGAGCCCAAATTTAATAAAAAGCTTTGTTGTCATTATATGATAATTATAAAAACTTTAGTAAATTATTCTAATCCATTTGTCGAGTGAAATAAGGCAATATATTTTAAGAAGTAGAATTAGGCTTGAATAATCATTAAGAGAGCAAGATTTGTTTTTGAGTTTATTCCCTTGAGAAATCAATAGAGAGATTAGTTTATCACTGTCATAGGTGGTCTATAATATCTAAAGAAGTCATCCAATGGAATATTGAGAGGAACATCAACCTATAACACTATTATTAAGTCCTAAAAGGTCTACATACAATCTTGTAGCAAAAATAAGATTGAGTTGAGTTTTTTGGTCATTAAGTGATCCAAGTGGTGATTGAACTAATGTAAAATAACCCCTATATCATTTAATTAAGTATTTAATGAGTTTTATGAGTAGGTTAAGTCAATAAAACAAGATTCAAAATTGAAATTTATCTTTTCCAAGGTTTAAAATGACAGTCCTACAAAAGTTATAGACTTCTTTGAGAAGATTGAATTGATGAAGATCTTTCTTGGCATCACTTTGGATATATTGTTAGTGATCTAGGTTTCACCCTTGCTGAGGAGAGAATTGTTGATGTCCTAACCTCAAACCTAGGCTAACATGGGAATGACCTTAGGCTATGGGTTACCTAATATGTAGGTCAAACCTCTAGATTTTAAGGGGCTAGCTCCCTTGATTTCTTCATTTTGATCTCTTTCTGAGTCTTAATCCTATTTATAAGTCTTAATGTGTTGGGATGATCTGTAAACACCACTGATAACTCAAAGTGAAAATTTAAAAGTACGGATTCTAAATTTCTCAAAACTTAACAAATTCTCAAAAAACTCAAAAGAACTTGCAAAATGTTTGTGTCTGGGTGATCTAGCAAGCGATTTGAAGCACATTTTTCATGGCAAAAATGTTCTTGGTTGTTGATTTGGATTGGAATTATAAAAAGACTTATTACTTCCATTTACCAATAAAATCAGTTTTTTAATAATGTTGTGTTATAATTGTCGAATTGTAGATTACTTGCATGAGCTCATTTACTAATTAAACTAAATCAAAAAATTGAAACAAAAATCATGCATCAAATGACAATTACCAAAAACATGAAACATGATAATGGAGTTTGGCTCAACAAGTGATGCCTACATCTCTGAGTTCTCTAAAGGAGTGGACCATTTCCATTAAGGGCACTTCAAATACCTGGAAATAATAAACAACTTTCCTGCAAGCTGATATCTCAATGCAAGAATTCACCTTCACCATGACTGAAATCAAGCCCGGCACCTTCGAATTCTATGAGTCTTCATAAATACCTGCAAAATGGCTTCAAAAGTCCTAAAAATCTCCTCTATGGGTTGAAATATACTCCTCTAATATGCAAATTGGATAAAACAAAATATTAATATTGTGTATTATGGCTGGAAGATGGATAAAAATCCATTACATAAGCTTTCCCAAGCTTTTACAAAGTCTCGGCCTCTTAAAAATAAAAACACAGTCCAGAATTTGATTTCTTCAAATAGAATTTTGTCTCTTTTATAACACTTCGACCTCTGTAGTTGAAGTGGTCAAGGCCTATCCCTTTTGGGTGGCAGGTCAAGGGTTCAAAACTGCCACCCTCCTTTTTAGGTGCTTGGGCATGCATTTAAAATCTTCTCCTCCTTGTTTGGCGCACTTAAGCATGTCTTTATCCCACTTGGGCTACGTGGAAAGTGGTTACATGCTTAAAATAGCTTAAGTGCCTCCTTGAATCTATCAATGCCCCCCTTTTGTGGGAGACTTGGTGATAAGTGTAGGCATGCACGTTGGTAAATGTGCCAAACATGCACCTTCAAACTCGGTCTTTCTTTTGAACTCGCCACCTTGCTCAACGAGTTGATCTCACACTTAACTCCATGTGGCATGTTGATGACGTGACATGTCATCAAACCATTTTTTTCAAACCATTCATTTTGCCAAGTGTCGACCTTCGATAGGTCCAAACATTGAAACTACCTCAAAACACGTGCCACATGTCGCAAGATACATTTTTTGACCAATCTTCAAATGGCCATAATAGGAGCTACTGAACTCAGATTTACGTTTCGAAAAATGTGTCAAAAAGCTCTCAAAGAGCTCTACAGTGTGCCACAACTGAAACTCTAAATTGAAACCATTATCAGAACCAAATTTTGAGCTTTGAATTGGCATGTCTATTCTCACATTTTTGGGACGTGGCAAATGGATCACGAGCTATGTGGCTCGATAAAGTGGCTGGTTTCTCCCATGTGGCTGGGGCATGATATTACCAAACAATTATCCCTCTTCATGTGGGATTTCTATGGACTTGTGATTTCAAATCTACGGACTCCCAATTTCAAATCTATAGACTTGTGATTTCAAATCTATGGACTCCCAATTTCTGATCACACCTCCCCAATGGAGGGCTTTTGGTCTCCAAAAGTCCAATATCCCCTGAAAATACAAATTGGTCTACTGCATCCATGAAAATAGAACCCAATAATAACAAGAGGTATAAACAATTGCATTAAAATGATTCACAATCAAACTACAAAAATGCCTAATCTAAAGGCATGAGTAAGTGAATTTGCAACTGCCAAAGTGATTACAACATACAAAACTACCTGCCCAAATGTCACATCCTATAAAGTGGTGAATTGCCAAAAACTAAAACAACTCCCAATGTAGCTACAAGACAATTTTATAATGTCGACATCATACAATAAATGTTGTGGACATGTTGCAATACAATGCCCTAATATGGGACATATATGCTAAGCAAACAACCAAAAGTGTATGCTGCCTAACATCTAAACATGCCCATAGGGTCTTAACAATGAATCTATACATCCATGTGCCAAAAATAGATACATTCAAAATAGTAGTCAAATAAGTGTTGTAAGGAATTAACTCAACCTACAACATGCATTCTGCTATTATCTCCAACTGATCAAATGAGTTCAAGTCCTCTAGACAACTCACACAACATAAATAAGAGATTCATAAACTTAGAGTTATCAAAAAGTGAGAATTCAAAAACTTCATATGATAAACCTATCTTGAAGTGTTCCCACCAAATCTAATCTGCATCTATCAAAGCTTGTTCATTCCCTTAGGTGAATTCTTAACCATGCTTTGCAAAAAGAATGTAGTGATAATCTACTTAACCATTTCTTTCTTCCTAGTGAAATTGATTGTCTTAGTGGATTCCTTAACATCATTATGGATTGAATTAGCTTAATTAACCTTAGTGAGAGGTTTGTAAATCATCTTAGTTCTAACATTACTTGAATGTGAAGATGAATGAAGCTTAAAACATCTATCAATCCTATGTCCACTCACTTTACAATGAGTGCAAACATCCTTCTTAGGTGAGGGTCCCCTTTTGCCAATTCCCATCTTATCATGAGAATGGTCTTTCAAACATGCAATCTGCTTCAACAAAGCATTTCATTTCCAACAAGTCTTAGCACTATGGTTATTCATCCCACAAAAAGTGCATGGAAATGATTGCATTATCTTCTGTACATTATATCCAAACTTCTTAAATATATCAATTGGATTAGAAGATTTAGTGTAAGAATTAGGAGGTGGAATCTCAATACCTATTTTTCCTTTACACCTTTGAACTAGTGGTCTAAAACCTTCGCTATTGGAAGCTCATCTTCCTTTAGCCATGGGAGAAACTTCTCCATTATCCACCTGCACACTAGTATAACCCAAACCTACATGAAGAGGTCTATGCTCAACTTGAATTGGGTTAGGTATACCTTGGATATCTCTACCAAGTCCTTCTCCATTATAACCCATCTTAAACAACAATTTAGATCCTATGCCCTTAATGTATGTTTCAAAATCACCAAAAACAATATTACTAGAATCTGAATCTGAAATGGTAGAAGAAGATGAAGATTCCTGTGGTGAAAAACTTACAGTGCACTCAGTCATAGTTTCTGCATCTAAAGTTGAAGGCTTTACCTTTTCACACTCACCACATTACAATATAATCAAGAACTCATCCTTGGATTCGAGCTCCGATTTTAAACTTAAAATTTGCTCTTCAAGGGAATAGAGCTTGCATCTCAGGAATGCATTCTCATCCTGAATCTGGATATTGTTGCTTTCAATCTCTTCCATCTTGGCTTTATGTGACAACTTGCCAATGGTTTCCTACAAACACATTGATTCCATAATTGCACACTACAATCTAATCAAGTGATATTGAAAACCAATAACTGAAAGCAATTATCAAATCAAACAATCAGAAGCTAACCCAACTTTCTAACTGCTTTGATACCAACTTGATCTGTAAACTACACTGATAAACTCAAAGAGAAGTTTTAAGTACAAATACTAAAATTTCTCAAACTTAACAAATTCTCAAAAAATTCAAAAGAACTTGCAAAATTTCTGGCAAAAATGTTCTCAGTTGTTTAATTGGATTGGAATTATCAAAAAGATTTGTTACTTCCATTTACCAATTAAACTAGTTTTTTAATAACATTGTGTTATAATTGTCAAAATTTGAATTACTTGCATGAGTTCATTTACTAATTAAAATCAAATCAGTAAACTGAAACAAAATCACGCATCAAATGACAATTACCAAAACACAAAATGTGATAACAGAGTTTGGCTCAACAATTGATGCCTACATCTCTGGGTTCTCCAAAGGAGTGGACCGTTTCCATTAAGGGCACTTCAAACACCTAGAAACAATAAACAAATTTTCTACAAGCTGATATCTCAATGCAAGAATTGACCTTCACCATGACTGAAATCAAGCCTGACACCTTCGAATTCTGTGAGTCTTCATAACACCTGCAAAGTTGCTTCAAAAGTCCTAAAAATCTCCTCTATGGGATGAAAAATACTCCTCTAATATGCAAATTGGCTAAAATAGAGTATTAAGACTATGTATTATGGCTGGAAGATGGATAAAAATCCATTACATAAGCTTTCCCAAGCTTTTACAAAGTCTCGGCCTCTTAAAAATAAAAACACAGCCCAAAATTTGATTTCTTCAAATAAAATGTCATCCCTTTTATAACACTTCGACCTCCATAGCTAAAGTGGTCAAGGCCTATCCCTTTTGGGTGGCAAGTCAAGGGTTTAAAACCACCGCCCTCCTTTTTAGGTGCTTGGGCATGCATTTGAAATCTTCTCCTCCTTATTTGGTGTGCTTAAGCATGTCTTTATCCCACATGGGCTGCATGGAAAGTGGTTGCATGCTTAACATAGCTTAAGCACCTCCTTGAATCTATTAATGCCCCCCTTTTGTGGGAGCCTTGGTGCTAAGTGTAGGCATGCACGTTGGTAAATGTGCCAAACATGCATCTTCAAACTCAGTCTTTCCTTTGAACTTGCCACCTTGCTCAACGAGTTGATCTCATGCTTAACTCCATGTGGCATGTTGATGACATGGCACGTCATCAAACCATTTTTTTATCCCATTCATTTCGCCAAGTGTCGACCTCTGATAGGTCCAAATGTCGAAACCACCTCAAAACACGTGCCACATGTCACAAGAGACATTTTTTGATCAATCTTCGAATGGCCATAATAGGAGCTCCCAAACTCAGATTTACATTCTAAAAAATGCATCAGAAAGATCTCAAAGAGCTTTACAGTGTGACACCACTGAAACTCTGACTTGAAACCATTATCAAAACCAAATTTTGAGCTTTGACTTGGAATGTATTCTCATGTTTCTAGGATGTGGTAGATGGATCACGAGCTATGTGGCTCGGTAAAGTGGCTAGTTTCTCCCATGTGGCTAGGGCATGATATTACCAAACAATTATCCCTCTTCATGTGGGATTTCTATGGACTTGTGATTTCAAATCTACTGACTCCGAATTTCAAATCTATAGACTTGTGATTTCAAATCTATGGATTCCCAATTTCTGATCATGGGATGAATATTACAGAGAAGGTTTCATGAATTAAACCTATCCTAAAGTATGGTGATACACCATGACAATAATTCTATCCACTCTGTTAACTTGAACTCTCAACACGCTAATAGACAATGTATAGAGCTGAAAGACTATTTCCAATGACTTATAAACATCAATATTTCATATAGAGGTTATTTGAATAACTAAAGTGAGAGGTTTAATATAATAAGTCCTATTTTAAGGCACTTGTAATCTAATTTCCACTTCAAACTTGAGATTTCAACCTCACAACACACTATACAACCTGCCAAGAAGTTTGTTTATAGCTAGGTGTAACTTAGACCTATAAAATGGAATGTCATAACACTATTGCATATCAAGAGCAACATGAAAACATAAATTTTAAATAATGAAGAAGCTTCAAAATGATCTATTCATCATTCAAGAGGTGCATAAGTAAAATTACTAGCAGAATCTCTGCATACCGGCCTGAGGGATATAATGCAAGGCTAAAAGCCTTCAATATATAGAATAAAAATAGATGAGTAGGAGAGAAATAATGGCATATAATAGGAATGAGGGGTCATTAATGACCATAATTTATTTTTCCTTCAATTACAATATATACAAACATCCTCTCTAGCTCTTTCCATGTGTTGGGCTTCCTTGGTGGCTCCTTGAATAAGTTATTGGCATTGAAAATGAGGTGGTAGAGGGTGTAACTAACCTACTAAATTCTTTTAGAAGAATTACCATTCTTAAAAAAGGTCAATCATTCCATTTTGTGGTAGTTACAATTATAAATTAGGCCCTCATAATCATGTATCAACCCACTCTCTTCTACATCAAAGTGACAAAGTCAAGAAAATGTCTCAACCTCCATCATAAATATGAAATGCATATTGAATAAGCTTAAAGGGTTAGATACCAAGCATAGCATATTTGCATTGACCCAATTCCATTAGTATTTTAATGCCAATTTGAACACTCTTAGTTGAAAACATAGGATAATTAGGCCTAATTGCCTACATGTTTGTATATTAGCCTCCATAAAACCTATAATAAGGCTTGATAATCTATGTATGAGTGTGATTCATTCCTAAAAAAACATCTCAAACCATGATGTATGCTTATATAAGCCTTACACATTTGAAAATTCATTTTTCTTAGCTGACTGGTCTACTTTCTTTAAGCATTAGCAAATTGGCACTTTTGAATGCACTTTTAGATACCATTACATCTTATTTTTTGAGCATGTTAAACCTTGAGAAGTTTAATTAAGTCTCAAACCAATTATTCTAAGGATTGAAATCATTTTGTACTGTCAAACACCCTTGTTTTTGCTCAAAATCTTTAAAAACTACATGATTTTTTGCATTTCATACCATGTTAATACAATCAAGTACCATTATATGAATCCTCTCTGAGTATACTTTACCTTTCATGAGTTTTTAAAACCATTCTAGGATGTTAGGATATCAAAATATCATGTTTTCTAAGACTGGGTCTGCCTAGGGTTTTAGGAAGGTTTAGGACTTCTTAGGAGTCTTAAGGATAGTTCATACTATATGGACATCAAAATTTAGAATAAATTCCATGAATATTTAATATATTTACCTAATCAACTTCCATTAATGGCTTGGAATCTCATGCAAAGGGTGGATGAAGGTATGAATGTTAGAAAGTGACCCTAGGGTAGCTTACAGGTTAATTTTGAGTGCCTAACTTCTTAGGGTTTATTCATGAATAATATCCCCCAAATTCCAATCAATATATCATGGATTATTAGCTCATATGGAGACTTAGAAATCACTAAGAGATATGGTCTGCATAACCTATGTGGTGGAGTGGGTGAGAGCTTGAAGTTGGCACTTGGGTGGACTGTGTGTAGGGTTGAGTGCTTTGAGCAAGGTTTTGGAGATTTTCTGACCTTTTGACACTTATCTCCATATAAATTTTTTCTATAAAGTCTTAAACACAATCATACTCCATTATTTGATCATATAACTTATTTTATGAGATTGAAGGAGCCTTAATGTGGCACTAGGTTCTATAATTAAGCCTAAGTACTTGCCTACCTAGTCTATTTATAAATAATCTGCCTTTATATGTGAGTATTAGCATTTAGGATGAGGTATTATTACCCTTAAACATCATAATACATTATTCCAAAACCTTTTGTGGGTTCTAATCTACCTTGTAGACCTCCCAAAGTCTGATTCTACCTATCTAGCTCCTAGATTGCTTGTCTTAGACATGGCTTGGTTTGAGACAAAATAATGGGTATACCCACTATTTTTATGAGTAATAAAATATTATGGGTACCTTTTAATACTCACAAGGACCTTATTTTCCAAATTTTAAGATCTAACTCTGCCTACCAAGCCCTCAACTAATCATTTAGTTCAGACTGGCTTCAATTGCCTATAAAATATGAGTTTAAGTACATTGTCCTAAGGTGACCTCATATTATTATTCCCTTGAGTATATTTGAACCAAAGATTAATTTTATAGTATTAAAAAATCTCCATTAGTCTCTCTTAGGTCTTATCTCCTTAAATCCATCCTCTGCTTACAACTCACTGGGTATTCCCTGTGCATATATATGCTCTCTCAGGGCTAGTTAACTGAGTTTTTAGATCAGAATGAGGTGAATAGGTGTGGTTGAGAATTTTAATGGGAATAATAAGGTAATCCATACCATCCTTGATCTCATATGAATGTCCTTGATTCACTAACTTCTCTACATCTTTTAATGGAACATTCTGCATCTTGAAACCCTATCTTCTCTTCATTTATGGTTTGAATGATGAATGGATTTAAGTGATACCTACACCTCATTCTATATAACTATGATCAATATTCACTAATAGGTATAACCCATGAATTAATAGCTTCTACTTTCCCTTGGCCTCTAAGCCATTGAGACCATTATGTACTTTCCTCCTCAAGTCTATCTCATGACTAGCCTGTAGGTGGGTTTTCTTGCATTCTTGACTGAGTAAGAGGTAACAATTCCTTAATATAGGTGTTGTAGACATTTAGGAGAAAATTTAACTTAATAATTTTCCTTGATAATCAAAATTTCCACCAATTACCTCAACAGTGACCTCTAACTCATGTATCTTACCCTGCTTGCTCTCATAAGCTGGCTATAGGTGGATATAGTGATGGGTTTTTAGCAAATGAGTGACATCACAGTCTCTTCATCCCCTTGTGGTATCATGGATGTAGTCTCAATCTTAAAATAATTCTTAAATAAATCAATATTGACTTAGCCCATTTGAACTTAGTTTGCTTACCTAGTAAGGAGACAAGAAAGACCTGGTTGTAGAGGCTCATTTAGGCTAAGCCTCAACAGTGAAAGAGGAATAAATAGACCTAGAATAGGTTGAATTGGTCACTCCATTTCTTAATATTCTACATGTGGTCCTCTCATCCCTCAATTTATTTTTTAATGCACACGGTGGCCGCTAATTCTATCCCCTCCAACTTTCTTGTTTTGTTCTTTAGCATGATGATTGTAGGTTCTTAAGGTGCTACTATAAATGTTTGTCCTCTTTGTTAGGCCTTCTTGAGGGTGTTAAAGTATAACATATGGGTGATATAAGCTTATTTTATCATCATTCACACCTTGGATCTTGCACCAAACACCTCACAGTCCTATGAAGCACACCTCATCTTCAACTTCTTTCCCATGTCATGGGTAAACCGGTTTAGGTGGCCATAAGTGTTCCTCTGCCATTCCATAGGACAATTATTGAAGTGGAAGTTTGAGGTGGATAGGTGGTGATCTCACCTTGAAGGTATCATTATCCATATTGAGACCATTAATTATCTTTTCAAACTTGAGACCCAAACCTTGACTATCTTTTCAAACTTAGTCACCAAGGAGTGTAGAGCACGTGTACAGACTGAGATAGTCCAAATGTATCACTTGAGGTGAACATTGCTTTGGACTACTTATGCTGATCATATATCATTAGGTCCTTATTTAGAACTCATAACAAGTCTTATTTCTCTCACCTAATTGTCCTTGAAGAGGTCTCTTTTATCACTTAGAATTGCTCTTTGAAACTCTGCTATAGTGGCGAAATGATTGGCTATAAGTACTTATCAGGTGTCCTTAGTAGGGTTATGACCAAATGAGTTCAACATTTTGTGACTTTATTATTTTTTAAGGTTTTAAGGGATCATGGAGGTCCATTGGCATAGTTAAAACTTAGGAAGGAGGATAAATGAGTGGATAAAGGTGGTAGTGGGGTGGTAGGATGTTGTAGCATCAAAATAGGGGTATGACATAGTGAAAGGCAGTGATGACATAATGAAATAACAATTTTAGGGAAAAGACATGAAGTGAAGGGTAAGATCCATTCTGATACTAAACACATTTACCTTATAGAACATTAAACCCATACCTAGGCAATCATGAATCTTTTAAAGGCATAACACAACATACACTACCTTAAAAAGAAACATTAATAACTCAAAAAACCTTAATTTTCACAAATAGACCTTAAACTCTACTAAAAGGTAATGAGGTGAGTTAAGAGGCAAAAGATGTGGTTTCTAGGCCCTCAAGGCTACCATGGAGGTCTAGAAAGTTATTATTAAGGGCATGAACATTTTCCATCATCAATCTAACTCTCTTTTTCATGCTTTTGAGCTAATTTTGCACTTTGCATATGCCATTGATAGACATATGCATAGTCTGTCACATAATGATCTTCACTTATACATAAGTCCTTATTTCCTTGAGATTCTCTAAGGTAACAAAAGGCCATTGGACCTTAAATTTTATCAAGAAGGCATTGCAATCATCAAAAAACCTCTCCAAACTCTCGCACTCAGCTCATAGTTACTGATGAAGACACCAAAACTTTGTTCATTACATAGACTTGTCTACAGATTACACACATGAACCAATCATGAAGATTATCCATTTCTAAAATCTCATACATGTGAGACAATTTATCAAATTATTACAATAGACCCCTTCAAGACGTGAGAAAATAACATTAGTTATTGGATTGAGAAAATAAGTCAAAAATTCATGAAAACCATCTAGTTGAAGTTGGCCTGTACAGATGTGAAGGGCATATAGATTCCTTGACTTCTTAAGTAATGTTCATAAAGATAAGTAAAAAAATCCCTAGACAAATTCCTATTATTTTAATCTACCTGAGTTTAATTATTGTGTCCAAGATCTGGGGCCTCCACTCTCTCTCCTCTATATGATACAAGCATAAACTTGATGGGCTATCTAAGCTTGCCAAGAAGGGTATGTGAAGTGCAGGACTAGTTCTAGGCTTGTTTGGCATCCATTCAACTTGAAAATTTTTAGATACATTAGACATGGGTTAATATTCAATATTTGATCTTTTATTATATGATACAATTTATACAATTCCATATAAGTGTAGAAATGGCCCCCAAAAAGTGTGTTTTTGCACCATTTTATCTATGTTCAGACTTTGAAACACCTTTTGGGGGTCAAATGAGGATAATAATGAATTAATAAGACTTTTCCAAGAAAGATAAAATGTAGGTAGGAAGTGAAGAAGCCACAAAGTAGCATGCGGGACCTACTTGGCTCATGGAAAGGCATAAATGGGTCTCAAAAAGGCTTCTAAGACTTATGAAATGTATGGGGGAGTAATGTGGCATGGATAAAATCTCTTCATTTCCCATTTTTAATGAAATTAGTCAAGTCACTTTCCTTTTTCTAAAGTTTTATAAGACAAATGGGCTTACATGAAGTGGCTAGAGGGTGTTTGATTGCTTAAGAAGGGTAATGAAGGAGCTAAATGAGCTTAGAAGAATATATCATGAATAATAGAATTTTAATAAATTATTATCTTCATATCATAGCCTACACCATTATTAAAACATATTTATATTCCCAAAGATCACAATACTCCTCAAATAGGGCTAATCACTCATTTGACTTTCATGACCTCTTGACAGTCTTCTCTCTCATTCTTAAAACACTATGACACTTAACATATCACCCAAAATACTTCAAGATAATCATGATATAATGGATCAAGCATAAAAATATGACACATCATGACACTTTTGATCAAGCTCTAAATATGCTCAGTGAGACAAGGATGACATGTCTATGCCAAGAATCATCATAAGCAGGTTAAGATGATGGTCATGGAAAGTTCTTGATATTAGGGGTTGATATTTGGTCTGTGAAGCCAAAATGTCAACATTTATAGTGACTTTGATGGGTGACCAACTTGGTAGTCAAGAGAACTCAGACACTTCTTAAAAGATGCCTAAGGAAATTGGTGTTGAAAGACTAATGGAATGGGTCAATGCAAAGATGCTATGATTGGTAACTAACCTTTAAAGGGAATTAAATGTGCATTTCACAACTATGATGGAGTTTGAGATAGTTTCTTGACTTAATCACTTTGATGTAGAAGATAATGGGCTGCTACATGATTATGAGGGCCTAATTCATGATTGTAACTACCACAAAATTGAATGATTAACCTTTCTTAGGCATGGTAATGCTTTTAAAAGAATTTAATAGGTCAATTAGACCCTCTTCCACCTCATTTTCAATGCCAATAACTCATTTAAGGAGCCACCAAGGAAGTCCAATGCATGGAAAGAGCTAGAGAGGATGCTTGTAACTGTTGTAATTAAAGAAAAAGCCAATTATGGTCATTAGTCATACCATTGTTGCATATCAAGAAAATCATGAACACATAAAGTATAAATCATTAAGAAGCTTCAAGATGATCTATTCATCATTTAAGAGATGCATAAGTACAAGTCCTGGTAGAGTCTCTTCATATCGGCCTAAGGGATATAATGTAAGGCTAAAAGCCTTCAATATATAGAAGAAAAAATAGATGAGGAAACGAGAAAGAATGGCATAGAAGAGGAATGAGGGGTCATGAATGACCATAATTGACTTTTCCTTCAATTACAACAATTAAAATCATCCTCTCTATCTCTTTCCATGCATTGGACTTCCTTAGTGGCTCCTTGAATGAGTTATTAGCATTGACAATGAGGTGGAAGAGGGTGTAATTGATCTATTAAATTCTTTTCAAAGCATGACCATGACTAAGAAATGTCAATCATTCAATTTTTTGTGAGTTATAATCATGAATTAGGTCCTCATAATCATGTAGCAGCCCATTATCTGCTACATCAAAGTGATAAAGTCAAGAAACTATCTCAACCTCCATCATAGCTATGAAATGCACATTGAATGCCCTTCAAAGGTTAGTTACCAAGTGTAGCATATTTTCATTAACCCATTCCATTAGTCTTTCAAAACCAATTTGAACTCTCTTAGTTGACAACATAAACCAATTAGGCCTATTGGGCCTAATTGCCTAAGTGTTTGTATATTATCCTGCATGAAACCTGCAATAAATCTTGATAAACTATGTATGAGTGTGATTTATGATTAAAACAACACCTCCAACCATGATGTATGCTTATGTAAGCCTTAGACATTTGAAAATCATTTTTCTTAGCTAATTGGTCTACTTTCCTTAAGCATTGGTAGACTGACAGTTTTGAATGCACTTGCAGAGACCTTTATAGCTGATTTTTTGAGCATGTTAAACCTTGAAAAGTTGAATTATGTCTCAAACCAACTATTCCAAGGGTTGGAATCATTATGTATTATCAATCACACTTATTTCTACTCAAAACCTTGAAAAAGTGTATATTTTTAAGCATTTCATACCCTTTTTGTATAATCAAGTGCCATTATATGAATCCTCTATGAGTTTACTTTACCTTCCATGAGCTTTTCAGACCATTCTAGGATGTTAGGTTATCAAAATATCAAGTTTTTTGAGACTAGGTATGCTGAGGGTTTTAGGGAGGTTTAAGAGTGCTTGGAGTCTTAAAGATAGTTTGTATTGTATGAACATCCAAGTTCATAATAAATTCCATGAATCTCTAGGGCACTAACCTACTCAACATTCATGAATGGCTTTGACTCCCATGTAAAGGGTGGATGAAGGTATGAATGTCAAAAAGTGACCTTAGGGTAGTTTCCAGGCCAATTCTGAGTGCCAAACTTCTTAAGATTTGTTTATGAATAATATCCCCCCAATTACACTAAATATATCATGTATTATTAGCTCATAGGGAGATTTAAACTTCACTTAGAGCTCTATTCTTGAGAACCTACGTGGTGAAGTGGGTGAGTGCTTTAAGTTGGCACTTGGGTGGACTGTGCGTAGGGTTGAGTGCTTTGATAAAGGTTATGGATATTTTATGACATTTACACACTTATCTCCATCTGAAAACTTTCTATAAAGTCTTAAACACCCTCATACTCCCTTATTTGATCATATAACTTGCTATAATGTGGTACTAGGGTCTGTAATTATGCCTAAATACTTGACTGCCTAGTCTATTTATAAAGCATTTGACTCTATATATGAGTGTTATCCTTTATGATGAGGTATTTTGACCCTTAAACATCATACTCCATTATCCCAAAACTTATGTGGGTTTCAATCTACCTTTTAGACCTCCCAAATCTCGATTTTACCTATCTAGCTCCCAGATTGCTTGTCTTAGACATGGTTTGGTCTAAGACAAAATAGTGGGTATACCCACTATTTTTATAACAAATAGAATAGCATGGGTAAATTTTAGTACTTAAAAGGAACTTCTCTTCCAAATTTGAATATCTAACTCTACCTACCAAGTCCTCAACTAATTATTTGGCTCATATGGGCTTCAAC
The DNA here is from genome assembly GCA_037957365.1 of Torreya grandis. NCBI lineage: Eukaryota > Viridiplantae > Streptophyta > Pinopsida > Cupressales > Taxaceae > Torreya > Torreya grandis. The sequence goes on along the minus strand of JARHVA010001435.1, from coordinate 1,884,362 downwards.
TACCTGGAAACTATTGGTTTAACTACAAGGGTCTGAGGTGACCTCATTTTCTTGTTCCTTTGAGTCTATCTAGTCCTAAAATTAATTTTATAGTCTTAAAACATCTCCATTATTCTCTCTTAGGTCTCATTTCCTTAAATTCATCCTCTGCCTGTAACTCACTTGGTATTCCCTATGCATATATATGCTCTTTTAGGGCTAGTTATCTATGTTTTCATATCAAAATGAGGTGAATGGGTGTGTTTGACACTTTAAATTTGACTAATTAGGTCCTCCACACCATCCATTATCTCATATTAATGTACTTTATTCACCAACTTTTCTACATCTTTGAATGGAACATTCTACATATTAAAACCCTATCTTTTCTTCATCTATAGTTTGACTGATGATGGGCTTTAAGTGATACATACAACTCATTATATATGCCTATGATAAATATTCACTATGGCTTGGAACCCATGTATTAAGACCTTCTACTTTCCCTTGGTCTCTGAGCCATTGAGACCATTATGTACTTTCCTTCTAAGGTATATCTCATGACTAGCCTGTAGGTGGGTTTTCTTGCATTCTTGACAGAGTAAGGGGTATTCATTCCTTCATATAGGTGTCATGGACATTCAAAAAAAAATTTGCCTTGATAATGGTCCTTTTTAATCTAACCTTTCCACTAACTACCTCAATAGTGACCTCTAACTCTTGCAACTTACCTTGCTTGCTCTCATAAGCTAGATATAGGTGGATATAATGAAGGGATTTTATCAAAGGAGTGCCATCAAAATATCTTAATTCCCATATGGTATCATGGATGTAGTCTCAATATTAAAATCATACCTAAATCACTATTGACTTGACCCATATGAACTTAGTTTTCTTACCTAGTAAGGAAACAAGAAAGATCTGGCTATAGAGGCTTATTTAAGCTAAACCTCAATAGTGAAGGAGGGGAAAATAGACCTAGAATAGGTTGAATTGGTCACTCCATTGCTTAAAATTATACATGTGGTCGTCTCATCCCTCACTTTTGTTTTTAATTCACATGATTGTCTCCAATTCTATCTGCTACAACTTTCTTGTTTTGTTCTTTCGCATGGTGACTGTAGGTTCTTAAAGAGCTATTATAGATGTTTGTCCTCTATGTTAGGAATTATTGAGGGTGTTAAGGTCTAAAACATGGGTGATATGAGTTTATTTGAGCATCATTCATACTTTGGATCTCCCACTAGACACCTCATAGTCTTGTGAAGCACACGTCATCTTCAAATTCCTTCTTATGCCATGGGTAAACTAGTTTAGGTAGTTGTAGGTGCTCTACCATTCTATAGGATAATGCTTGAAGTGGAGGTTTGAGGTGTATATGTGGTAACCTCACCTTGAAGGTTTCATTATACATCTTGAGACCATTTTTTGTCTTTGTAAGATTGAGACCCAAACCTTGACTGTCCTTTCAAACACAGTCACCAAGGAGTGTAGAGCATGCGTACAGATTGAGATAGTCCAAATGTGTCACTTGAGGTGAACATTGCTTTGGACTACTTATGGTGATCATATATCATTAGGTACTTGTTTATAACTCATCACAAGTCTTATTTCTCTCACCTACTTGTCCTTAAAGAGGTTTCTTTTGTCACTCAAAAATGCTCTTTAGAACTTTGCTATAGTGGCTAAATGATTGGTTGTAAGTGCTTATCAGTTGTCCTTAGTAGGGTCTATGACCAAATTAGTACAACACTTTGTGACTTAAATTATTTCTAAAGGTTACAAGGGAGTATGGAGGTCCATTGGCATAGTTTAGACTTAGGAGGGAGGATGAATGAGTGGATATAGGTGGCAGTGGGGTGGTAAGGATATTGTAGCATAAAAATAGGGGTATGACATAGTAGAAGGCAGTGGTGACATAATGAAACAACAATGGTAGGGAATAGACATGAAGTGAAGGGCAAGACCCCTTCTAAGACCAAACACATGCACCTTGGAGAACCTTAGACCTATACTTAGGTAATCATGATGTCTTTAAAGTCATACCACAACATACACTACCTTAAAAAGAAACCTTAATAACTAAGAAAACCTTAATTTTCAAAAACAGACCTTAAACTCTACTAGAAGGTAATGAGTTGAGTTGGGAGGCAAGAGATGTGGTTTTTACGTCCTCAAGGCTACCATGGATGTCTAAAAACTTTTTGGCAAGGGCATGAACATGTTCTATAATCAATCTAACTCTCCTTTTCATGCTTTTGAACTTTTCAAATGCCATTGATAGACATACACACAATGTTTCACACAATGATCTTCACTTATGCATAATTCATCCTTTCCTTGAGATTATTTGAGGTAAAAAAAGGCCATTAGACCTTTAACTTGAGCAAAAAGGTATTGGGGTCACCCAAACACCTCTAAAAACTCTCACACTTAGGTCATAGCTCCTAACGAAGACACCAAACCTCTGTTCATTGCACAAACTTGTCTACAAGTTACACATAAGAACCAGTCATGAAGATTATCCATTTCTATAAGCTCACACGTGTGACATAAGTGCTAAAATTTCTATGATAGACCCATTTAAGACCTAAAAAAATAACATCAATCATTGGATTGAGAAAAGAAGTAAAAAATTCATGAAAACTACCCAGTTAAAGTTGGCCTCTGCAGATGTGAAGGGCATGTAAATTCCTTAACTTCTTAAGGAATGCTCATAAATATGAGGGGAATTTATGGTACAATATATATAATTCTATAAAAGTGTATAAATACCCCCCAAAAAGTGTGTTTTTCCACCATTTTCTCTATGTTCAGAGTTTGCCATGCCATTTGGGGGTCAAATAAGGAGAATCACGAATTAATAAGCCTTTTCCAAGTAAGGTAAAATGCACGTAGGAAGTGGAGAATCCACAAAGTGGTACATGGGACCCACTTGGCTCATGGAAAAGCATAAATTGGTCTCAAAAAGGCTTTTGAGACTTATGAAACATATGGGGGAGTAGTGTGGCATGGATAACATCTCTTCAAGGCCCCTTTTTAATGAAATTAATCAAGTCACTTTCCTTTTTCTAAAATTTTATAAGACAAATGGGCTTATAAAAGTGGTTAGAGGGTGTTTAATGGCTTACCCAGGGGTAATGAAGGAGTTAAATGACCTTAGAGGAATATATCATGTATAATAGACTTTGAATACTTTATGATCTTCATATCATATCCTCCAACATTTTTGAAACATCATCATAGTACCAAAGATCAGTATACTCTTTAAATAGGGCTAAGCACCCATTTGACTTTAATGACCTCTTGAAAGTCTTCTCTCTCATTCTTAAGACACTATGGCACTTAACATATCACCCAAAATACTTCAATATTCTCATGACACAATGGATTAAACATAAGACTATGACACATCATGACACTTTTGATCAAGGTCCAAAGATGCTTAGTAGGATAAGGGTGACATGACTATGTCAGGAATCATCATAAGTAGGCTTAGGTGATGGTCAAAGAAACTTTTTAATATTATAGGTTGACATTTAGCCTATGAGGCCAAAATGTCAACATATGCTATGGATATTGGTCAACTATGGCGTTGGCATTGTAATTATCAACTAGTCTCAAATCATCCCTATCTATATAGATATAAATTTGGATTCTCAACTCTAGGATTGGGATTCTTAGATGCCCAAATCATAATATATATATGTAATTTATACAATTTCATCCCACCCTTTTCTTGATTTATTGCCTATTTATTCTAGTCCAGGGCTCTGGATATGCTCCATGATTTGGGCATGGATCACTATATAGATCTTTGAATCCCACCAGATAATTAGATGATATCTCTGAGTTCCTTATTTGAGTGAAAGAGGATGAGTGAAAGAAGAGTTTATTTGGGACTTATTTGAGTAAGTAAAATTTGGAATTTAAAAATAAGCAAATCCAACATAATCAAGAAGCTACTGTATCCACCATCAAGGTATTGGATACAATGATTAAGGATGAGGAGGGACAAGGAGGGATTGAGTAGAGAAGATGAAGGATGGTGAGGGGTAATGAGGGAGTGATTAGGGAGGATGAGGGAGTTATTAGGGATGATGAGGGATGTTGAGAGTTAATGAGAGAGTGAGAGTGATGAATTATGAGGAATGAGTGATTAGATATGTTGAGGGATGATGAGGGATGGTGAGGGTCAATGAGGGAGTGATTAGGGATAATGAGGGAATGATTAATAATGTTGAGGTTAAATAAGGGAGTGATTAGGGATGACGGGGGATGAGGAGTGAGTGAATAGGGATGATGAATTAGTGATTAGGGATGATGAGGGTGTGATTAGGGATGGTGAGAGTCAATTAGGGAGTGATTAGGGATGATGAGGGAGTGATTAAAAATGATGAAGGATAGCGAGGGTAAATGAGAGAGTGATTAGGGATGATGAGGGATGAGGAGGGAGTGATTAGGAATGATGAGGGATAATGAAGGTCAATGAGGGAGTCATTAGGTATGATGAGGGAGTGATTAGAGATGATGAAGGATAGTAAGGGTCAATGAGGGAGTGATTAGGGATAATAAGGAATGAGGAGAGAGTGATTAGGGGTTATGAGGGATTATTAAGAAGTGATTAGGGATGAGGGAGGGATGATGAGCAAGTGAAATTAACACAAAGTGGTTGTTTGATGTGTGTAGGTCATCAATTTGACCTATTCTACCCTAATCACACCACTTTAGATCAATTTCAAAGTGACTGGTTTGTAAACTATAGTTTTGACAAACCTAAGACTCCTAAAAATGCTAAGAAGCAATCCAAAAGGCATAAAAACCTAAAAAATGACTATATGTTTATAAAAAATGGGCATCCATTACAAAAGTTATGCCCTAAAATCCCTAGGTTCAATACTGAAACCCTGAAATACCTAAGTACTGACTAGATTAGATTTAAAAAAAACTATTTTCCACAATGTAAGGCATGCAAATGTGTGACCAAATCTATCAGATGTAATATGACCCTAATTTATTATATTTACTCAAATAAATTTAAAGTACAAGGAATATAAATGTAGATTTATACTTAACATTTATTTTAGTAAACCCTTTATTACTAAACCATACACAACTACCAATACATATTTTGACTATTTTTTACACTAAGAGACATGAACACATACACATTTTTTACACTATGCACAATTATTTCCAAAGTCACAATGTCATAATACATAATGCAATTCCATAATAATGTGTATGCATTATAACACGTATGTGTTCCTTTGCCTATATACAATGCATATACATTTAGGCTTGGTGATTCCAAGCCTAAATTAAAATAACACATACATGTTTAGGCTCATAATAATAAATTTAAATAACACATACACATTATGGTCATCACATGTATGCATTAGTGGAAATGTCCCCCAATTCTGTGCACTTACCCAGTATTTTCCATTAGCATGTTTACTATATTTAACCACTAGGCCATATCTGAAAGATATTGTTTTACATTATTGAATATTATAGTTACATATTACAACACTTTCACCTTATTTTTTATGGTAATAAATCTTTTAAGAAAATAGGGTGAATTAAAAGGCTACTTTTGCACATATAACATCCATAATACCATCGGTATGAAAAAATGGTGTTCACTCTTACCTATACTCTTGGGATATATATTATTGTAATCTCTTAGGGATTTCTATTGCAGTATTATTCTTTGACTATCACATTAAATACAACTCTATAAAATCAACTTGATTAATTTGAGTAATTTTTGTGATAAACATGACCTGAAAATAAATCTCGCAAAGACAAAAGTCATTGTATTCAATGCATCCAAGAAATAATCATTTACAATAAAGTTTGAATACAAAGGATGATAGAGTTGAGGTGGGGAAATCTTATACCTACTTGGGTATGTTTTATTCTAGATTTACAATAAAAACACAACTTCACAAAGGATATTCAACATTGACATCCTTAAAAAAAAGTTTTCATCTCCAATTTCAAGACTTCTAAACAAAGATTTGTCTTATACATATGTTAGGGGAGAGGCATTGATACTTTTAGACCTTAACTTGGCATCCATGTGGCACTTGCATGGCATCATATCAACACTTAAATTTACTCCTTAGTTGACCTTTCTTGTTTTTAATATATATTTTTCATTTTATGTGCTTAAGTATAAGGAGAGTCATATTTTGAATTAATTTAAACTAGAAAAATGAAATACATTATTTTATTTATTTTATGATTTCTGTGATCTAAATAAAATAGGACTATGAATATTCATATTTTATGAAATAGAACAATAATCATACAATTCTGGATGTAAAAATGTATATTGATATTGCACTTATTATATTTAGAATTGACAAAGTAAGGGATGAGAGATGCACTTAGTTGATTTCTGATTTCTATAACATAATGTGTTTTTCCTTATATCTGAAATAACTATGTCTACTTTGTAACCTTTTACATCAGGAAATAGGAGATCAAGCCATACACAAACACTTCTAGTAAATCTCAGACCCTTAGGACAATTGGGATTGTCTAGTCTCTATTGGTATTATTAAAACTGACTATGTAGGTATATGCCACCTTAGACTGTTGTGCTTACACATGTAGACATCTCCTATGTGTGCACTCAAATTTGGTCATGTGTGTTGATACCTATTTTGACTTTCCCTATTTTGAAACCTTAATCACACTTTTGACACAAGATGACCTTAGAAATAGGGGTTAGTAAGTTGGATTGAACAACCCTAACCACTCCCCACTGAATGACTAAGTATTGCGTATGTTTCAATACTCCAAAGAGGACTCAAATTACATAGAGTTATCACACCCAAGAGTGCATGTGTGTACCATCATAATCATATTATAATGTAATTAAATGTTTGAATTTAGACACTTGGCACCATGCAACTTTGATATGTGTTTGTATTTAGAATTAGATCTAGGGTTACTCTTTTGAGAGATTTTTAGATGTAATGCTTTTTTGATAATGTCTCAAGAGAGTGCTAATATATTTATCAATGTTATCACCATATAGTGACCAAGTTACCATGTGAGTATGAACTTAGGATTGATTTATATTTACAATTGACTTTTTGATATTCCTTGTTATGACTAACCCATGAAATGTATCTTGGTTGACCCAATGGAGACATACTGATTTTAAAAATAGTTGATGAGTGTTCTTAGACATTACTGGTGGAAAAAAACACCCACAATACTCTGATTGTTGCCATTATTATCCTAGGAGTGAAAATCAATGATCTAAGATATGGAGATAGTATGTTTAGGATTATATAAGGTTCTTACATGGAATAGGGTGATCTTGCATATATCTATTTAATAAATTAGGATGGTCAAGAAAAAAGTGGGTATATAAATGAGGTAAAGTGTTGTTTAATCTTAAAATTAAATATGTGTAATTTTTAATTTAAGCTTAGGTTTAAGAATAAGAAATAAAAATGGCACAAGGGTGATAATCAGATCTATAGCAAATTGATTAAATGTTAAACTCATATATAAGCATACATTGAATTTATTATGATGAGATAGTCTAAATATAGAAAATACAACTAGGCTAGATGTAGAAATGACAAAGATGATAAGTACCTAGATTTTTTTGATGCTAATGCAGTTCTAGATATGGAACATGCTAAAATGGGTAGGAAGATAGTTCAATAATAGTTATTAAATTCTAGATCTAGTGCCTCTAGTTATTTGGATAGTTGCATCAGCCCTGGATGGTTGTGTTGACACTACTATTTGAGTCTGATGATAGTGTCTTGTATGGAATATCTAATGAAACAAGATGTGACCACCTGGATGCTTTTGCGTTTGGCTTTAGTGTATTTAGATTTGGGTCATGGATAGTTGCTCCTTGTAAAATGGTAAAACCCCAGCTTTTCATTTTCAATGTGACCTTGGGGGAGAATGGGTTAGTGGGCACACAATATCGAGCTAACCCCAATAACCCTATTATCAAAGGGTGTTTCCTACATATCTAATACTCTAGAAGAGGGACTCAAACTCATGTAGTTATCCCCTACATGTTGACTTATATGTGAATCATGAAATATGTGTAAATCAAGTACAATAGTGACCTAGCCTGTAACTTGCCAAATCAAGATCCTGGGATGCTCATTTAGTACTTTAGACTTGTAGATGTATAGTCCATATGATTGGTTTAGAAATAGTAATAAACAAGTAAGCTTTGCTCAATTAAATTCTCTTTGAATGCTTTTTTAGTCTGATGGCTAGGTTTTGTAGGTGATTAAATGAATGTGGGTTGATATTATATTTATACCAATCCTATTGGAAGATAACTTGCATTAAAACATGTAGGTTGACCATTAGGATACATTTCATTTGAAAATTGGATGACTTTAGGGCATTAGACATTTATGTCAGGGCAGGAAGTAATGTCAACATTACTATTTGTCCTAGACATTAGTGTTTAGGAAATAACAAAATAGGTATAATCTATAACTTGTAAAGGTGGAAGATAAGTACATTGTAAGCATTCTAGGCAAGATAGAATGTTTGTGTCATCAATATAAGACTAACTAGACTAAGAGATAGGCAAAGGGTCATAAGCTAGAGCATTTGCAAGGCTTGCAGAAGTAAGGAGAGTGTAGAACTAAGAGGAAAATTAAGGTTTGAGTTTTATAAGTGTACAAGACTAAGGTGCTACATAATCACAAAATATCATCTAAATTTGCCCCCTCTTTAATATTATAATAAAATTTCTAGTTTAAAGGAAAGGAATAAGTACTTGGGTGTGTATGCATGCTTTATCTTTGTTTGGGTTGAATTTGAGTGATTTTATTGATGACTGACCTGTAACCATGAGCATGATATAGTGTAAATTTAGTGCATATAATCTAGGTTAAAAATACTTAAAATAGATTGAAATTGAAAGAGCAAGGTTTAAGAGTACACATGTGTTGATGTAATCACCTTGCTTATTGGAAAGTTGTTTTATAAAATATGTATCATTAAAAAGGCTCTAAAATTGAGATTAGGATAAATATAGCTAAATATTTAAAGTGTATATATCCAGAGAGAGAGAGAGAGAGAGAGAGAGAGAGAGAGAGAGAGAGAGAGAGAGAGAGAGAGAGAGAGAGAGAGAGAGAGAGAGAGAGGGGCACATGCCCCCAATTTTGGAGCAAAAGTGAGTTACCACTTGGTAGTTGAGATTAACTCAATCATGCAACCTAATGATACTTATAACTTGGTGAGGCTGGATGATAAAGTCCAACTTGAAAACTTTGTAATATTAAGTGATTTGATCACCTCAACCATACCAAAAGGTGAACCAACTACTGTAGTAGATTGGCTCAATATGGTTCATAAAAGTCTGCAAGGTATCAATATGTGTAATGGTTTTGGAATATGATTTGAATTTTGAAATATTAGGCACATGTTTCATAGCATATACACCTTAGATATATTTAATGTTGAAACTATTTATAACAATGATACCAATGTATAAAATGCTACCATAACTATGAATTTGAATCATATAATTGTGTGCTTTAGCAATTCAAATAACTATGTAAATGTGGAGGACATGCTTTTAAATAATTCCCCACTATATATGGAAAACCCTAAAAATTGATACAATACCAATGTGAAAGACATATTTCTAAAACATGTCTTCACTATAAACTAGAGATGTTGAATACTGAATAGCTATGGAAAACATGCTTCCAAAGCATGTCCGCACTGAATCTGGAAACTATGAATGTGTGGAAGACATGTCCATATGACACACCCCCAATAAATATGAAAATTGACATAAGTACCATATATTGAATGAGTTTGAAGAATATGCTTCCAAAGCATGCCCCCACTAAATTTGAGAACTATGCAAAGTGTGGAGAACATGCTTCCCAAGCATGCCCCCGCTAGTATGTCCCCCTTTGAGGTGAAGGAAAAATAAGAACTAGGAGTTACCTTACCTTAAAAGGGAAAGACAACTATAGAATTTGTGAATGTAACTATATAGCATATAGAAGGAACATGTCTAGATAAATGTATCATTAAATCACATAGAACCAATGCGATCACATGTAGTCCTAAGATGCATGATAAAGATCATGGAAATGTCTAGATAGTAATAATACAAGATCAACAAACAAATATCTCCACATTGTAAATATAGTGTAATACCCCTTGTATGTGGCCAAGGTGTATATATAGGTGTAATATTTGTCACTGTGGTATTGATGGTTCTCTACATATGTAAAATAGGACTATGTGGTCATGAATCAATAGTAGGAGTAACTAGAGTAGGGGTTTTTAGAACCCATCATTGAGTGCTTGTTTGTTTATTTGGAATGACAATAATAATAACATGTGTAGGTGCTATGGATATATGAACATGGTGTGTAGTAGGAGATTGGGATTCCATGGAATCCCCTGTATGTCTCTGATGTAATGGTCTGTCAAGTACTGACTACCTAGCAAAAGGGATTACTTATTACTTAAACTTTTTTGGTGGATTAGACTTAGTAGGATTGATATCTATTTGTTTGGGTATAATTTCCTTTTGTTTAAGAGGATGCTCATATGGAATTATAAAAACTATAATTACCTAATTGGCATGAATTTATTTGACACACCCATGCATTATAAAAGGTACTATAGACTATTTTGACCACAAATTTAAATAGTCAACCCACCTATAGTTAAAAAATTGATATAGGGGCATTTTAGGGTGTAATATGGTCCTAGTGGGGTCATTTGATGTGTCATTAGCTTTGTCATATTCATCTCTAGTCCTATGTCATTCTAAAGCTATTTTTGGGGTCATTTATAGACTTGTACAAATCACCATAGAAGACAAGTGTTCCAAGGTGTTTGTCAATGTTCCCCATATTATATTATTTTCAAATGTGGTAGGCATAACTAAAAATTTATAGGTTCTACATTGAAATCAAGAAAACAATTGAGAAAAGGCAATTTTTAGTTGTTGTATGACCTTTACAGAAGTTATGGCATGTGTGAAAGGATTAAAAGTGACAATTGAGGTCCCCTCAACTCAATTCTATGCTTGATAAACTTTGAAAATCTTAAAAAATACATAAAACTATTTTGCTTCTCTATTATTCCCCTTTGCATGCAGAAATAATCAATCAGTTTTGGTTTAGTATAGATAACAGGAGACAAATTGGGTCAAATGCTTTTGTGGGGTGATATTAATCTTTTTCCACTCTAATTTCATTTAAATATTTCCAAGTTTGGTGTACCAGGCTTTATGAACCATTATTTAGAGTGCTAGTGACTCATTTTTGTATACACATCCCCACACCCTTCAACATCCTTCTCTAATTGAATTAGTGAGTATAAAATAGGTATTGCACATGTTTCTAGAGAGTGTGGAAATTCTTATCACATGATCCTCAATCATGTTTTTAGGTTTAGAAGTCAAATATTGAGCAAAACTTTCTCATCTTGCTAGTGGAAAACTATATCATACTTTGCAAACTAGATTCCCTCAGTAGTGGATTTCCTTTTCCTATTTTGGCTTATAGATCAAAGCTGAATTGATGTTTCATGATTTTCATGGTCATGGCAACCACATTTCTTTCCAAAGCTTAGTCTCAAAACTATCACTTGGTGAAACACAGTCAAGAAACATGTCACAATCACTCTCCTATAATATTCTCCTTCAGGAAGGTAAAAGGAGATTTGTGTTAGGAACCCCGTGGAAGCACAATTGATTAATTTTCTTATAAGCAATTAAACATGGAATTATACTAGAATGATTAAGTAACTAGAAACTTGAAACAACAAAGAATATGAGAGACAATACACAATCTTGTATTAAATACTCTTCAGAAGGAAATACAATAAATAAGATGCCACTTCTTCTTCCACCTCTAAGGCTTCCCACACCTCAAAGACTTCTTTCCTCAAATTTCTCTCTCTCTTGCTCAACCACAACCAACTCAACAACCTGAGTTGTTATCCCCTCCTTGAATGCTTCAGCTGATCTCCTTGACCTTACACCTTGCAGATCTCCTTGACCTTGCTTTCTTGCTTCAATGCTTTACTTGCCTTAATTACAATACATGCCTCATGGGTCTTTAAATAGGATCCCATGCATATAATAATTAGACCTCTAATTACAATAATTAGAAACACAAACTCAAGACTTAAATTAGTCTTCAACATGCAAACACTCTCGGACCTTTTAAATTAGACGAGTCTAATTCTGGAAATGCGTTCTGGAAACACATGCAACTACATGCACATGCACAGGTGACCGACATCAGTTGCTGTCAGTCTACTCCTAACTAACATCGGCTGATCCTTGGTCCCTGCCTAACTAACGTCGGCAAAACTGTCGATGCCGATTACTGATTGCACTCAGCAACTCCCTGATTAGCATCCTGGTGAAGCTTTTAGCTCCACAACTTAACACTTTGAACAATCATGTTGAATAAGAGAGGAGGTTAAAAAGTCTTGACAAGTATTCTGAGGTGAAGCAACAAGTTTGAACTATTTAAATAGTTTTATATTGGTTGTGATAAGCAATTCTTCCATATACAAAGTACTACCTTGTATATTGTAATGACACCTACAAGAAGCTCATATAGAGGTCTGAAGAACATTGAAATGAAGGTGTTAAATATTTTTTGAAACCTCTTTAAGGTATAATGACATGGAAAGTATCATAACAACAATGGTAGAGTCCTAAGGTGGCAGGTAGACTTGAGAGCCATGCCCACAGTCAAGAAAGTTGTTAAAAGGACACTTTACCTTAAACTTTTCAAAACAGGGATTTTGCCTTAATTTTGATCCTTCCTTAGTAAAGTATATGAGGTCTAGACATGTTTGGTGGTTTCCATCATACAACCTAGACATACGGTCAATGATTTGACATGATAAGTTGGTTTTTTGATCAAAAGAAGGTAATATAGAAAGGCCTCCATCTCAAGCATTCTCTCACTATAGAATGTCAATATACTCTACAATCTTTTGAGTTCAAATGGTTTTACAATGCCATGTGACACAAAATAAGTATAACCTATAGACAAGTGATTCCATTTGGATATAAATGACACCATGATCTCCATAGCAGCCAAAGAGCAATTGAAGGGTTGATGTTCAAGTTTTAATAGAGATCACCACCTATAGGATTTCTAATTCCAGAACATAACCTACAACTGTGTTTGGTACTTTGAAAGACTAGCCATGATGATTTAAAGATAAACTACCTCGTCATCAATAAACATGGGTTCTGTGATAAATCATATTGGTTTAGTGACCCTAATAAACTTCAAGGAGAGTGAGACAAGTGTCTTAAGGTTCATTAACACCTACAAGAGCTTCAATACTCAAAACATCACCTACATGAGTGTTCTAGTGTTATGAGGAGATTTTGTTAGTGTAAGGTGTCCTATAATAGACAATTAACCTAGTCAATCTAATGTGGAAGACCTAAAAGTTTCATAAAAAATTTATAGTTCTTTCAAAGTGCTAAGAGTGGTAGGTCACTCTCATATGGAGTCTAAGATTGGAAGTTACATTCCGTATACCCCTCAGGCTAGTACACTAACTGGTGCAAACATGGAAACCATGATACTAAAATATGAATGGAAGTATGATTAGAAATTATAGTACTATTTGAAGATTGATTTGAAGGTGATAAGGTTGTAAATGAGATGTTGAGGCTAATGCGATCATCTCTCAAGTGGCTACATACACAAAATAGTATTAAGAAGTCCACTAACCTCGTGTGCTCTCATAAGCATCATATTTCAATCTCCTCCATATGAATGGTTGTAGAGTTGTAAAATTCAGTGATATGATAAATTCATGCTCAAAATGACCATACCACCCTCCATACAGCACCAAGATGGTAGTTAAGCATATCCAAATTTGAGCAAATGTCTTAGACCCTACACAGTCAATCTTGAGTGCTAGTTTGGAGAGATTGGAGATGTTGAGGAAGCTAGAGCGGTGATCTAACCTCAAGATTTGGTAAATAAGGTCTTTATGACATATTTGAGCCCTCCATGGCCTCATTTTTCCTAATCAAATAAGTGAGATTCCCTTTGTTGTATCTCAAATAGATGACACTCCAAGAAAGAAGATGATTATAGGTTTGACATGAAGTGATAAGGGGATTTGTTGGGAACTATTATAAAACTAAGAAAATGTGTATAAGGTTTTTTTGAGCATGAAAAAACATATAAAAGACCCTACAGTCTTGAGAAACCACTCAGATTGGTTATGGGCAACTATGCATAATTAGGCCTATTAGGGCTAGGCTAGGCCTAAAGCCCTAATGGGGTCTACATATCACTTTAGACACTAGATTAACCTTCTAATGCATTATATGACCTTCAAGGGATATGTTATGATGAGTTAGAGCCATTGGTTTGTAGAGAGATTATACAAGTTGGTTATTTTTGAACCAATTCCATCATAGGGTATACATAATACACTCTCAAGCTTGATAGGCCATCTTTGAACACTCACACCTGTATGGATTGGTTGCATGGAGACCTAAGGAGTTGGGGAAATTTGAGGAGGGTCCTGAGCTTGAAAATTGTGGAATTTTTTTGAAGGTTGGATGCTAGGATTATATGAACAACCTTAAGAGTCCAAACCCCCTTAAACCCTCTAAAATCCTTGCCTGAGACCCAATTGGAAAGAAATGAGTAAACATGAATTTAGGAGGGGTAGTTTAGTTTGAAAAAAGTTTTAAACCTATAGAGGACTCTCCCATACTCTTATCCACATATTTGATCTATACCCTACTTGTAGGGATAGGGTGAAAATAGGGTTTCTTGTAAGATTTTATGTGTTTTGTAGGTGAAAAGGAGAGTTGAAAGATGAGGATAATTATGGGAGTTAAATTGGGACATATTATAACTCTTCATGTCTATTTATCACTTTAGATAAGCACACAAGCATCTTTTCTAACTCATTCACTTCAAGCGGTCTATGGTAGATAGTGAAAACAAAAAATGACCGCTAAGTGAGAGGATGATAAGTCCAATTGGGGGAATTTTAAGGTCTAATTCATGAATTGGACCTTAAATGAGACTATTGATAGGTTTCATATCACTCTTTTCATAGATTTTATTTATAAACTGAAGATCATTTGGGTGACAAATGTGAAGATAGACCTATAAAGCTAGTGATGGTGACTATAGATGATGAGAATAAGTATCCAGAAGAAGACCGATAATTAGGAAAACATATGATGACTATTGAATCTTATTTCTAACCCCTCTTTGAAAGTGTACATGTGTCAATTCTCCCTAATCTAATTTTAAACACTCAAGAGAGGCATAATGATGAAGGTAGTTTCCAATGAGATGGTTGAAGACCCCTATGCCAATTTTAGAGAGTTTAATGTTTTATAGGGAAATTTATCCAATAGGATATTTTAGACCTTTTTTTTCCACTTCATTCCTCTAAAATGTAACTAGTCTTCATGCCTTGACATGTGGCATTGTGACCCTTGAGCTCCATTTTCTTCTCTCTCATCTCACATTATATAAATGCAATCCATTTTGGCTCTTGTATTCTAATTCCAGCCTAGTATGGTGAAGCCCTAATGAATTGATATTTTACTTTTCCTTTGAAATAATATATGAAATATATTTTTGAGTTCACAAATTATCTTTTCTAAGCATGCAAAGTGATATACAATGAAAAGTCAAGTGATTGACATCTATCCTAACTTTCTCTCAATCCTTCCATGTTTGATGCAAGTTATTCCACTCTAATAGGTAACATGAAGTGTTTTTAAGTGTATGGGTTTATTCTAAGTGTAAAAGTATCCTTAGTGTTTGTAAATTATCTCTATTTAACTTACCTTAAGTAGTTTTCATGCATATCACCTCCATGTTTGAAATACTAATGTTAGAGTATTCTAGGACTTTGAAGCTAGTGTTGTAGGTCATGTCTTTTAATACAAGAGTATGGTAATATTATAAATATATTTCTACTATATCACCCCCTTAGAGTATCTTAATTTCATGTCTACTTCTACCCATTTTCATCCAAGTAATCAATTAGTGTAGGTGATAAGCACTTAAGGATCAATCTAGGGAGCTAGCCCTTAAACTCAGAGGTTTACCTCTACCATAGGCAACCCACAAGACTAGAGGTATTCTAATGTTTCCCAAATCTTAGAGAAGGCTTGATCAACCTCCTCTAGGGTGAAATATTTGGTGACAATAATTTTGGCATGCTTGGTGGGACCATTATCCTAAAGATAACTTGTCAAGGTGAATGATGGTCCTAATAACATCACAAATGCATATGGTGTTCTACTCAGCATTTGGCAACTCCATTCAAGGTAATATGTAGTTTTAGAGAATTATTTTGTCATATTATTGAGTTCATACTTCATGGTCCTTACTAGGTCATCTTCTAGTAGAGTTTTAAATCCCATAAACCCACCTTTTCAACCTGAACTTCCTCTTGAAGCTCAACATCCTTAGCCTATCTTGACCTTTGAAGAACAAGATAACTTTGAAAGCCAAGAAGATCAAGAGATTTAAGAATAAATTGAGTAGAACATGGCTAGGTAGCATGCCTTCCCAACCTTTAACACTGAATATCCTTTCCATCTTGATTCATTTGATGACATACCTCCTAATGCTACTAAGAGTGTTCCCACATTAAATGGTGAAGGTAATGCTACCCCTAGTGAGAATATTAGGGATATATCAAACTTATACAATTTTCAAAATGTCATTGAGGTCAATATTACTATTAGACTCCTTTCCATGTCCCTTATAGGGAAATCACTTGATTGGTATAGGACTTTGCTTAGAGGCTATATCACTACTTGAGATTGTTTTGGAGAGATGATAACATCAAAATTTTAAGATAAGAGTGATCATTCATCACTCATTCACCAACTCATTGTAATTAAAATATCCCCCAAGGAGACAATTCAAGATTTTAATGAGAGATTCTAAAGGACTTGGCATAGGCTTCTTCCTCTCATGAGATCACCTACAAGCTTTGTGTTTCCCATGTATCTAAGGGCTATTAGTATTGACATAGCCATAATGTTGCAATCCATGGGTGGTTACACCTTACCTAAAGCACATGACCTTGCCATTGGAGTTGTGAATGGCCTACTACAAGCTAAGAAGTTACCTCCAAAAGTGTATATGCCTTTGATACCAAATACTTCTGCTGCTACTCTAAGTGTTTCCCAAATTCCAAATGCTAACACTAAGCCTAAAACTACCCTAAGAAGTCAAAATATACTATGGATAAAGATGCTAGGATTTAGTTCTTAGAAGCTTAACTTAGGCAAATAAGTCTGCAATAAGGTGTTCATCAAAATACCTACCCCTATCCTCAATAAGGGAATAGGTTCCCACCTCAACAATATGGTCAAGGTAGAGGTCAAGGGCAACCTAACTTTAATAGGCCTACCAATGCATACAATCCAACTTCCACCTCCAACACAAGAGCAATAATACTGGTGCATATAATCTAGTCTAAGGAGAAGAGTGATAAAAAGGTCAATTCATGGATGCATGTGAAGGTGGGAGAAAGCTTTGGTTGCTCAAGGAGGAGTCACTCCTCAACCATCATCAGAAAATGAAGTCCTCATGCAAGCAAATGAAGGTTGGCATCCTCAAGGAGTGATTTTCACTAACTTCCTAGTAGAAGATACATTTTTTCTCAACTAAGGTAATTCAATTACAGATAATATTAGAGTAAAGAAGAAGGCTCTAGGAGATGATAATGATATGCCTACAAGTGAAAATAGTAATCTTACAAGGCAACAAGGTTTGATTGTAGGTATGGTAGTCCCTACAACTCTTGCACCTCCTTCAAGTCAGAATGTTAGAAGGGTTACATTAAATGCTCCTATGTCTCAAGCTCCAAACACTTCATTGACTTTAAGGACTCAAGAAAGGGTGAGTGCTCATGTTTTGAACATTGTTGATTCCTTAAAGAATACTAAAGCCAATATATCTCTTTGGGATGTCCTTCACATGCCTGATAAAAAAGCTTTTGCAAAAATAACTATCTCAAATTCATGTTAGCCCTCAAACATCAATTCATGGTTATGTTGATCTCACCAATGCTCCTAATAACATTGTAGAACCCTATTCCAAATTTGAAAATCCTCCATCCTTCTACCTCACTCTCATAATGAGGGATAAACTTATTCGCAACTACATAGTTGATAGTGGAGCTAGCACTTCAGTGATGCCCAAGGTTGTAGCTAATAAGTTAGGCCTAGAGTATGAACCATATAGTAAAGGGGTGCTTCAACTTTATGGTACACCTACTAAGTTAGTAAGATTGATCATAAGTTTGAAAGTTTTCTTACATTATTGTCCACGCTTCCCCATCCTTCAAGACATTGTGGTTGTTGACTTGCCTACTCACTTTGCTATCTACCTTTCAAGGGTTTTTAAAGCCAAGATAAGAGGCTACCTCTCAACTGATTGGTCTCTATTGGCTTTCAAGACAAGGTATGGAGTAAAGGCAACCATTAGAACTTAACCACTAGCTAAATTTCACATTGAGCCCTATGTAGAAGTAAGCTCCAATTTGAATTTTTTCATTAATGATCATTAGGAGTCTATTGTGGATGATGGAACATCTTCTAAGCTTGAGGATATATCTGCTCTATTTCTAGATGAGTATGGTACATATACTTATGGACATGATCCATACACTTACTTTGAGAAAATTGATCTTGGAACATGCATCATCCATGAGGGAGCATATGAGAAATCTAAGGTAAGCATTGGACATTATTTTTCATAAGCTACTAAGGGAAATTAACTTATCCATATATATGATGATGATAGTTTTCAAAGTATGATATATCACTATGGTAAGAATAACAATGTCTCTTTTCTTATACTTGATGGAGTCTTTGAACATGACATCCATGATGAGGGAGATGACCTATGGTTAAGGTTTAATGCCATAAGTTAAGATTTTGAGAAATTAGGTAAGCCAACCTCTTATCCTAAGAAGTGTGAATATACTAGTAAGCTTGTTAATGAATCTAACAAGCAGGTTGTTGAGTATCTTATTGAGCATAAAAAATAAGGTCTTGTTAAGAATGAAGATGATCATCAAGCTGCTACTAAAGAGGTTGAAGTCATAGAGGATTCATATGGGAGTAAGGTATAAATGTATGTCATTAAAGAGTAGTCAACACCTCAACTTGAGTTTGAACCATTTGCAGACATGTTGGAATAAAAATGGAAGAAGCTTGATGATATTATACATCAAGTGTATCATGATAGTGAAGAGAGTGAAATTTAGGCAGTATTGATCACTCCTAATCTATAATTTAGAAAACACCAATTGAACATGGAAAATTTCAATATAGATGTAGAACCAAGCAATATCCTTGAAGTGCAAGAGGGAACATTCATGAAATCTCTAAATAGTACGCTTGTAGATAAAACAAGATTCAAGGGTGGTAAGTCATTTCACCATCTACATAAACAAGTTTTTGTTCATAATCATGTTCCATATGATAGGTTGATTTCATGGAGTAGAAAGGATGCAAGAGGAACCATATTTGACCCTGGTTGAATTATGGTGAGTTGTTCTTCACGTCAAGGTTTGAGGTCTTATATATATTAGGATAGGTGTTATTTTTACTTATGTTGTGTGTATGTTCCATAAGTGTTCTTAATAACACATGCATGCTTGATTTGGTGTATTGTTTTATGTTATTTTGTGTGGTTTCAAAGGCAATTAAATATCAAGTCTATCATAGGTGAATCCATATCCCAATGTATAGGAGTAGGCTACTTGTCTTTGGCATGTTGGCTTACCACCCTTAGGAAATCATCATGAATATTGACTATTTTGACCACAAGTCAAAATAGGCTAACCCTGCTATAGTTAAAAATTTTATATAGGGGTCTTATAGGGTGTACCATGGTCCTATTGGGGTCATTTTATGTGTCATTAGCTTTGTCATATTCATCTCTAGTCCTATGTCATTATAAATCCACTTTTGGGGTCATTTATAGACTTATATAGTTCACCATAGAAGACAAGTGTTCCAAGATGTTTCTCAACATCCCCCATGTCAGATTATTGTTAGATGTGGTAGTCATAACTAAAAATTTATAGGTGCTAAATTGAAATCAGGAAAATAGTTGAGAAAAGGTAGTTTTTAGTTATTGTACGACCTTTAAAAGAGTTGTGGCACATTTTAAAGGATTAAAAGTGATAATTTAGGTCCCCTCAACTTATTTTTATACTTTATCATCTTTGAAAATATTAAAAATTACATAAAATTGTTTTGCTTCTCTATCGCTCCCATTTGCATGCATAAATAGTCAATCAAATTTAGTTTAGTAAAGACAGTAGGAGATGAATTGGGTCAAATACTTCTGAGGGGTGATATTAATCTTTTTCCACTCCAATTTCATGGCAAGATTTCCAACTTTGGTGAACCAAGCTTTAGGAACCATTGTTTAGAGTGATAGTGACTCATTTTTGCATACACATCCCCATACCCTTCAATTCCTTCTCTATTTGAATTGGTCCATAGAAAATAGGTATTTAAAATGTTTATAGAGAGTGTGTGAATTATTCTCACATGGTACTTAGTCATGTTTTCATGTTTTAAAGTCAAATATTGAGCAAAACTTTCTCATTTTACTAGTGGAAAACTATATCATAGTTTGTAGACAAGATTCCCTTAGCAGTGGATTTCCTTTTCCTATTTTGTAATGAAGATCAAAGGTACATTGATGTTTTATGCTTATCATGGTCATGGTGAACATATTTATTTCCAAATCTTAGTTTCAAGACTAGCACTTGGTAAAACACAATCAAGAAACATGTCATAGTCAATTCTCCTACAATATTCACCTTCAGGTAGGTAAAAAGAGCTTTGCACTATCATGTTGAATAAGAGAGGAGGTTAAAAA
The DNA here is from genome assembly GCA_037957365.1 of Torreya grandis. Lineage (NCBI taxonomy): Eukaryota > Viridiplantae > Streptophyta > Pinopsida > Cupressales > Taxaceae > Torreya > Torreya grandis. The sequence continues at coordinate 1,863,450 of JARHVA010001435.1, read as the reverse complement.
GTATTGATAAGTCTCCTAAGGTGAAGTTAACAAGTTTGAATTATTCAAATAGTTTTAGATTGGTTATGACAACCAATTCTTCCATATACATAGTATTATCTTGTATATTGTAATGACACCTATACGAAGCTCATACGGAGGTCTGAAGAACATTGAAATGAAGCTATTAAAGTTTTTTTGAAACCTATTTAAGGTATAAGAAAATATGAAGTGTCATAACAACAATGGTGAAGTCCTAAGGTGGCAAGAAAACTTGAGAGCCATGTCCACAATCAAGAAAGTTGCTAAAGGGATACTTTACCTTAAACTTTCTAAAACAGGGATTTTGCTTTATTTTTGATCCTTCCATAATAAAATATCCGAGTTTTAGACAATTTTGGTGGTTTCCATCATGTAGCCCAAGCATAGGGGTAATTATTTGACATGATAAGTTGGTTGTTTGATCAAAATAAGGAAATATAGAAAGGCCTCCATCTCAAGCATTCTCTCATTATAGAATGTCAATATACTCTATAGTATTTTGAGTTCAAATGGCCTTATAACACCATGTGACACAATAGAAGTATAACCTATAGACAAGTGATTACATTTGGATATAAATGACACCATGATATCTATATCATCTAAAGAGCAATCGAGGGGTTGATTTTTATGTTTTAACAAAGATCACCATCTTTAGAATTTCCAATTCTAGAACATAACCTACAAATGTGTTTGGTACTTTGAAAGACTAGACGTGATGATTGAAGGATAAAATGCCTAGTCATCAATGAAGATGGGGTTTATGATAAATCATAATGGATTATTGACCCTAATAAACTTCAAAGAGAGTGATACAAGTGTCTTAAGGTACATTAAAACTTACATGAGCTTCAATACTCAGAATATCACCTACAACAATGTTTTAGTGTTTTGAGGTGTGTTTTTTGTTGTAAGGTGTCCTAGAATAGAAAAGTGACCTAGTCAGTCTAATTTGGAAGACCTAATAGGTTTATAAGAATCTATATTGATTTTAAAGTGCTAAGAGTGTTAGGTCACTCTCAAACAGAGTGCAAGACTGAAAGTTACAGTACCTACACCCCTTAGTATAGTACACTAACTTATGTAATGATACTAAGAGATGAATGGAAGTATGATTAGAAATTATAGTTATTTTTGAAGATTGATTTTAAGGTGAGAAGGTTGTAAATGAGATGTTGAGGCTACTATGATCATCTGTCAAGTGTCTGCATACCCAAAATATTATTAAGAAGTCCACTAACCTAGTGTGCTCTCACAAGTATCATATTGAAATCTCATCCTTATGAATGGTTACAGAGTTATAAAATTAAGTGATTATGATAATTTCATTATTGGAATGATAATACCACCCTCCACACAACACTAAGATGATAATTTAGCATAGCCAAAGTTGAGCAAATATCTTAGACCCTACATAATCAATCTTGAGTGTTATTTTGGAGAGATTTGAGAAGTTGAAGATGCTAGAGAGGTGATATAACATCAATATTTGGTGAAAAATGTATTTATTACCTATATTATTCCCCCATGGTATCATTTTTCCTAATAAAATAGGGGAGATTCCCTTTGTTCTATCTTAGATAGAGGTTACTTTAGGAAAGAAGATGACTACAAGTTTGACATGAAGTGATATGTGTTGGGAACTATTAGAACACTAGTAAAAGGTGTATAAGGTTTATTTGAGCATTAAAAAACATATAAAATACCTTAAATTATTGAGAAACCACTAAGAGGTGGTTATGGGCAATTATGCATAGTTAGGCGTATTAGGCCTAGGCTAGGCCTAAAGCCCTAATGGGGTCTAACTATCACTTATAATACCAAATGAACCTTAAAATGAATTAGATGACCTTAAAGGGAGATTTATGATTATATAGAGTCATTGGTTTATAGAGAGATCAGATCTGTTGATCAGTTTTGATCCAATTCCATCACAGGGTATGTAAAATATACTCTAAAGCTTGATAGGCCATCTTTAAACACTCACACTTGTATAGAATGGTTGAAAAGAGAACCAAGGAGTTGGGTAAAATATAAGAGGGCCATGAGCTTGAAATTTATGGATTTTTTTGGGATGTTGGACGTCAGGATTGTATGAACAATCCTTAAGAGTCCAAACCCCCTAAAACCTTCCAAAAGCCTTGCCCGAGACCCAATTGGAAAGAAATGAGTATAGATGAATTCAAGAGGGATAATTTGGTATAAAAATGGTTTTGAACCTATAGATAACTCTCTTTTTATATTCCCCACATATTTTATCTATACCTTACTTGTACGGATAGGGTGAAAATAGGGTTTCTCATAGTATTTTATGTGTTTTGTAAGTGCAAAGGAGAGTTGAAGGATGATGATCATTAGGGGTGGTAAATTGAGACCTAAAATAACTCTCCATATCCATTTATAAATTTATAAAATCACACACACATATTTGTGTTGGAGGTTTGTCAATGATGTCTCCAAGATGACCAAGGATGTTGATGAGGTGTCATGTATGCTATAATGACAATGAAAAAGTGTGCTTCAATGTGTTTAAGTGTTCTTGCATGGTTATTCAATGGTTAAATTAGTGATAAAATTGATGGATGATATTGATGGTATGGACATGTTTCAGAGACCCTATGGGGTTTTATGAGTGCTTGGAGTGCTTATGGAAGTGAAAGGAATTCATCAGAGCAGTCATATGAAGGTCTAGGTTCAAGTAGTCATTTTGATAGATAAAGCTGAGTGAGTAGATTGATGACATCAAATTCACACGTGTGAAGGTTTCAAGAAAAAATTGATATATGGATGGATTTACCTATGATAGGATATCATGTGGTTCAAATTTTAGGTTTGGACATGGTGTGTAGCAAAATTTATTAAGGTACAAAGTTGGCTTTGTAGGTTGAGTTAACTAAATTCCCATACTTAGCCAAATTTGTGATATCAAAGATATATGATGAACATTTAATATTAATGATAAAGATATAATGGTGAGAATATAAATTGATATATGAAAATCCAATGATGAGTGAGTGATCAGGTAGATAAAGATCAACAATGAGTGATTAATTTGACCAGATAAGGATCTAATGGTGAGCATTAAACTTGTTAGATAGTGATTAATGGTTCATGTTTGATCAATTAGATTGAAGATAAAAATAGTGAATTTAACCATGTAGAGGAAGATAAATGGTATTCATTAGTCAATAATTCAAAGATCTTAAGAATAAACATGATGAAGACATATGTCACAATCATGGAGATCTATCAAGTAGATCAACGATGCATGTTTGATCAAGTAGATCGAAGATCGATAAAGTGCATTCAACCATGAAGAGAAAGATAAATGGTGCATATTAATTTAATAAGTCAAAAAAATTATCATAAGGAATGAAAGGCTTCCAAGTGGTGAAATATCATTGAAGACTGACTTTAGGGTACATAGAAGGCACGCAGGGCTGCCAAGTGGCATGATCTCAGAAGTGAGAATCAAAGATCAAAGATGAGCAATGAGAGTTAATGATGGGAAACTCTAGAGGATATTAATAGAGTGTATTTGATCAATCTTTCATAAATCATGAGATAAATATAAGCGTTAGATGATTTTGCATTAAATAATGATCATTGGTATTTGAATTTAATAAATGAAAAACCAGTCTATAGTATTTTATGAATATCTTCTGATCTAGGACAAATTTTTTGTTGGTGTGAATGGAAAATTTTAAGAAGAATTCAAGGTTAATCCAAATATATTAGTTATAAGTTTTGAATATTTATATAGTCAAAGATATTGAGCTCCAAAATTGAATGTGTGTTTGACCATGTTCTACAAGTAACTCAAGAAGGGTAATTGAAAATTTATTGATGGTATTGTGATGTTTCAAGATGAAATAAATATTATATAGTGTTATAGAATCCATGAGGACCATCTTTGTGGATGTTTGAGGTCTGAAAAATCCTTCTTTAGTATGAAAAAATGGCTTAGAAGTTGACTATGTTTTTTGTGTTTGAAGGCCTAAAGAGCGAGGAGACCTAATTGGTAGGTTCAAGTGTTGAGTTGGTGTTATAGGTGGCATGGACCCATGAGGGAGTTATCAAGGGTATATTGGAGATAGGTTTTATGTGTTTAAATCATTGGTATAAGTTGAAGGTGGTTCAAGATGTTGAAATATTAATGTATGGATGTGAAGGCCTAATTGTTTTGGGTTTCATTAAGGCCTAATGGAGGATTTGAGTCTTAAGGACTAATGGACAACCTAAGGAGTGTGGGGATATTACATGTAACATATATGAAGACATATTTAAAATGTATAAAAATTATGGTAGGCATATTGGCCAACCAAGATGGGTTAGATGAGTGTATGGTATAAATACGGGGCATAATTGGCCTATTTGGAGTGTAGTTGAGAAGGTGTGGATCCAATAAAAGGACATAACCTTTGAAAGATAAGGTATAGGCCATCAAGGACCATAAAAGATCAAAGAGGATCAATCATTCTTATTTGATCAATTTTAAAAATTTTGGAGCCAAATGAAGGAGATAACCTTTGAAAGAGAAGGTACAGGTGATCAAGGACCATCAAAGAGCGAAGAGGATCAGTCATGCTTGTCTAATCAAGTTGTGTGTGTGGAGACAAGTGAAAGAGATAAAATTTGAAATAGAAGGTAAAATTAATAAAAAACCATTAGAGGGTGAATAAAATCAATCATGCTTATCATATCAAGGTGATGAAGGTGGACACATTGGTCATTTGACCTACTAGGCATAGAAGAGGCTAGTTGAGTGAGTAAGCCCTAGACTCTAATTGAGAGAGATTGAGGGGTGAAGTGTGAAAGAAATAGGAGTCAATAAATAGTTGTGTTTGATATCATATTAGAGGTTGAGATAAAATTATAGGTAGTTGATTTGGTGCCTAGTTACCTAGGGGGTTGCAGCCTCCTTGCTAGTTGGAGCTAGTTAAAGGTCAAGTGGGTGATTGACTAAATTCAGGGTGGGTGCTCCTTGATCAGTTGGTGTTGGTATAAATGTTAAATCTTGTTTTTATATAACTATAGTCCATATTTTAGGGTTCAATGGGTTTTATCCCCCAAGAGGGTTTCCCACATATATCATGTGTTATGTGTTTGATCTTGTTTTATCTTCATGTTCTTTGTTATGAATGATGTGTATGCTTCATGATTGTATGTGTTGAATGATTAAGGGTTTGAAGGGTTTATAATTGGATTAAATATCAAAAATAATTGATTCACCCCCCCTCTTAGTGATTTCACTAATAATTGGTATCAGAGTTAGACCTTCTGTGTAAGTTTAACCACTTGAAGGTGATCCAAGGTATAATATGGGTAAAAAGGAAAGTTGTTTACAAGAAAATATCATCATGGTTGATGAAGTATTTTACCATAACCATAAAGAATAAGAAGATTTAAATTATAGTGAGAAAGAATAAGTTGACCTAGAAATTGAGCTCATGAGTGCACTTTGTAAACTAAAGGAACAAAAGAAGAGGAATCATAAAATGAGGAATATGATCAAAGGTCTTGAAACACAAGTTAGGTCTCTTGAGGGAAGTTTATCACGTAAGTCCATGAGAAAGGAAAAGGAGAATCAATAATTGATCAAGTATATCTAATATAAATCATGTAGATTGAAGGATGACATGACCAAAGAAGCTAAGGAGGATAAGAAGACCATCAAATATCTCATAATTTAATTAGAGGCTGCAAGTTCACGTATGAGAGCTAAAGATGATGAATGTTTTCAATTGAAGGCTAATATTGTTTCCTTGAAGGATAATCATGAAAAGGTCATAATCAAGATAGGCAAGATTGAAGAAGAAAAAAAGAGATCAGAATAAGGCAAAGAGGATGGTAGCATGAAAGACAACAAGTCAAATCAGGTTAAAGGAAAAATAAAGAAGCTAGTTAGACAACCAAATGCTTCAAGGTATGCTAAATATTTTATGGGCCATTGTTTTGTTTGTAATCTTATTGGTCACAGGGTAAAATACTATGTAAGAAGAAGAAATCAATCAAGGGGGGATCATTTCCATATTCAAACAAAAGGTATGGAAGACATTATTTATTACTAGGTTGAAAGTGTTGGTCACATTGATAGATTATACAATCAAAGACCATCAAGTCAAGATAATTTCAATCAGGCTCCTAGAGTGCAAGAAAGAAGACAAGCTAAACATATCAGTATAATGAGATATTTATCCTAGAGTCATTGTTATACATGTAATTAGTTTGGCCACATTGTTAGGGAATGCAAGAGGAGAAGAAATCAATCAAATAAAGATCACAATCATCATCAATCAAAAGTATGAATGATCTTATTTGTTTCAGATGTCATAGAGTTGGTCACATTGCTAGGTATTAATAGAATAGGCTGAATGAGTTCTCAAAGTAAAATAAGGTGTATGGAGATCTTACTGTGCAAGGAAGAGGTCATAAATGGTTGTGAGAACCTAATCCTATTAGGAGAGATTAGACTAAGACCAAATATGGTTTTTTACCATGATAGACATGAAGGGAAGTCAAGAGTTTCTATTTTTTGCATTTGTTGACAAGTCTGAAGCATAGAATTAAGTCAATGTTCCATTCAAAGTCAATTTGATGATAATGTAGTATTGTAAGTCAAATGAGAGTATGGAAATATGGGAGTCTCCTAAGTTTTGGGGCTTTTAATCTCAATATGTTAAAGGGGTGTCTCTCTCTAGGCTTCAAGGAGACACTTTATAAAAAGAAGAAGCACGATGGATGATTTTTGGGTTTTGGCTGGTGTTGCATGACAAAAAATCCATGAATGTGAGTTATTATATTAGTTTGAGGTATGAAAAAAAAATTACAATTACATGTTCCTTTGTATTGATTCAATTCATAAGGAGTCATGTTATGATATGCAAGAGGTAGTCCTTGGTGTAAAGAGAAAGGTATTTGAGGGCTAAGATTATAAAGATGAATTTTAGTAGAAGAAAGTTATGGATGCAATAAGATTTCATCCATAGTTGGTATCTTGAGGTAGCTGTTGACCATTTTTGGTCCAACAGGCCAAAAATTGGTCCCCTTCTTCCCCTGCTATTTTAGGCCAATTCATTTTTTGATTTTGCACAAGTCTGGGATTTTCTACGGACTCCACAAGAATTTCTATAGACTCTACAGGTCCATTTGTATGGACTCTGTAGGTGAAGTTTCTACGGATTCTGTAAAGAAGATATCTAAGAACTCTATAGGCAAGTCTTTCGGCACATGAAGAATCAGTTCAAAGAGTGCAAGGTTTTACAAAGCTTCTTCGGACTCTTGTCTGAATAAATTCACAAGGAAAGTTAGCATCTTTGAACCATTGAACCATTGAACTAGTTCAATGCTTCGGTTTAATGCCTTGGTTCAATGCTTCAGTTCAATGCCTTGGTTCAATGCTTCGGTTCAATGTTTTTAATTCAATCGACAAAGTTCATCGCTTTGGTTCAATCAAATGGTTCGTCAGCTTGGTTCAATGCTTTAGTTCACTCAGTCAGTTCATCAAATGGTTCAACAGATTTTGGTTTAATCAAAGGGTTCATCGGCTTGGTTAAACGAGCTTGGTTCAATGCTCGGTTCAAAACTTGGTCCATGCCTTGGTTCAACAACCGTTTGAACCATTGAACCGGTTCAATCAAATGGTTCAACGGTTGGTTCAAATGAGCGGTTCAAGCAAGAGTTAAAGAGAATATCCTAAAGGACAAGTGCCCTTGCGAAGGGTAGAGAACACTTCAAAGAGGCCACAAAGAAAACTACAAGGGTAAGTTCTTTCAAAATTTTTGTCTAATGTAGTCGAAAGGCATAATTCCTTCGGACAAAAAGCCCAAAGGAATTCGGAAAGGTTGCAAACAAAAATCTCATAAAAGACTAAGGCATTGAACGAATTCTTTCAGACTTTTTTTTTGAAGGAATTCCTTTAGACAAAAAGTCTGAAGAAATTCAGAAGGAAGAAAAATCGAAAGAAATCAAAGCAGCCAAAACAATTCTCGTGGGAAAATTATCTGCAAAAAAAAAAATTTGTGAGAAAAAGCCCGAAAGAGAAACCCGCCAAGGAGCTGAAGGACCCCAAAGGGCAGGTGCCCTTGCAGGGGAATCTCAGCTAAAATGAAGGATGCTTTCCAAAAGCCGAAGGGTCACCTTCCCTTCGGGAAGGTGCAAAGAAGGAAGTCTGTATAAAAGGTTGAAGCAGGAAAACTGAAGAAAGTCCAAGGGGTGACGAGCCCGAGGACATCAAAGTCAAGCATGATGAACTAGCCATTGGTTTTCAAGTAACGATAAGTGCACAGACATCAATTTTAAGATGGTGAAATATCAATTTGATTTTAAAATGCTTGAGCGCCAACCAAAAAAGAGCTAAGGAGCTAGTGACTCACCAAGAAGATAGCTCGAGGGCTGAAGGAGCTAAAAAGCAACAAAACCAGGGAAAACTAGAGCGTGGAAGACACTAAGTGGAAACTGTGGAAGGCTTTGACATGTTTTCTCTAAAAGAAGTGGAATGTGCCATGTGCCCCCTACAAAGCCCAGTAGAAGCCGATAAGTGTCAACACCCGCAGTCTCTCCCTTTTGCTCGTGAAAACTGTGGTGGGCCCTAGACAAACTGCCAAAAAGTGTGGAAGCTACCACATGTCCTCTTATGTATGACTCTCAAAAGGTGTTTGAAGCCTCTATAAACTCAATGGATGCTGCCATGCATCTTGCCTATTTTAGCAGTAGAACACACCACGTGTCACTTATTGAAATCAGTGAAAAATAGCCAAGGCAAGCAGGAAAGACATGAACAAATTGTTAAGAAGGATGATAGACATGAGGATGTAGAATTTGTGGAAATGAAGTAGCTATTGATCTTTGCAAACTTAAGCATGGACCTAAAGGAATTCAAAGGCTTAAAGCTAGAAGAAAGACCAAGTGCAGAAATAGACAAAGCATCCAAGTGGTGAAAGAGGGTGTCGACTCAAGGAGTTACTCCAACAAGTGATATAGTGTCTATAAATTGATCATTAGGAGGTGAAAATGTCTAATGACATGACCCATTTTCTTCATTTTGCATTAATGAGCAGACAAACCGCATAATTGCCTTGAAGGAACGGTCTTGTAAGTAGACAAATGATGCGGCTCATAATTTCTCATATGATGTTTAAGCGGCTTGCTCTTCCCAATGATCAAAATGCACATGGGTCATTTTTAAAAAAGGGCACCAAAAGGCCTCTTTTATTCCTCTATATATTGTATACTTCTCACTTGGAAAATCATCTTTCACATTGTAAGGCGAAGCCCTGGCAATTTTCACCTGGAATTAATAAAATGCATTTTTACCTTTATTCTAGTTAGATATCTCTAAGTGTGTTTGAGTGATAGTCTTGTGTTTAGTCATTGATTTATAATGCTTTCACAGGGTTGACACCAATGCATTTGGTATCTATAAGGTGTCATTCCTATAGGTGACAAGAAGAGTTGTACCTAGAGTGTAGAGATAGGAGGAAGTTACTATACAGTGTGCTTTTTTTTATAGCACCTATGGTAAGTCCCTGCTTTTGTGTCTTCCATTAAAGCCTCCTTGTTAAACTTCCTGCATTCTAGTCCTTTTACCAGTTAAAGTGTATGTATGTGTCTTAATGGTTCAGAGTGTGAGTGTGAGTAGGTCAAAATCATTTAGTGCATCACCCTTTTAGAGTAGGTTTTGTTTTCCTGTTATCCTTCTCCCTTTTTATCCCCCCCCATTATATATATATATATATATATATGTATTAGCACTTATTGGAATAACTTAGATGCATCAAAGGGAGCTAGCCCTTATCTAGAGACTCTCCCCTCCAGCTTCACTGGTCCCACAGGTAAGAGGGGAGTTTCCATTTTGACGTGTGGAAGGTAGGAGCTCGACCTCCTGCCCAGGGTGCAATCCACTACATCAACAGTATTTGGCACGCCCGGTGGGACTCAATTTTTACACTTAGTAAAATTTCAAGATTGATGTTGGTCTTGTTATAGTAAAACCAACCATTTTCAGCATCTGGGGACTCCACTGGTAAGAGCTTCATTTTTTGATCAAAGACCAGTCTGACCTCTTATGCCTAAAATCAACACATGGTCTACTGCTAAGGATGTCCCCTTCGATTTCATTGAATTGCCTTTGAACTCAGCAAAGCGACTGAGATTTGAGAGGACCCATCCTTATTTTAGCAAACCACTTTTCCAAACCTGCTATAAAGAACACCTACGTAAGAAGGCCACGGTTACACCCTGTCAGAGCTATGGCATTACCCTTTGTGACTTTTTATGGTCAGAGTCCCTTGAATCTCCCATGTTATGACCCAATTTCAGGAGAAATCCTCAAAATTATGCCTTCTTTTGATGGAGAGGGGCCCATTAAAGTTATCAAATACATCATAATTATTGCTAACCTCTACAATATCCACAATGTCACTGAGGAGAATATTGCAATCAGATTGTTGGCATTGTCTCTCAAGGGAAAAACTCTAGACAGGTATGGGACTTTGACTATAAATTCAATCAGTTTTTGGAATGAATTGGGCACTCACTTGACAGATCATTTTGGGGAAAAAAGTGACCACCTCTCACTTGTCGAGTAGCTGACTACCATGAAAATAGCCCCACATGAATATATGTAGGATTTCAACACTCAGTTTCAAAAGACATGGGATAGAATCCCTATTTTGGTAAGACTGATTGCTAGCTATGCTTTCTAGTATTACTTAAGAGCATTAAACAATGATATCACTATTATGATACAGTCCATGGGAGGACATGTGTTGCTTGCCACCTATGACATAACTATAGCAGCTAAAAATTGCTTAGTGCAGGCTGGGAAGATAGCTCCTAGACCCCATATGCCACTTTTTCCTAAAATGCTGCCACCAATTTAGATCGCTGCTCCCACCTTAGATCTTCTACCTAGCATAGAAAATCTAGTTGCTACTCCATCCAATGAACTTCATGAAGTCAAGAGTCTGTTGCAAAATATGTCAAATGAACTTGTGGCTATTAAAAGGCAACAAGCTCAAAGCAACTGACCAAACCAAGGATACCAGTAGTATGTTCAAGCTCCTAGACCCCCTTTCCAAAATTACAATCAAGGACAGGGTCAGCTTACTCAAACCAAACCCTTTCAAGGCTACAATCTAGGCACCCCTTCATCATCCAAGGTTATGGTGCTCGTTCAAAATAATCTGGTACAAAAACAACCAAGTTGTTCAACCATGGGATATGGTCAAGAGCAGGTTGTTTATACAAATGAAATGATGGGTTATTACCCAAATGTATAAGACAATCAAGTAGCCACCCACTACCAAGGTTTTGAGGCTCCAATGTAACCCATCATGAGCAACAATCAGACCCTGCCTGATTCTACTCTCATGAATCATCTGGAAGGTGAATTCTATTCAGTCAATTATGTGGGTGCTACAGACAATCAGGCTGACTGTGTCATAGCCAACATAAGATTCAAAAGGAGAGCAATGGAAGAAGCTCAAGCTATTGCCCAAACGTCAGCAATACCTTCTTCATCACATGTAAATCAAAAGGTCCCAAGTTTTAGACTGCCGGTTATACCTTCAGCTCCTCAGCCTACACCTTAGGCTATAAATAATTCCAAAGAAAATTTGAAGGAAGGCAACTCTCAAGTGAATGTGGTTAACCAGATGAAGAAGTTGCACATGAACATCTCCTTCTGGGATTCACTGTCAATACCAGGGCAAAAAGACATGCTACAAAAGGAATTGCATGAGCTAGATGAACAAGCTATCCCTGTAAAGGCTGATAATGTTTTGATGATGAATGGACAACCTTCCACCTCAGGTCAGGCCCAAAAAGAAGAAAAGGTTCCTCCTTTTTATGTGTCCTTGGTCATAAGAAATTTCTTGGTGCACAATTGCATCATTGACAACGGAGCAAGCACCTCGATGATGACCAAATGCATAGCTGACAAGTTGGGCTTGAAATACAAAGAAATGACCAAGGGAGTCCTGCAGCTAGATGGAACACCAACAAAGACAGTTGGGGTGTTGAAGGGTTTGAGCTTGACTCTACACACTTGCCCAACCTTCTCAGTTCCTCATGATGTGGTAGTGGCGGATGTCCCTCCTTACTTTGCCATCTGCCTATCTAGGGATTTTACATCCAAGATAGGCAGCTACTTAGCAGTGAATTGGTCTTATCTAGTTTTTAGAACCAAGTATGGGACTAAAGTCAAGATTGAATCTGAGCCACTCCAAAGAGATCATTTGGAACCATACTCACTCAAGGCAGTGAATGTTAGCTACACCATCATTGACCAGGAAGAGTTCCAAGTAGACCAATCTCCATCCTCTACCCTTGAAGGAGTTGCAGACCTGCTCTTAGATGAATGGAGAAGTGACAACTTCAAACATGATCCTTACAAATTCATAGAGGAGGCAGGACTTAGAATTTATTGCATGCATGAAGAGGGTACTTTTGTACCAAATCTGATGAACGCGAGCCAAGAAAGCTCAGGTCTATGGCAACTGTTCTTTGATGGTTCAAGAAGTAAGTTAGAAGCTAGTGGTGGAGCGGTGTTGATTTATCCTTCAAGGGAGAGGTAATTTTTAGCTTTCTAGTTCCAATTTTCTTGCACATGCAATGTTGTGAAATATGAATCCCTCATCCACAATTTGGAGTGGGAGAGGAAAAGAGGAATCAAAGAGCTACAAGTTTTTGGTGACAGTGAGCTGATTGTAAATTAGGTAAGAGGCCAAAATTTGACAAAGAATTCTTTACTGAAGTCCTACAAACATAGGGTATGGGACTTAGAGGAAAATTTCTTTGCTTTCAATATTTCCTCCATTCCTAGAGAGCATAATAAGCAAGCAGATAGGCTAGCAGCAGTTGGTGCCCAATTTGATATTCCTCAAGAAATAGGCCAAGACCACAACTCATGCCACTTGAAGGTAGTGATCTGGCCCTCTGTACTTGACAACATCACCAACTGGTAGGTCTTCAACAGTGATAAAAAAATAGCACTCTTCTTTCAAGAGGAAGCTGAGTTTGCTACAAAAAACTAGGTTAAGCTGCAATAGCAATATGGTATCCAAATTCTTCAGCTAAAGAACAATAAGCTCCCCAAAGGTTTGGTCACTCTAGAGAATATCTCCAATGGAGATGACCAATTGAAAAGCAACAAGGCATGCATTGCAATGAAATAGGAGCACCATGAGAAGGTGGAAATATTCAAGGATAAGTTGCTTGCACTTGGGAAAGTGTGTATAGACTGTGAAAGGCAGGCCTTCATTTTGTTGTGCAAAGAATTTGCCGATGTCTTTGCTTGGGAGTATAGTGATTTGAAGGGTTTTGACCCAAGTTTGGCCCAGCATACCATTGAGATGGAAGAAGGCACCAGACGAATCAAGTAGAAATAGAGGCCTGTCAATCTAATGATTGAGTCTCTCATGCAGAAGGAACTCACCAAGTTGATTGAGTCTAGGATAATATTTCCAATCAAACACTCTTCTTGGCTGGCCAACCTTGTTCTTGTCCTAAAAAATAATGGGGAGATCAGACTGTGTGTTGATTTCAGAGACCTTAATAGAGTCTCTTTGAAAGACCGTTATCCTCTCCCAAGCATGGAGTAGATCCTTCAAGTGGTGACAGGCAGTGATCATTTCTCCCTCTTGGATGGGTATTCAGGATACAACTAAATTTTGGTGCAAGACTATGACCAACATAAGACAACCTTCAGTACCAAGTGGGGAATGTTTGCTTATAGGAAAATGCCTTTTAAACTATTTAATGTTGGTGCCACCTTCCAACGAGCTATAAACATGGCCTTTCAAGGCCTGATAAATAATACTGTGCTGGTATATCTTGATGATGTGACAATTTTCTCCAAGGAAGCAAGCCAACACATGAAACACCTCAGACAAATCTTTGAGAGGTGTAGAGAGTTTGGTATCTCTCTCAATTCAAGGAAATGTGTGTTTGCTGTCCATAAGGGAAAGCTCCTTGGTCACATTATTTCTTCAAAAGGATTGACTATTGATTCAGAGAGAGTTTGCTCCATCTTGGAGCTGTCCTTGCCTAATCACAAGAAAGCCCTGCAAAGCTTCTTTGGCAAGATAAATTTCTTCTAGAGATTTATCCCAAATTTTGTGGAGGTGGTCAAGCCGTTGACCTCTATGCTAAGGAAGGGTAAAGAGTTCACATGGACATCACAAAGAAAGGATAGTTTTGAAGAAATCAAGCAGGCCATAGCCTGGGCTCCTACTTTGATCAGCCCTGACTTCACCAAAGATTTCAACCTCTACACCTTTGGAAATGAAGAGGTAATTTCTGCCATGCTTACCCAAGCAAGTGATGATAACCTTGAGTAACCAATTGCATTTTTTAGCCAAGGCCTAGAGGGTTTTGAAGTCAGATACACATATGTGGAAAAGCAAGTCCTGGCAGTCATATGGAGTCTGAAGAAATTTAGGCATATGTTGTCTAATAGTAGAATCCACCTCATGGTCCCCCATCCCAGCATCAAGAATTTCTTGATCAACCGAGACCTAAATGAAAAGAGAGCAGGGTGGATCACTAAGGTGATGGAATATGATGTGGATATCAATATCACCAAAATGGTAAGAGGGAGAGGCATGTGTGAGCACTTTGCTACAGACTTTAAGCAAAAAAAGGAGGACAGTCTGCTAATTCATGATGTAGCTACAATAGAAGAACCAACTGTCATGAGGGATTAGACATCAGATGTGAGGCATTTCCTTCTCACTGGTGAGTGCCTACACTCACTTGACAGGACCAAGAGAAGGTATTTCAGATTCCAGTGTCTCCCTTATGCCTTGATTGATGGAGTGCTATTCAAAAGGGATCTCTCAGGAGTCTTTTTAAGATGCTTGGACTCAAGTCAGGCTGATAGGATGCTGTCTAAGTTCCATGATGGGCCAATCAATGGTCATTTTGCTCCTAGGGCTACAATAGCAAGAATAATGAGAGCTGGCTATTTTTGGCCTACTCTTTTCAGGGACACCTATGCCTGGGTATGAAAGTGCCAGAAGTGCATGTTTTTTGAGGAGAAGCAACGATTGGCTGCCATGCCTTCATAGCCTATTCAGGTAGAGTAGCCATTCATGCAATGGGGCCTTGACTTCATAGGGATGATTAATCCTCCCTCCAGTGCTGGACACAAATGGGTCCTGACCACCACGAATTATTTCACAAGATGGGTAGAGGCTGTTGCTCTGAAGGAGGCCAATGAAAGTGCAGTCCTAGATTTTTATGAGGACTTGGTGGCAAGGTTCAGGGTTTCAGCAACCATAATTTTAGATAATGTGTTAGCTTTTTTGGGAACTAAAACAAGTGAATGGGCATTGAGATATGGTATCTATCTTAGCACTTCATCCAATTACTACCCACAGGGGAATGGGCTCATTGAATCTAAAAATAAGAACCTGATCAAGATTATCAAGCAAACCATGGAAGAGAATCAGAGGACTTGGCACACCAAGTTGAAAATAGCCCTGTGGGCAGATAGGGTCACCCCAAAGAGGGCAATTGGTAACTTGCCGTACACGCTCATCTATGGAAGGGAAGCTAGGCTCCCCATTTCACTTGAGTAACCAGCCTTGGACCTCACTTACCAGTTGAAATTAGAAGAAGGAAATAGCATGGAGGTTAGGCTATGCGAGCTGATGGAACTCCAAGAGACAAGGGACCAGGCTATGGCTTCTATGACCAGTTGCCAATAGTAAATGAATAGACACTTTGATAAGAAATCTTCATTAAAAGGTTTCTCTGAAGGAGACATTGTCTTGAAATGGGATGAGGACCGAGCTAAGCCTGGAAAGCACGTGAAGTTTGATGCCCTATGGAGTGGCCCATACGTAATCACTCAGTGCAAGAAGCATAATGCATTCCAACTCTCTAGGTTGGATGGTGAAGAACTGTATATCCCAGTTAATGGTATACATCTTAAACATTATTGTTTCTAACTATTTTTGCTTTTCCACATTCAAAAGATGAAAGAAACTAAGATAATGGTCAGGGGTTAGATGATACCTGAATGAAGTTTGTGCATTGTATCCAGATGACTGAAGGAGCTCCTCTTTGGTTGTGGAGGATGACACCTATAGAAAAAAGAGACTCAAACACAGAGATTGTTAGATAGAGATAAGGTAGACTGCCAAGCGATATGCTCAGTACTAAAAGTACAAAGACTTATTTGAGGGATGACAGTCCACTGTTAATAAGTAAAAGTGTCAGAAATAAAGAAATGACAAATGACTAGCAAAGAGGAAATTAGATATTACGTACCTATTTCTTTGCAGTCGGTCTACCACAGTCGCTGACATTGGTCATTCTATCGGTGTCAGTTGTTTAGGTTACCGATGTCAGTTAGTCTGCCAATGTTGATGGGGGAAATGGTCGATGTCAGACAGGGCAATGGCCTTGGATGAGTTCTAGACGTGTTTCAGGCTGAGTCTGTGGTCGATAGAATGGTCTGAGAGGTAAAAAGGGTCTGTGTAGGGGATGCAAGACAGTAGATAAGGTCTTAAGAGGGACAGGGTAGAGAGACAGGTTGTTAGAAAAGGGGTAAGGGTATGAAGAAGGCTTTTCAGCCTCTTTGGGAAGAAAGTCAGGTTTGGTCTGGTTGATAGCTGGGTCTGGTTGATAATATGGCTTAGAAGTAGTAACTAGAGAACCAATTACTAATACATTCTAAATAATGAAATGAAATAAAAGAAGAGTACTTAGCTCTAGTTTGCTGAAGGAAGAGTGACAAATATTTGTTGTTGATGCAGCTAATGTACTTGCAATGTCTTTAACCTAAAGTCTGGAGCTATTTCTGTAGAGTGCCTGTAGCCTGTGATGCTTGGTGTGTGTCTGTGAGAGAAAGAGAGAGAAGTTGGATTCAAAGGAAGAGAGTTAGCATTTGAGTTTGTGATTCAGTGTCCTAGGGGGAAGAGAATTTGCCTTCGGGTTGATTTAAGCGATTGACATCAATGATCCCGCCGGCGTCGGCTGATTGATAACCGACGTCGGCAGCTAGAAGAATGGAAAAAAGGCTATTTTTAGCCTTTTACCTGTTCCTCCATCTATCGAGTTTAGTGGTCATGGTAAAACGGTTAAAGGCGGGTTTAATATGCATGGGGAGGGTTGAAATAGGTCATAAATTGGTCATAGGGTGATGGGAGGCATCCAAGGAGAGGTATCCAAGGTGGGGTGAGGTGTCATGGGTGATGTGTCAAGGGAGGTGTTATTAATTTAAAATAAGTTATTATTTTAAATTAATAAGTGTGTGGGTTAGGAATGTGTAGAAGTGGACCAAGGGGACCAAGGGGGAGTCAACCAAGGAGTAGACACGATTTTGGTGTCTACATTTGCCCCTTTTTGTCTTGTTGGTTGTTCTGGATGAACTACAAGACAAAAATAGGAATAAGTTGCCCCAAGTACGAGATGAGGTCTTTTTTGTCCTATTGGTTGTTCTAATGAGCTACAAGACAAAAATGAATGTAGGTTTCCCCAATTATGGGTGAGGTATTCCCCCTCAAAGTGGGAGTCGAGGGAAGGGAACTTGAAATCGGGTGCTGATTTGATAGAAAGTGGATGGATATGGTGAATGTTGAGTGTGAACGCTACAATAGTTGAGATTGCGCGTATACCACTTCATGAGATGGTCAGGTCAAATTGTCACAGGTTAAAGGTTGAGGAGTGCTAAAATTGAAATAATCAGGCCCCAACATTTAGTAGTAGCTGATTGGGTTATTCGATCCAAGATGTAGCTCAAATGGTCATTGTGTTCCAAGTATCCCAAGCTCAGGAAGTGCTCTTGGAAAATACGAAAATGTCACAAGTAGTGGGGATCAACTTGCTCACGATCCTATACTTGTGAGGGTCAAAATGTGGGTTGTAGACAATTTTGCTAACCATTCGTGAGGTAGCATACATGCAATCAAAACAACCAAGGTAGGGTTGTCTCAGAAGTGGTCGTGGTCGGAGGAGATAGGCGTGATCTCCATGGTTGTTGGTCGAGAGTGAGGTTGAGATATAAGTAATCTCAAGTGATGGGTGTTGATAGATGGTCCATTAGATGGATGGATGAAGGAATGGCTGAGCTAACCTTAGAAGACCCCATGTCAACTGAGTGCTGCCTATATAACCCCTATTTGAAGGGCCTCAAGCCAATGCAGTTCTCTCTAAAAGGGAGGAAGAGGGTTGGCTATGGATGTGGGTTGGACTAGGTTAAGTCATGGTCGAAGGTAAGATGGTTTGTCCATCAGATAGACGAACAAACGGATGTGGTCGAGCTAACCCCAGAAGACGTCATGTCATCTAAGTGCTGCCTACATAACCCCTGTTTGAAGGGCCTCAGACCAATGTAGTTCAGACTAGTTGATAGGTTGGTTTGGTCAGGTTATAAATGATGAGGGTATGATGATGTTATAGCCTTTTCCATATTATGTGATGGTGTATTCTGTAGCATTGGTTAAGTGGTCTTTCATCCCTAGAAATTTTCCATATTAGTGATGGATGTATGCTAAAAATGAATTGAGTAGATTTATGCTTCAGCAAGTAATGGTTTATGCTTAACATAAATTGTGTGGTCGATAGTTTCCATGTGTATTATTGTCCATAGAAACTATGTGAAATAGACTATGTCATGTGAGTGGTCTGAAAATGTTTTGGTTTGGTTGGTTGGTTGGCAAATGATTTGGTTGAATGTGACCAAAGGTATGGATAAGAAGTGAAAGGCGCGTTGCTCTTTCATTGACAAAGACCATAATGATAGCATAGATAAGGGGGTTTTTAGAAATAAAATCCCCATTCATGCATTACGTCATCGACCATTGGTTGTGTTAGAGAAGTAATCGAATCACTTTGACATTAAAATGAGCTCAAAATCCCTTGAGGAGGTGATGTGATATGTTAGGATAGGGTAACCCTTTTTAGTAGGGATAACTTTGCCCCTTTTTATAAGAGACCCTAAGAACGACTATAAGTCAAGTCCATGACACTTTTTTTTTTGGTAGATTGATCAATGCGGGAAGTCTACATGGGGATGTCGTTTTGTTTTGTGGTCATATGTGAAGTTGATCGATGCGGGAAGCTTCTGAGAGAGTGCTATTTATAGCAAGATTTTAGGAAAAGCCATCCTTCGAGGGAGTGGTCTATATTTTTGCTTTATATGTTTTTGAGGGCTTTGAATAGCTGTCCTTTGAGGGCTTTGAATAGCTGTCCTTTGAGGGAGCAGTCTATTAGCTATAACAATGAGGATGCAACTGTCCTTCAAGGGACCAGTCTGCATTTAGAGTTTATGAGCTTTTGATATTTTGACATCTCTATTTATTTTTAATAGAATTTTTTGTCATGGACAAGACTATAGAAGTTTGAGGGCTCCCTTTTATTAGGACAAAGCATTCATACTTTATAAAAGGGTTACATAGGGTTTGCATAGGGGAACAGGGTTGAAAGAAATAAGGATTAAGATGACAGGGATTGCTCAAGGGGCGAGCTCAAGTTAAATGTCAAGTGAACGAGTACTTGACTAACAGTAGAATGGTCGTAGATGCAAGGCATTAAGGGGCTCAGTTTTGGTCGGCCTTCAAGAGAAGATAAACGATAAGTCCCTGATCCATACTTGTGCGTCATGATGTAAGGTCTGAGCCAATTAGGAGCAAACTTGCCTCATTTGCTTCTTTCCAAATTGGTCACGTGTTAAATATGATTAAGAAGTTGGTTGATGTTTGGTCGATGCTTGGTTGGGGCTTGGTCGAGGCTTGGATGAGGCTTGGTCGAGGTTGGTTGATACTTGGTCAAGGCTTGGTCGAGGTCGGTTGATGCTTGGTCAAGGCTTGGTCGAGGCTTGGTTGAGGTCGGTTGATACTTGGTCGAGGCTTGGTCGAGGTTGGTTGATGCTTGGTCGAGGCTTGGTCGATGTTTAGTCGAAGCTTGGTCGAGGCTTGGTTGATATTTGGTTGAGGTTGATAGTCAGGATAAAGTCAAATTCCCCCAGTCACTTATGTGACATGGAGAATGTCTAACAGACTTAGTTTGAGAGGGTAAGAACCTGATCTTCCATGTTAGAGGTTGGAATCTTAGAATGACTGAAAGTGATTGGTAGGTAATGATGTGGCTAAGGCAGCTAATGGTTGGGAGTCTTTAGGTTGAACCTCCATTGCCTGTAAGGCTTTGATTAAGGCTTGATGATGTTTTGGAGAGCTTTGTATGAGGTCATACAAAGATGTCTTCACACAAGTTTGGTGTAGTTGTTTCACCATGGGGTCATGAATTGGTTTTGAAAAAATTGGTCGAGATGCGCCCAAGATTAGAGTCTTGGGTTTTGGTTGTGGTGAGGGCTTGATGAATGGATATGTTTGGGGGAGAGAAACCTTCTCTTTCCCTTTATCCTTCATGGTTTGTGACCTGTTGGCCACATTGATGGTGTTGATTTCAAATAATGGGGTTGAAGGGGGTAGAGGAACCACAGTCTTGCATTGAGATCCCAATTTAGGTGATGAGGTTTGAGAGGTATATGATGGTGTCAGTGGTTTAGTTAAAGGGTGGTCAAGAGGATCCTTAATGGAAGAGGTGTTCTTTTTGAGGTGTTGATGAATGATAGCTTTAAGAGCACAACAATGCTCAGTGTCATGTCTAGGTGTGCGATTATACGCACACAATTTAGTGTCATCGAACCAAGATGGTTTTGGTCTGAGAGTTGATGAGTGTGTCGGTGAAAAGCTTTGGGAGGCATGAGACGATGTCAGAGATTTGTTGATAGTATCCCCAGCAAGAAGGGTGTCTTTATCCATATAATGGAGAATGGCAACCTTAAGGGCACAACAATTTTCAGTGTCATGTCTAGGTGTGCGATGATATAGGAAAATTTTAGTGTCGTCGAACCAAGATGGTTTTGGTCTGAGAGGTTTGTATGGCTTAATAGGTGAAATAGTGATGTTAGAGGATTGTAACAATTGGTGTAGCAGCAAGGTATAAGAACCTGCTAATGGGTCTACATGTTTTGTTGTAGTAAAAGTTGACAACTTTTGTTTAGAAGCTATTGAGGGAGTGTTTCACACCATCTTTTTGTTTGGCGGTGTGGTCGCATGTGTAGATGGCACTTTCGTGGTAGGAGGCATTGGATGTTTTGAAGGAGGTATGTTTTTGTTAGGTGTTGGTAGTAATGGAGGTGATTTGTTTTTGTTGGGTGTCGGAGTAGAAAACACTCCTATTAAGGTGGATGGATGTGGGTCCAAAATAGAGTGCAATGATGATGGTGGAGGAGGAGTTCTCCGATGTGGTTTAGTAGCCTTCTTTGGTTTGGTTTGAGGGCCACTATTATGGGGGGTCAGGTTCAAGTCTACCCTCATCAGATCTTCTTCAACCGAAGTAGGTGAGGTGGTGAGTTCCTCTCTCAGCAGAGAAGGGATTGGAGATTGTGGCTCTTCGAGAGGGCAGAGCGTAGGGATGGTGATGGCTTTGCCCTGTGGTCGAGGTGCCATTGTTGATAAGAAGGATGAAGGTGAGGCAGCCAGTGTTGGGATCATCATGGCATCCTCCAATATGGGAAAGGTCAAAATAGCCTCTCCTACATGTGAAAGGGGGCTGGATGGAGGATAAATAGGAGAAGAAGATTCTTCTACCCGTGATAGACAAGTAGGAGAAGAGGGATCTTCTACCTGTGAAGGACTAATGGGTGGGCTAACCTCTTTAGACTGTGAGAGAGGTTGGTTAGGCATAAGAGGTGAGTCTGTGTTGACTATGTGTATATTATGCTCTTAGGAGTCATCGACCATGGTCTACATGTTATTTTGGCTAGGGGGATGGTTAGGAAAAGGTTGTCTAAAGATGTCGATGTTTTGATTTGGTGGCGCATTTGGGTTATCCAAAACAAGATCACCTTTATCTATCATGTCTTGGACAATGTTTTTGAAGGTTTTACAGTTGTTTATGTCATGGCCCTTGACACGGTGATAATGACAAAAGTCATTTTCCCTGTACCATGCAGGGATAGGTTTTGAGGGGTCGAATTGAGGTGGTCAAATTTGAGGGAGATTGAGGACCCCCTACTTGACGAGTTTATCCAACACGAATGTGTATGATTCTCCTATAGGAGTATACTGACGCTGTATATACTATTGTTGGAATTGTTTGGTGATGCTTTGAGATGTGGAAGGTTGAGATTGGTTGTTTGTTGTTGAAGATGATGGTCTAAGGACCACAACATTTGTTGATCCCTTAGATTTGGGATTAGAAGAAGAAAGTTTTAAAGGGTAATTTGACTTGGTGTTGGGGGTTTTACTCCACAATTTGACTTTTTTTTCCTCGATGGCACGTAGTTCAAGCTTCCTAGCCATCGTGAAAGCTTCATCAAAAGTGTGGAATGTTTGGACCCACAGAGTAGATGAAATATGTTTAGCACATGACTGTGAAAAGAGCTCGATGAGCTCGGGTTGAGGTAAAGAAAAGGAGAGTTGGTTGATTAAGCCTCTCCAACGGGCAACAAAATCGGCTATGGATTCATCGTCGAACTGTCTGATAGAGTATAGGTCCGTGATTGAGACCTTTTTGGTGATATTGATCAAAAAGTGGTCAAGGAAAAGTTGAGCTAGTTGGGTGAATGTGAAAAGGGAGTGACTGGTAATAGAGCTATACCAATCGAGGGCAGCACAAGAAAGCGACATGGGGAATGTGCATAGTAATAATGCATCATCATGTGTTAGAAGGTAACAAGCATGCCTAAATGCTCATAGATGTTGCTGTGGGTCTTCCTTACTCTGAAAGTGAGTAAACTTGGGAAGTTCCCACTGACTGGGATATGGTCAAATTGGGACTGAAGGGTGAATGGGTTCGTTGTAAATTTGTTCATATGAAATAACATTGCTTGAACCAGAAATGGATGTCTCAAGATTAGACATTTTGTCCATCAACATCTTGATTAGGTTGGTTGATGGATTTGCAGGTGGGGTGCCCCCTAGGTTGTAAGGCGCTTGGAAGGTATTAGGAGGGGCGTATGATGTAGTTGGTTGTGCTTGTATAGGTGAAACATATTGATAACTAGTCATAGGGACTGATGTCGAAGCCAAGGGTGGTTGTGTCATGAAGCTAGGGGGCACGAATTGACTAGGTGCCACCAAAGGTGGTTGGATGGCAACACTGGTAAAAGGATATGTAGTCACTCCCGCATTTATAGGTGCAAGAGTGTGTGGAGTCAAGACAATCAAGTTCTGAAAATGTGAAAAACTTGGTTGAATTGAAGAGTCTCGCGTTTGGCTCTTAGCGAGATAGTGTTGGAGAGCCTTGACGTTATGGTCAAGAAATCTCTCAAAATTTTGATCCCCTTCGGGAACAATTGGAGATTGATTAGGGGTTGACTGGATAGGAGAATATTTAGTGTTTAAAGTACACTCAATTAGGGGACTTGTTATGGAGGGCAAAGGCGGAAGTAGTTTTTGCCTTGCGTGGTCAACAAGAGTTTTGGTTTGACTACGTGTCAAAACCATTCAAGGAAAAAAGGGTCAGGTTCTAAAAACTGTGTTTTTTTCAGTTTCAGAAACTCAGAATGTGTGTCTAACAGCAAGAAAGTTGGGTTTTAAGCTTGCTATTTTGGAAGAAGGATTTTGATAGTGACCGACGTCGATATAAAAACCAATGCTGGTGAATAAAGGGGCCGATGTCGATCAGATAACTGATGTCAGTGAAAATATGTTGCCGACGTTGGTGGAAAAACCAATGTCGGTGACTGTGGATTTCCAAAAACTTCAGAAGATTGAAAGTTTTTGGAAGAAAGAAGAAAGTCTGAGTTGTTCTTGAAGCCCAAAATGTGACCTCACCAGCTCAAAAAACTAGATAGAGACAGAAAAATAGATAAAGACAAGCAAACCCTAAACGTTAATTCCTAAGAATAAGTTTTAGTCTTGTTGGCTTATGCCTTAGAAGGGTGTGTTTGGAAAGTTGGCTTTTAGAATGGGTCCTAGAAGAAGCAGTCTAAAGTTGGTTTCGGGTTAGTTTTGGTGCTCAAAGTTTGTATTAGGTTTTGTACGTGGCTTGGTGCTAAGGAGCAAGCTCCCCTCACTTCACAAGCCCAGAGATAAGCTGGGTCGCTTAGCCAGTATATACTTCCCCTAGAGTTTATACTCTGCTAGAGAATAGAGTGGGCTCTCCCCTTGGTAGTGAAGTCCAAGTGGGATTACTAGGAAGAGTAAGGTATCTGCTAGGTGATGAAATCCTAGTCGGACCTTGTCTCAGGTATGTTTAGATGTTTGATTGTGAAAGTGGTCTGGTCATGTAACATAAGTGCACTAAGATTTATTCATAATGCGGTTCTAATTACTAGATGTGAGAGCTAAGTATGCATTCAGGCAGAAATGAGATGCAATAGATTTTAAGCCCAAATCGAAATGTTTTGTTCAAATGTAAATGAGTTGAGAAAAGGTTAAGAGCATGAACTTCACTACTCTAAGATGCATGAAAGAAAGAAAAAGAAGGATTATTTTTAACTTTGCTAATGGTGTCTTTTCGGAAGAGATAGAAGAAAAGGATGCAAGAAGAGATTTAATACACCTATATGAAAAGTTTGCTTTTAGAAGAAAAAGTATGAACCCAAGGAAAACTCCTAGGGTCCCACCGAGCATGCCAGAATGTTTCTAACTATTTTTGCTTTTCCACATTCAAAAGATGAAAGAAACTAAGATAATGGTCAGGGGTTAGATGATACCCAGATGAAGTTTGTGCACCGTATCTAGACAATTGAAGGAGCTCCTCTTTGGCTGTGGAGGATGACACCTGTAGAAGAAAGAGACTTAAACACAAAGATTGTTAGATAAAGATAAGGTGGACTGCCAAGCGATATGCTCGGTCCCAGAAGTGCAAAGACTTTTTTGAGGGATGACAGTCCACTGTTAATAAGTAAAAGTGTTAGAAATAAAGAAATGACAAATGACTAGCAAAGAGGAAATTAGATAATGCGTACCTATTTCTTTGCAGTTGGTCTGCCACAGTCACTGACGTCAGTCGTTCTATCGGCATCAGTTGTTTAGGTTTCTGATGTTGGTTAGTCTATCGAAGTCGGTAGGGGAAATGGTTGATGTCAGACAGGGCAATGGCCTTGGATGAGTTTTGGACGTGTTTCACGCTGAGTCTGTGGTTGATAGAATGGTCTGAGAGGTAAAAAGGGTCTGTGCAGGGGATGCAAGACAATAGATAAGGTCTTAGGAGGGACAAGGTAGAGAGACAGGTTGTCAAAAAAGGGGTAAGGGTATGAAGAAGGCTTTTCAGCCTCTCTGAGAAGAAAGTCAGGTCTGGTCTGGTTGATAATATGGCTTAGAAGTAGTAACTAGAGAATCAATTACTAATACATTATAAATAATGAAATGAAATAAAAGAAGAGTACTTAGCTCTAGTTTGCTGAAGGAAGAGTGATGAAGATTTGTTGCTGATGCAGTTGATGTACCTGTAATGTCTTTAACCCAAAGTCTGGAGCTATTTCTGTAGAGTGCCTGTAGCCTGTGATGCTTGGTGTGTGTCTATGAGAGAAAGAGAGAGAAGTTGGATTCAAAGGAAGAGAGTTAGCATTCGGGTCTATGATTCAGTGTCCCAGGGGGAAGAGAATTTGCCTTCGGGTTGTTTTAAGCGATTGACGTCGGTGATCCCACCGGCGTCGGCCGACTGATAACTGACGTCGGCAGCTAGAAGAATGGAAAAAGGCTATTTTTAGCCTTTTACCCATTCCTCCATCTATCGAGTTTAGTGGTCATGGTAAAACAGTTAAAGGCGGGTTTAATAGGCATGGGGAGGGTTGAAATAGGTCATAAATTGGTCATAGGGTGATGGGAGGCATCCAAGGAGAGGTATCCAAGGTGGGGTGAGGTGTCATGGGTGATGTGTCAAGGGAGGTGTTATTAATTTAAAATAAGTTATTATTTTAAATTAATAAGTGTGTGGGTTAGGAATGTGTAGAAGTGGACCAAGGGGGAGTCGACCAAGGAGTAAACACGATTTTGGTGTCTACAATTACCACTGAGCCCCTTTTCCATCATGTATATTTTTTCCCTTGATTTTCTCCTATTTTCCCTAAGTGCCTTTTGCACATGTTAGTAGCTTTCTTATTTTTCTTCAATGAGCTTGGTTCAACGCTCAGTTCAAAGCTTGGTCCATGCCTTGGTTCAACAACCGTTTGAACCATTGAACTGGTTCAATCAAATGGTTCAACAGTTGGTTCAAAGGAGCAGTTCAAGCAAGAGTTAAAGAGAATCTCCCTAAGGACAAGTGCCCTTTTAGATTGCAGAGAACACTTCAAAGAGGCCACAAAGAAAACCGCAAGGGTAAGTTCTTTCAAAATTTTTGTCTAAGGCAGTCGA
The DNA here is from genome assembly GCA_037957365.1 of Torreya grandis. NCBI lineage: Eukaryota > Viridiplantae > Streptophyta > Pinopsida > Cupressales > Taxaceae > Torreya > Torreya grandis. The sequence continues at coordinate 1,837,108 of JARHVA010001435.1, read as the reverse complement.
AAGGCATAATTCCTTTGAACTTTTTGTCCAAAGGAATTCGAAAAGGTTGCAAAAAGAAATCCCGCAAAAGACTAAGGTATTGAACAAATTCTTTTGGAATTTTTGTTTGAAGGAATTCCTTTGAACAAAAAGTCTGAAGAAATTTGAAAGGAAGAAAACCTGAAAGAAATCAAAGCAGCCGAAACAATTCTCGCGGGAAAATTATCTGCAAAAAAAAAGTTTGCGAGAAAAAGCCCGAAAGAGAAACCCGCCGAAGAGCCGAAGGACCTCGAAGGGCAGGTGCCCTAGCAGGGGAATCTTAGCTAAAAATGAAGGATGTTTTCCAAAAGCTGAAGGGTCACCTTCCCTTCAGGAAGGTGCAAAGAAGGAAGTCTGTATAAAAGGTCGAAGCAAGAAAACTGAAGAAAGTCCAAGGGGTGACGGGCCTGAGGATGTCAAAGTCAAGCACGGTGAACTAGCCATTGGTTTTAAAGAAATGACAGGTGCGTAGACATCAATTTTAAGACGGTGAAATATCAATTTGATTTTAAAATGCTTGAGTGACAACCAAAAAAGAGCCAAGGAACTAGCGACCTGCCAAGAAGATAGCTCGAGGGCCGAAGGAGCTAGAAAGTGACAAAACTAGGGAAAGCCAGAGCGTGAAAGGTGTTAAGTGGCAACCGTGGAAGGCTTTGACATGTTTTCTCTAAAATAAATAGAATGTGCCACATGCCCCCTGTAAAGCTTCGCAGAAGTTGACAAGTGTCAACACCCGTAGTCTCTCCCTTTTGTCTTGCAAGAATTATGGTGGGCCCCATACAAACTGCCAAAAAGTGTGAAAGCTGCCACATATCCTCTTCTATAGGACTCTCAAAAGGTGTTTGAAGATTCTATAAACTTAGCAGATGCTGCCACGCATCTTGCCTATTTTAGCAACAGAACATGCCATGTGTCACTTATTGAAATTAGTGGAAAATAGCCAAGGCAAGTGGGAAAGATAGGAACAAATTGTTAAGAAGGGCAATGGACACGAGGATCTAGAATTTGTGGAAATGAAGTAACTATTGATCTTCACAAACTTAATCATGAACTTGAAGGAATTTAAAGGCTTAAAGGCAAAATAAAGAACAAGTGCAAAAATAGACAAAGCATCCAAGTGGCGAAAGAGGGTGTCGACTCAAGGAGTTACTCCAGCAGGTGATACAATGTCTGTGAATTGATCATTAGGAGGTGCAAATGGATAACAACACAACCCATTTTCTTCATTTTGAATTAATTAGTAGACAAGCCACATAATCACCTTGAAGGAGTGGTCTTGTAAGCAGACAAATGGCGTGGCCCATAATTTCTCATATGATGTTTAAGCGGCTTGCTCTTTCCAACGATCAGAACGCACATGGGTCATTTGTAAAAAAGGGTGATAAAAGGCCTCTTTTTTTCCTCTATATATTATAGACTTCTCATTTGGAAAATCATCTTTCACATTTTAAGGTGAAGCCTTGGCAATTTTCACTTGGAATCAGTAAAATGCATTTTTACCTCTATTTTGGTTAGATATCTCTGAGTGTGTCTGAGTGATAGTTTTGTGTTTAGTCATTGCTTTCTAATGCTTTCATAGGGCTGACACCAACACATCTGGTATCTATAAGGTGCCATTCCTACAAGTGATAAGAAGAGCTATACCTAGAGCGTAGAGATAGGAGGAAGTTACTATACACTATGCTTTTTATTAAAGCACCTATGGTGAGTCCCTGCTTTTGTGTGTTCCATTAAAACCTCCCTGTTAAGCTTCCTGCAGTCTGGTCCTTTTACCAGTTAAAGTGTATATATGTGTCTTAATGGTTTGGACTGTGAGTGTGAGTAGGTTAAAATCATTTGGTGCATCACCCTTTTAGAGTAGGTTTTGTTTTCCTGTAATCCTTCTCCCTTTTCATCCCCCCATTATATATATATATATATATATATATATGTATGTATTAGCACTTATTGGAATAACTCAGATGCATCAAAGGGAGATAGCCCTTATCTAGAGACTCTCCCTTCTAGCTTCATCGATCCCACAGGTGAGAGGGGAGTTTCTATTTTGATGTGTGGAAGGTAGGAGCTCGGCCTCTTGCCCAGGGTGCAATCCACTACATCAACAGTAGCTTGATTTGGTGTAGTACCTTGAAAGCACTTGGGAGCTTGGTTTTAGGTGAGTCAATCTGCATTGTGTTTGTTCTTATTATTCTGATTAGTAGTATGGTGACTCTTGAGAGAGGACTTATGGGACCTAGAAGTTTAGATATTGTTATCGATTTAGGGAGAGCTAACTCAAGTGTCTTGAGTGTGGTATGATTTTTTGACATGTCTATTATGAGCAAGATGTGTCAAGGTGTAAATCTTGGTTGTATATGTGGTCATGATCTAAGGGGGAGCATTTGTGAGATGCTTTAGTTTAATAAGCTTGTGTTGTTTGGTATGCTTCATTAGCTCAAGTGGAGTAGCTCAGATAAAGGTGTGAAATAAAGAATGGTGAGTTTTCAATTTTTTTTATTTGCATAAGAAAGGTGTGTTGATCTTGTTTTAGTATGCTTAAGGTGTGTTCAGGGTTTTGGTTCTGAAGGGGAGAACTTGTCAATTTCTATTGCTTAAATTGATTAGTCAAAATGATGAAGACTCAAGGATAGGTTGGTATAGAGTATGAGGAGAATGTGTTGTCATATTGTTGGTATCATGAAGAAGGTATTAGAATTATGTATATGAAAAATTATGTCTGTTATGGAGTTAATAGTGTTTTGAAGATGAGATAGTTCCATGAAAGTTTTTTGAAAAGGTTATAAACCATGATGGCTTGTAGAGGGTAAAGTGCAATTATTTTGAGATCCATATGAGAGTTATTCATGTTTGATCTAGTTTTTTATTTTGATATAATGAAGGTATGAGATCTATTGGTGGTTTCATAAGGATATTGACTGAGTGTGGATAGTGTTGAAGAATTGATGACAGATCTAGTTCATTTGAGAAGACTTGTTGAAGATTCTTTTCAAATAGAGCATGGAGTTAGAGGGGGCTAACTCAGATAGTTTGAAAGGATTGAAGAGCTATACATGATGTGAGGGGGAGCATATGTGATATGTTATAGTCATAATGGAGATATGAATAAGTCTGATACATATGTGAACTCAAGTATGTTGATTTGATGACTTGATCAAACCAAGGTAGGTGCTTTGTCAATGTATTGAATCCTCATGCATAAACAAAGGGGGAGCTTTGTAAATGATCAGGTCCTAGGATCATAGGTTATGTAGTAGAATTTAAGAGAGAAGGTATGAAGGAAATTATGTTGATTCATCATTATTTTAAATGGTTTGAAGATACTCAAAAGGTTGTCTAAGATCAACTATGTATGATCAAATAAGAGTGTAGTCATGGAGCATGTTTAATAAGCTCAAGGTAATAAGAGGTATGCAAAATGTTAGGGGGAGTCTGTATCATTTCTCAGAGGTGGTCCTTTCCTATTATTGGTCCTTGAAGTCTTTTCAGGTCCTTTGGATCATGAATTGAACCCACTTTGTCATTGTGTCAAAGGGGGAGAAAGTGCTTGAAGATAGAGATATAGTCTGAGCATAAGCTTTGTATTGATGTTTGACATCAATGAGAAAGGGGGATATTGTTGGAGGTTTTTAAATGATGTCTCTATTGACCATTTTTGGTCCAACAGGCCAAAAATCACTCCCCTTCTTTCCCTACTGTTCTGGGCCAATTCATTTTTTTGATTTTGCACAAGTCTGGGAATTTCTATGGACTCTGCAGGTTTTCTACGGACTCTACAGGTTTTCTACGAACTCCACAATAACTTCTACAGAATCTGTAGGTGAAGTTTCTACGAACTCTACAAACATTTTGATAGACTCTGTAGGTGAAGTTTCTATAGACTCTACAGATGTTTTTACAAACTCTGCAGGTGAAGTTTCTACAAATTTTACAGACTTTTCTACGGACTCTGCAGGTGATGTCTTTCAGCAGATGAAGAACCAGTTCAAAGAGTGCAAGGTTTTAGAAAGCTTCTTCGGACTCTTGTCTGAAGAAATTCATAAGGAAAGAGAGCTGAAATGATTCAAAGACACTTTTTCTTAAGGCTGGGAAAGTGGTTCAATGACATGATCTTTCCAAGAGTTAGCATCTTTGAACTGTTGAAACATTAAACTGGTTCAACGCTTTGGTTCAATGCTTTGGTTCATCATTTTGGTTCAATGACAAAGTTCAATCGGCAAAGTTCATTGTTTGGTTTAATCAAATAGTTCATCGCTTTGGTTCAATCAAATGGTTCATCGGCTCGATTCAAAGACTTGGTTTAATTTAGTTGGTTTAATGCTTTGGTTCATTCAGATGGTTCAATCACTCGGTTCACTCAGTTGGTTCAATGAGCTTGGTTCAACGCTTGGTTTAAAGCTTAGTTCAACTATTGGTTCAAATCTTGGTTCAACGGTTGGTTCAAAGGAGCAGTTCAATCCAAAAGTTTAAGAGAGCCTCCCAAATGACACGTGCCCTTACGGAGGGTACTTGGTTGGTGACAGCACCTTCGGAAGGGTCATTTTTAGTTAATCTAAAGAAATTCAAAGGAAGGCCATGGGAGGAGAAGCCGACAAAAATTTTAAAGGGCAAAGTGCTCGAAACAATTCTTGCAGACTTTTTGTCTGCAGGAAAAAAGTCTGTGGGAAAATTGGCCATGAGAAAGTCGCCGAAGTAATTCAAAATGCACAGAAAAGACCCAGGCAAGAAAAATAATTTCTTCGGACTTTTTGTCTAAAGGAATTACTTTAGACAAAAAGTCTGAAGAAATTTAGAAAGGAAGCTGCGAGCCCAAAAAATCTTGGGGAAGAACTCTGAAAAAGTGACAAGGCAATTCTTGCAGACGTTTTGTCCGCGGGAAAAAAGTCTGCGAAAAAAGCTTAAAGGAGAAACCCACCGAGGAGAAAGAAGACCACCCAAAGGGTATGTACCCTTGCGGGGGGCTCTCCCCAAAAGAAAAGAGACTTTTCTCAAGACCCTGAAGGGCAGGCCCCTTTGGGAAGGATCAAAAAAGAAATCCAAACGAAAAAGTCTGCAAAAAGGGCCGAAGCAAGAAAGTTGAAGAAAGTCCAAGGGGTGATGCACTCAAGGACATCAAAGTCAAGCACGGTGAACTAGATGTTGGTTTTCAAGCCATGACAGGTGCATGGATGTCAATTTTAAAATGGTGAAATAACTATTTGATTTTAAAATACTTGAGCGCCAACTAGAAAAGAGCCTAAGGAACTCAACAACCCATCAAGGAGATAGCCCCCGAGAGCCGAAGGAGCCAAAAAGAGACAAAACCAGGATGAGACAAGGTAAGGAAAAGACAAGATAGTCCAAGTGGTGAGAGGAGGTGTCAACTTAGGGATTTATTCTTGCATTTGGAATAGTGCTTGCCAGGTGATCACCAAACAGTGCAAATAGTAAGTGACGCGACTTATTTTCTCTAATTTGCATTTATAAGTAGACAAGCCATGTAAATGTCTTGAAGGGAGTAGTTTGTTCATAGAAAAGAGGCATGACTCATGCTTTCATATAAATGTTGAAATGCCAAAGTCAAAGTAGGATCTGATAATCAAACAGCTTCCTCTTCCCAAGGCTCAAAACACACATGGGCCACTTGAAAAAAAAAAGTGCCAAAGTCTTTCCCAGAAAGTGCCAAGTTCTCTCCTCTTTCTATATATTGTAAAAAATTATCATTTGAGAGGGATCCATCTCTCAGCCTTAAGGCAAAACTCTACCCAAAAATATCTCGGGCTTGTAAGGCATAACTTTGCCAGATTTTACCTTGAATCAGGACTTAGCATTTTTTACCTCTATTTGAGCTTGCACTTTTGGATGTGTCTATGCCTTTGTTCTGTGTTAAGTCATTTTCCTTATGCTTTTATAGGGTGATTTTATCATGTCTAGTGCATTGTGAGTTTCTCTTTTGCAGGTTTGCCAGAAGTGTCCCTAGAGGAGTGTAGGTGCCTGTGAATAGGCTGCGATAAGTGTGTCTGATGACGCCTCTAGTAGTTTCTTCCTCACTGTGTTTCCATGGGCCCCTAGCTCACTAATGCATAAGGATTTCTCATATCAAATGAAGTGTATAGGAGCTTCTTCTTGGTGAAAAGTGTATATTCAGGTTGGGTGGGTCATCTTTTGTGGTGTATCACCTTTTTTTACTTTAGGTTTAGGTTCTATTTCAGCATCTTTCTCCCTTTTCATCCCCCCCTTTTTCATTTTATTTGTTAGCAGTAGGAATCCAGGGCCTAAAAGATACATCAAAGGGAGCTAGCCCTTATCTAGAGACTCTCCCCTCTAGCTTTGCTAGTCCCACAGGTGAGAGGGGAGTTTCCATTTTGACCTGTGGAAGGCAGGGGCTGGGCCTTCTGCCCAGGGTGCAATCCACTGCATCAACAGTTTTTGGCATGCCCGGTGGGACCAACTAGGACAAGTTGTGTCCAAAGAGTTGAATAATTTTTGGTGTGTTCTTCAACCGACTAGCCTTTGGAGGCTTTTCTACCAACACCAATGGTGACTCTGAGTTAAATCAACTAGTTAAGCAGTTCTAGTACCATCAATAAATAGTATTTTGGTATGTATAATTCCATCATTTAGAACCATGGACCCTGTTTTCCTTGGCCAGCCTGGCTATGATCCTTACCAGCCTTATGTTGATCCTTATCAGCTCCAATATGACTAGTCTCAGCCCTATCATGAGCTATATCAGCCTTATGCCTAGTCTTCTCAATGTGTCACTTATCCTACTCAACCCAATCTCTTTGCCAATCAACCCATTTCCACCTTCAAACAAGCACTGTTGGGATACGATAAGTATGTAGTAGAGCTTGACACCAGAAGGGGATGTGGCCAAGAAATCCTTGATCATGTCATCCATCAAGTGAGAAATGCACTGGATCTAGTTAAGAGTGAATGGACTCCCATTGAAAGAGCCAATTGGCAAAGGCTTACAAGTGAGATGCTGGATATGAGTGGTTTGATTGCATCTTTGGAAGAGAAGCTGAGTATTCATTAGAAGCAGCCTTACCAAGTCTATCAACCTACATACCCGCTACCCCAAGTATCATATCAGTCATACATAGCCCTTGCTTATGAGCCAAGTCAAGCCTGTCAAAGTCCTTTCCCCAATCATGTTGAGGAGAGTTCTGAAATAGTAAATCTTATGTTTAAGGCTAATCTTGATAAATAGATTGAATTGACAAATATTCAAATGCAACAATCTATTCTAGCAGCAAGGGAAGTGGAATCCAAATCCTTACTACCCTCTCACATTATGGCCCCATCACCCCAAAAGGAGATGCCTAGTCCTAATATGATGAGCTGGAATAAAGTGATTGAGTCATGGAACAACAAGGAGGAGAAAGACATTGTCCAAGAGTGTGAGGTACAAAATGAGGTTAGTCCTTTTCAAGTCCATCCCACCCTTCCTCAGGAAGATTCTTGTATTTCATGGCAACCTTCATGCACTCCCCATCTCTATGATGATTCCTATGAGCTCCAAGAAAGACTCTTTTAGGATAATCTGGCTAAGTGAATTGAGGAATTAGAGGCTAAGATGAGACTTCTTAGAGAAAGAGAGATGGAGCTTCAGACCTTGTAGAGGAGCCGATACCAAAAGATACCCCTTATACCAATCCTCAAGCTAATTTCAATATTGATGAAGTGTTGGTAAAGTGGAGAGATGAAAATCAAGTGATTTTGGCCCAAGGTCAGCCCCCATTTTCTCATGAGGTTTTAAAAGGATCCCCTGCTTCCCATTCCCAACCTGATTTTGACAAGCCTTGTGTGCCCCCTCCTATTCTAAAGAAAGCCCCCTCTTGTGTGCCAAATCTTTTCTATCATATATCACTTTCTCATTCTAACTCATCTGATGCATCAATCAATCCTACTCTTAACCCCGTGCGCCTAGCCTTCAAACATCAAAGGGAACTAGAGCAACCTCCCATGGAGATGAACCTTCTAAATCCCTTAGATTGTGAATCTTCCTTTGGAGGGAACATCATGAACTAGCACATATCTCTTGAAGTAGCTTTTCCTATACATTAGTAGGCCCTCCCTAACCTTCCCCAACTTCCCCAAGTCTCTCAGTATGATCTCTAGATCCCAAGCTAGAAAAAGGAACATAATGAACCAGCTTAGGACCGTAAAGAGGATAAAGTTACTGCCTGTTCACAAGAGCAAAATTCCAATCCCAATATCATGAGTTGGAAGCAAATAGTGGAATCTTGGGGCAGGAAGGAAGAGGAGAAAGGTTTTACTCAAAACCTTGAAGAAGATAAAGTTGCTCTTACCCATCATGATGATGCTTGTGACCTCCAGGAAAGGCTCTTCCAAGAAGACATAGACAGGTGAATTGCAGAGTTGGAGTCCAGAGCAAGATCCCTCAGCCAACGTGTGATGGATGTTTCAAACCAAATAGCAAATTCCATGTCTTAACACACCCCATCTACACACTTCCAAGAGAGCTATCAGGCTATGCCTGATATAGATGAAGTTCTGGACAAATGGAAGGAGGAGAATCATTTGATTCTAGCTCAAAGGTTGCCTCCTCTTCCACATGAGTTCATCCATCAACCTTCCACTTCACCCCTTTTCAAGGAGGAACCTATCTTGAAGGAAGCAAGTGAAGAGGATTATGCTCAGTTTATGACTAATCAGGGAGACCCCATGATTACAGATGAAAAGGAGATCAATTTGGAAGACATCATGGAGGAGCATGGACAATCTCTTGTTCATGTTTTGAATGATTCATTTGAAGTCATTAGGGCAGGCTGCACTCCTCTTCAAGGAGGCTATGAGCTGGCTAAGAGCAGAGAAGGTAGCATTGGGACTCAAATAAGTATGTAAAGGGGCTACAAGATTTTAGATTTATCCTTTCAAAAGGCTGGTGAATTTGAAGATGATATTCTTGAAGTCATCAAGGAGGATGATCTTGGCATGGAACTTGAGCATGAGGTAGAAGGGGACAAGCCAATCAATGATGCATATCAAGGGGATTATGGTGATGAGCTAGCAATTATTGATTTCTTAATGAGATACACCAACATAAAGAACCAATAGAAGGCAAGATTCCAAGAACAAGAAGATTACATATATGTTGAAAGCATGTTTGCCCTTGATTCATTTAGGTACAAACCGATCAAGGTGGTAGGCTAGAGGAGCAGGGCACCAAATCTCCTTTCCATTCAGCCACTTGTCTGGCACCATAACTTTCTTTGCTATGAAGGAGACTTAAGAAATTTTCCCTTTGATCCAGGAGGGAAGCAAATATACCTGGTTAGTTGTACATAGTAGTTTGTTTTCAATTTTCTTTCCTGCTTTCCCTAAGTGATATTTGCACAAGTAGTGTTTTTAGCCTTGTGTGTGCTTTCCTTTGTGTGTGTGGCATAAAGGCTCATGATTGATTCTTGGATCTTTTGGGGCTATTGCTAACCTTTCTTCAAAGCTGCTTTCTGACTCTATGCCCAATGGACTTCAAGGTAACTAGTCTCTAAGCATAGCAGGCATGCTTCCCCTAGGAGTTGCCAAATTGTTGACCATTTTTGGTCCAATCGGCCAAAAATCAGTCCCCTTCTTTCCCTGCTATTTTGGGCCAATTCATTTTTTTGATTTTTCACAAGTCTGGAAATTTCTACGGACTCTACATGTTTTCTATGGACTCTACAGGTTTTATTCAGACTCCACAAGAACTTCTACGGACTCTGCTGGTGAAGTTTCTATAGACTCTGTAGACTTTTCTATGGACTCTGCAGGTGAAGTTTCTATGGACTCTGTAGACTTTTCTACAGACTCTACAAGTGATGTCTTTTGGCACATGAAGAACCAGTTCAAAGAGTGCAAGGTTTTACAAAGCTTCTTCAGACTCTTGTCTGAATAAATTCACAAAGAAAAAGAGCTGAAATGATTCAAAGACACTTTTTCTTAAGGTTGGGAAAGTGGTTTAATGACATGATCTTTCCAAGAGTTAGCATCTTTGAACCGTTGAACCATTGAACCGGTTCAACACTTTGGTTCAATGCTTTGGTTCATTGTTTTGGTTCAACGACAAAGTTTAATCAGTAAAGTTCATCGCTTTGGTTCAATCAAATAGTTCATCACTTTGGTTCAATCAAATGGTTCATCGGCTCGGTTCAAAGACTTGGTTCAATTCAGTTGGTTTAATGCTTCGATTCAATCTGATGGTTCAATCACTTGGTTCACTCAATCGGTTCAACGAGCTTGGTTCAATGCTTGGTTCAAAGCTTGGTTCAATGGTTGGTTCAAAGGAGCAGTTCAATCCAAAATTTCAAGAGAGCCTCCCAAAGGACAAGTGCCCTTGTGGAGGGTACTTGGTTGGTGACAACACCCTTCAAAAGGGTCATTTTTAGTTTTTCTAAATAAATTCAAAGGAAGGCCATGAGAGGAGAAGCCGATGGAAATTCTGAAGGGCAAAGTGTTCGAAACAATTCTTGCAGATTTTTTGTCTATGAGAAAAAAGTCCACGGGAAAATTGGCTGCGGGAAAGTTGCCGAAGGAATTCAAAACGCGTAGAAAAGACCAAGGCAAGAAAAATAATTTCTTTAGAATTTTTGTCCAAAGGAATTCCATCAGACAAAAAGTCTAAAGAAATTTGAAAAGGAAGCTGCAAGCCCAAAAAAGCCCGAGGAAGAACTCTAAAAAAGTGACAAGGCAATTCTTACAGACTTTTTATCCATGGGAAAAAAGTCTGCAGAAAAAGTCTGAAGGAAAAACCCGTCGAGGAGAAAGAAGACTGCCTGAAGGGTATGTGCCCTTACAGGGGGCTCTCACCGAAAGAAAAGGGACTTTTCTCAAGACCCCAAACGGTAGGCCCCTTCGAGAAGGATCAAACAAGAAATTCAAAGGAAAAAGTTTGCAAAAAGTGTCGAAGCAAGAAAGCTGAAGAAAGTCCAAGGGGTGACAGGCCTGAGGACATCAAAGTCAAGCACGATGAACTAGCCATTGGTTTTCAAGCATTGACAGGTGCATAGACGTCAATTTTAAGATGGTGAAATAGCCATTTGATTTTAAAATACTTGAGCGCCAACCAGAAAAGAGCCCAAGGAACTCAGCGACCCACTAAGGAGATAGCCCCCGAGGGCTGAAAGAGCCAAAAAGAGAAAAAACTAGGATGAGACAAGGCAAAGAAAAGACAAGAAAGTCTAAGTGGTGAGAGGAGGTGTCAACTCAGGGATTTATTCCTGCAGTTTGAACATCACTTGCTAGATGATCACCAAATGGCACAAATAATTAGCAGTGTGGCTTATTTTCTCCAGTTTGCATTCATAAGCAGACAAGCTGCATAAATGTCTTGAAGGGAGTAGTTTATTCACAAAAAAGAGGCACAACTCATGCTTTCATATTAATGTTGAAATGTTAAATTCAAAGTAGGAGCCTATAATCAAATGAATTCCTCTTCCCAAGGCTCGGAACGCACATGGGCCACTTGAAAAAAAAAGTGCCAAAGTCTTTCCCAGAAAGTGCCAAGTTCTCTCCTCTTTCTATATATTTTAAAAAATTATCATTTGAGAGGGATCCATCTCTCAGCCTTAAGGCAAAACTTTTCCCAAAAATATCTTGGGCTTGTAAGGCAAAACTCTACCAGATTTTACCTTGAATCAAGACTTAGCATTTTTTACCTCTATTTGAGCTTGCACTTTTGGATGTGTCTATGCCTTTGTTCTGTGTTAAGTCATTTTCCTTATGCTTTCCCAAGGTGATTTCAGCATGTCTAGTGCATTGTGAGTTTCTCTTTTTTAGGTTTGCCAGAACTATCCCTAGAGGATTGTAGGTGCGTGTGAATAGGTTGCCATAAGTGTGTCTGATGACACCTCTGGTAGTTTCTTCCTCCTTGTGTTTCCACGGGCCCCTAGCTCACTGATACAGAAGGATTTCTCATATCAAATGAAGTGTATAAGAGCTTATTCTTGGTGAAAAGTGTATATTCAAGTTGGGTTGGTCATATTTTTTGGTGTATCACCTTTTTTTAGTTTAGGTTTAGGTTCTGTTTACGCATCTTTCTCCCTTTTCATCGCCCTCACTTTTTCATTTTATTTGTTAGCAATAGGAATCTAGGGCCTAAAAGATACATCAAAGGGAGCTAGCCCTTATCTAGAGACTCTCCCCTCTAGCTTCGCCAGTCCCACAAGTGAGAGGGGAGTTTCCATTTTGACGTGTAGAAGGTAGGAGCTCTGCCTCCTGCCCAGGGTGCAATCCACTGCGTCAATAGTTTTTGGCACGCATGGTAGGACCAACTAGGACAAGTTGTGTCCAAAGAGTTGAAGAAATTTTGGTGTGTTCTTTAACCAACCAGCCTTTGGAGGCTTTCTACCAACACTAATGGTGACTCTGAGTTAAATCAATTGGTTAAGCAGTTTTGGTGCCATCAAAAGATAGTATTTTGGTATGTATAATTCCATCGTTCAGAACCATGGACCTTGTTTTCCTTGGCAAGCCTAGCTATGATCCTTACCAGCCTTATGTTGATCCTTATCCACTCCAATATGACTAGTCTCAACCTTTTCATGAGCTATATCAGCCTTATGCCTAGTCTTCTCAATGTGTCACTTCTCCTACTCAACCCAATCTCTTTGCCAATCAACCCATTTCCACCTTCAAATGAGCACTGTTGGGATACAAAAAGTATGTAGTAGAGCTTGACACCAGAAGGGGATGTGGCCAAGAAATCCCTGATCATGTCATCCATCAAGTGAGAAATGCACTAGATTTGGTTAAGAGTGAATGGACTCCCATTGAAAGATCCAATTGGCAAAGGATTACAAGTGAGATGCTGGATGTGAGTGGTTTGATTGCATCTTTGGAAGAGAAGCTGAGTATTCATGAGAAGCAACCTTACCAAGTCTATCAACCTGCATACCCACTGCCCCAAGTATCATATTAGTCATACACAACCCCTGCTTATGAGCCAAGTCAATCCTGTCAAAGTCCTTTCCCCAATCATGTTGAGGAGAGTTCTGAAACAATAAATCTTGTGTTTAAGGCTAATCTTGATAAAAAGATTGAATTGGCAAATCTTCAAATGCAGCAATCTATTCTGGCAGCAAGGGAAGTGGAATCCAAATCATCACTACCCTCTCACATTGTGGCCCCATCACCCCAAAAGGAGATGCCTAGTCCTAATATGATGAGCTAGAATAAAGTGATTGAGTCATGGAACAACAAGGAGGAGAAAGACATTGTCCAAGAGTGTGAGGTACAAAATGAGGTTAGTCCTTTTTGAGTCCATCCCACCCTTCCTTAGGAAGATTCTTGTATTTTATGGCAACCTTCATGCACTCCCCATCTCTATGATGATTCCTATGAGCTCCAAGAAAGACTCTTTTAGGATAATCTGGCTAAGCGAATTGAGGAATTAGAGGCTAAGATGAGACTGCTTAGAGAAAGAGAGATGGAGCTTCAGACCTTGTAGAGGAGACGACACCAAAAGATACCCCTTATACCAATCCTCAAGCTAATTTCAATATTGATGAAGTGTTGGTAAAGTGGAGAGATGAAAATCAAGTGATTTTGGCCCAAGGTCTGCCCCCATTTTCTCGTGAGGTTTTAAAAGGATCCCCTGCTTCCCATTCCCAACCTGATTTTGACAAGCCTTGCATGCCCCCTCCTATTCTAAAGAAAGCCCTCTCTTGTGTGCCAAATCCTTTCTATCATATATCACTTTCTCATTCTAACTCATCTGATGCATCAATCAATCCTACTCTTAACCCCGTGCGCCTAGCCTTCAAACATCAAAGGGAACTAGAGCAACCTCCCATGGAGATGAACCTTCTGAATCCCTTAGATTGTGAATCTTCCTTTGGAGGGAACATCATGAACCAACACATCTCTATTGAAGTAGCTTTTCTTGTATATTAGTAAACCCTCCCTAACCTTCCCTAACTTCCCCAAGTCTCTTAGTATGATCTCTAGATCCCAAGTTGGAAGAAGGAACATCATGAACCAGCTTAGGACCGTAAAGAGGATAAAGTTGCTGCCTGTTCACAAGAGCAAAATTCCAATCCCAATATCATGAGTTGGAAGCAAACAGTGGAATCTTGGGGTAGGAAGGAAGAGGAAAAAGGTTTTGCTCAAAACCTTGAAGAAGATAAAGTTGCTCTTACCCATCATGATGATGCTTGTGACCTCCAGGAAAGGCTCTTCCAAGAAGACATAGAAATGTGAATTGTAGAGTTGGAGTCCAGAGCAAGATCCCTCAGCCAATGTGCAATGGATGTTTCAAACCAAATAGCAAATTCCATGTCTGAACACACCCCATCTACACACTTCCAAGAGAGCTATCAGGCTATGCCTGATATAGATGAAGTTTTGGATAAATGGAAGGAGGAGAATCATTTGATTCTAGCTCAAAGGCTGCCTCCTCTTCCACATGAGTTCATCCATCAGCCTTCCACTTCACCCCTTTTCAAGGAGGAACCTATCTTGAAGGAAGCAAGTGAAGAGGAGTATGCTTAGTTTATGACTAATCAGGGAAACCCCATGATTACAGGTGAAAAGGAGATCACTTTGCAAGACATCATCGAGGAGCATGGACAATCTCTTGTTCATATTTTGAATGATTCATTTGAAGTCATTGGGGCAGGCTGCACTCCTCTTCAAGGAGGCTATGAGCTGGCTAAGAGCAGAGGAGGCAGAATTGGGACTCAAATAATAATGCAAAGGGGATGCAAGCTTTCATATTTATCCTTTCAAAAGGTTGGTGAATTTGAAGATGATATTCTTGAAGTCATCAAGGAGGATGATCATGTCATGGAACCCAAGCATGAGGTAGAAGGGGACAAGCCAATCAATGATGCATATCAAGGGGCTTATGGTGATGAGCCAGCAGTGATTGATTTGTTGATGAGATACACCAACGTGAAGAACCAATAAGAGGCAAGCCTCCAAAAATAAGAAGAATACATATATGTTGGAAGCATGTTTTCCCCTGATTCATTTGGGTACGAGCCGATCAAGGTGGTAGGCAAGAGGAGCAGGTCACCAAATCTCCTTTCCATTCAGCCACTTGTTTGGCACCATAATTTTCTTTGCCATGAATGAGACTTAAGAAATTTTCCCTTTTATCCAGGAGGGAAGCAAATATACCTGGTTAGTTATACATAGTAGTTTGTTTTTAGTTTTCTTTCCTGCTTTCCCTAAGCGCTGTTTGCACAAGTAGTGTTTTGAGCCTTGTGTGTGCTTTCCTTTGTGTGTGTGGGGTAAAGGCTCATGATTGATTCTTGGATCTTTTGAGGCTGTTGCTAACCTTTCTTCAAAGCTACTTTCTAACTCTGTGCCCAATGGACTTTAAGGCAACTGGTCTCTAAGCATAGCAGGCATGCTTCCCTTGGGAGTTGCTAATTTGTTGACCATTTTTGGTCCAACAGGCCCAAAATTGGTCCCCTTCTTTCCCTACTATTTTGGGCCAATTCATTTTTTTGATTTTGCACAAGTCTAGAATTTCTATGGACTCTGCAGGTTTTCTACGGACTCTGCAGGTTTTCTACAGACTCCATAAGAACTTCTATAGACTCTGTAGGTGAAGTTTCTATGGACTCTACAGACTTTTCTAGGGACTCTACAAGTGAAGTTTCTATGGACTCTAATGACTTTTCTAAGGATTCTATAGGTGACTTCTTTCAGTAGATGAAGAACCAGTTCAAAGAGTGCAAGGTTTTACAAAGCTTCTTCGGACTCTTGTCTAAAGAAACTCACAAGGAAAGAGAGCTGAAATGATTCAAAGACACTTTTTCTTAAGGTTGGGAAAGTGGTTCAATGACATGATCTTTCCAAGAGTTAGCATCTTTGAACCGTTGAACCATTAAATCAGTTCAACGCTTTGGTTCAATGCTTTGGTTCATCATTTTGGTTCAACAAAAAAGTTTAATCAACAAAGTTCATCGCTTTGGTTCAATCAAATAGCTCATCACTTTGGTTCAATCAAAAGGTTCATCAGCTTTGTTCAATTCAGTTGGTTCAATGCTTCAGTTCAATCAGATGGTTCAATCACTCAGTTCACTTAGTTGATTTAATGAGCTTGGTTCAACGCTTGGTTCAAAGCTTGGTTCAAAGGAGCGATTCAACCCAAAAGTTCAAGAGATCCTCCCAAAGGACAAGTGCCCTTGTGGAGGGTACTTGGTCAATGACAGCACCCTTCAGAAGGGTAATTTTTAGTTCTTTTGAAGAAATTCAAAAGAAGGCTGCAGGAGGAGAAGCTGATGGAAATTTTGAAGGGCAATGTGCTCGAAACAATTCTTGCAAATTTTTTGTCTGCAGGAAAGAAGTCCGCAAGAAAATTGGCTGTGGGAAAGTCACCGAAGGAATTCAAAATGTGCAAAAAAGAAAAAGGCAAGTAAAATAATTTCTTTAGACTTTTTGTCTGAAGGAATTCCTTCAGACAAAAGGTGTGAATAAATTTGGAAAGGAAGTTACGAGCCCAAAAAATCCCAGGGAAGAACTTCGAAAAAGTGACAAGGCAATTCTTGCAGACTTTTTGTCTGAAAAAAAATTCTACAGAAAAAGCCCAAAGGAAAAACCCACCGAGGAGGAAGAAGATCGCCTGAAGGGTATGTGCCCTTGCGGGGGGTTCTCACTGAAAGAAAAGGGACTTTTCTCAAGACCTCGAAGGACAGGCCCCTTCGGGAAGGATCAAACAAGAAATCTGAAGGAAAAAAGTCTATAGAAAGGGCCAAAGTGAGAAAGCTGAAGAAAGTCCAAGGGGTGATGGGCTCGAGGACGTCAAAGTCAAGCACGGTGAACTAGCCATTGGTTTTCAAGAAATGACGGGTGCATGGACATCAATTTTAAGATGGTGAAATAGCTGTTTGATTTTAAAATACTTGAGTGACAACCAGAAAAGAGCCCAAAGAACTTAGTGACCCGCCATGGAGATAGCCCCTGAGGGATGAAGGAGCCAAAAAGAGACAAAACTAGGATGAGATAAGGCAAGGAAAAGACAAGATAGTCCAAGTGGCAAGAGGAGGTGTCAACTCAGGGATTTATTCCTGTAGTTGGAACAGTTCTTGCCAGGTGATCACCAAATGATGTAAATAGTAAGCGACATGGCTTGTTTTCTCCAGTTTGCATTTATAAGCAGACAAGCCGCATAAATGTCTTGAAGGGAGCAATTCATTTACAAAAAAGAGGCACGACTCATGCTTTCATATTAATGTTGAAATGCCAAAGTCAAAGTAGGAGCTGACAATCAAACGACTTCCTCTTCCCAAGGCTCATAACGCACATGGGCCACTTGAAAAAAAAAGTGCCAAAGTCTTTCCCAGAAAGTGCCAAGTTCTCTCCTCTTTCTATATATTGTAAAAAATTCTCATTTGAGAGGGATCCATCTCTCAGCCTTAAGGCAAAACTCTACCCAAAAATCTCTCAGGCTTGTAAGGCAGAACTTTGCCAGATTTTACCTTGAATCAGGACTTAGCATTTTTTATCTCTATTTGAGCTTGCACTTTTGGATGTGTCTATGCCTTTGTTCTATGTTAAGTCATTTTCCTTATGCTTTCGTAGGGTGATTTCAGCATGTCTAGTGCATTGTGAGTTTCTCTTTTGTAGGTTTTCCAGAAGTGTCCCTAGAGGAGTGTAGGTGCCTATGAATAGGCTGCCATAAGTGTTTGATGACGCCTCTGGTAGTTTCTTCCTTCCTATGTTTCCATGGGCCCCTAGCTCACTAATGCAGAAGGATTTCTCATATCAAATGAAGTGTATAGGAGCTTCTTCTTGGTGAAAAGTGTATATTTGGGCTTGGTGGGTCATATTTTTTGGTGTATCACCTATTTTTAGTTTAGGTTTAGGTTTTGTTTCAGCATCTTTCTCCTTTTCATCCCCCCCCTTTTTATTTTATTTGTTAGCAGTAGGAATCCAGGGCCTAAAAGATACATCAAAGGGAGCTAGCCCTTATCTAGAGACTCTCCCCTCTAGCTTCGCCGGTCCCACAGGCGAGAGGGGAGTTTCCATTTTGACGTGTGGAAGGTAGGAGCTCGGCCTCCTACCCGAGGTGAAATCCACTGCATCAAAAGTCTCCAAGGTGACAAAGGATGTTTATGAGGTGTCATGTGTGATAGAATGATAATGACAAAGTGTGCTTCAATGTGCTTTAGTGTTCTTGCATGGTTCTTCAATGGTTGACTTAGTGAGGAAATTGATGGATGATATTTATGGTATGGACATGTTTTAGAGACCATATGGGGTGTTATGAGTTTTTGGAGTGATTATGGAAGTGAAAATAATTAATCAAAGTAGTCATATGAAGGTCTAGGTTCAAGTATTCATCTTGATAGATAAGGTTGAGTGAGCAGATTGATGATGTCAACATTCACATGTGTGAAGGTTTCAACTTGATAGATAAGGATGAGTGAGAATATTGATGACATAATCATTAAAACATGTGAATGTTCCAATATCATCTTGATATATGGATGAATTCCCCTTTGAGAGGAGATCATGTGGTTTAAATTTTAGGGTTGGACATAGTGTGTAACAAAAGTTATTAAGGTGCAATGTTGGCTTCTCAAGTTGAGTTAACTAAGTTACCAAACTAAGCAAAATTTGTGATATCAAAGATATAAACTGAGAGTTTAATATTCATGATAAATATCCAATGGTGAGAATCTAAACTGATAGATGAAGATCTAATGATGAGCCAGTGATCAGGCATATAAAGATTTATGACAAGCAATTAATCTAACTAGATAAAAATCTAATAATGAGAATTAAACTTGTCAAATAGTGATCAATGGTGTGTGTTTGATCAAGAAGATAAAATATTGATGGAGTGTGTTAAAATATGTAGAGGAAGATCAATGGTTCACATTAGTTAATAAGTCAAAGATCCTGAGAATGAATGTGATGAAGACATGTGTCATAATCACATATTTCTAGCAAGTAGATCAATAATGCATGTTTAGTCAAGTAGATTGAAGATCAACAGAGTGAATTTAACCATGAAAAGAAATATCAACAGTGAATATTAAGTAAATAAGTCAATAGAATTCTTAGTTGGCACATGGGGCTGCCAAGTGGTGAAAGATCATTGAAGACTGATTGTAGGGTATGTAGAAATCATGTGGGGCTACCAAGTGGCACAATCTTAAAAGCGAGAATTAAAGATTAACAGTGAGTGATGAGAGTTAAAGATAGGAAAATCTAGAGGATATCAATGGAGTGTATTTTATAAATATTTTAGTGAGTGCGAGATAAAGACAAGTGTTAGATGATTTTGTATTAACCAGTGACCATTGGTATTTGAATTTAACAAAGGATAAACTAGTCTACAGTATTTTATGAATATCTTTTGATCTAGGACAAATTTCTTATTGGTGTAAAAGGAAAATTTGAATAAGACTTCAAGATGCATCTAGATACATTATTTATAAGGTTTTAATATATATATATAATCAAAGATATTGAGCTCCAAAATTTACTATATGTTTGACCATGTTTTGCAAGTAACCTGAGAAGGGTAATTGAGGATTTCTTGATGGTATTTTGATGTTTTAAGATGAACTAACTATTGGAGAGTGTTATAGACTCCATTAATAACACATGTGTGTATTTTTAAGGCTTAAAAAATCCTTCTTAAGTATGAATAAATAGCTTAGAAGTTGACTATGTTTTCTATGTTTGAAGACCTAAAGAGCGAGGAGACCTCATTGGTAGGTTCAAGTGTTGAGTTGGTGTTCTAGGTGGAATAGACCCATGAGGGAGTTAGAAATAGTATGTTGGAGATATTTTTTATGTGTTAAAATAATTATTATAAGTTGAAGGTGGCCCAATATGTTGCAAGAGTAACATATGGATGTGAAAGCTTAATTATTTTATGTTTCATTAAGGCCTAATAGAGGATTTGAGTCTTAAAGACTAATGACCCACATAAGGAGTGTGGGGTTCTTAAATTTAACATGTATGAAGACCTATTTAAAAGGTATAACAATTATGGTAGGAATATTGGACAACCAATATGGGTTAGATGAGTGTATGGTATAAATACTAGACATAATTGGCCTATTTGGAGTGTAGTTGAGGTGTGGACCCAAGCAAAGGAGATAACCTTTGAAAGAGAAGGTACACGTCATAAAGGACCATGAGAGAGAAAATAGGATAAATCATGATTTTTTATCAAGTTGAATAAGTGTGGATCCAAGTAAAGGAGATAACCTTTGAAAGAGAAGGTACATGTCATCAAGGACCATCAGAGAGCGAAGAGGATCAGTCATGCTTTTCTGATCAAGTTGTGTATATGGAGCCAAGTGAAGGTGATAAAATTTGAAAGATAAGGTATATCTAATCAAGAACAATCAAAGGGTGAAGAAGATAAATCATTATTATCTTATTAAGGTGATGAAGGTTGACACATAGGTCATTTAAACTAAGAGGCCTAAAAGAAGCTAGTTAAGTGAGTAATCCCTAGAGGTTGTTTGAGAGAGATTGAGGGGTAAAGTGTGAAATAAATAGGATTAAATAATCAGGTGTGTTTGACATCATATTAGAGGTGAAGATAAAAATAAAGGTAACTGAGTTGGTGCTTGGTTACCTAGGGGGTTATAGCCTCCTTACTAGTTAGAGCTAGCTAAAGGTCAAGTGGGTACTTGATTAAATTCAAGGGTGGGTGCTTTTTGATCAGTTGGTGCTGGCATACATTTTTAATATTTTATTTATAGGACTATATTACATATTTTAGGGTTTAGTGGGTTTTATCCTCCAAGCGGATTTCTCAAATATCATGTGTTATATGCTTGATCTTGTTTTTATCTTCATGTTCTTTGTTATGAATGATGTGTATATGTTGAATGATTAAGGGTTTGAAGGGTTTGTAATTGGATTTAATATCAAGCATCATATATATACCCCATTTCTTATTTATTATACCTCTAACACTCTGCTATCCCATTCACTTTAGGCAGTCTGTGGTAGATAGTGAAAATGAAGAATGACTGCTAAGTGAGAGGATGCTAAGTCCAATTAAGGGGCCTTTTAAGATCTAATTCATGAATTGGAAGGAAAGAATACTATTTACATGTGTCATAACACTCATTACATGTATTTTATTAAGAAACTAAAGATCATTTGGGTGACAAATGTGAAGATAGACCTATAAAGCTAGTATGGTGACTACAGATGATGAGAACAAGTGTCTAGAAAAATACCAATGGTTAGGAAAGCATATGATGACTATTAAAACTTTTTTATAACCCATATTTGATATTTCACATGTGTCAAATATCCCTATTTTGGTTTCAAATTCTCAAGAGAGGCCTAATGATGAAGACAATTTACAAGGAGACAATTGAAGACCCCTATGCCAGTATTGGAGAGTTTCATGCTTTAGAGGGACATTTGTCTAAGAGGACCTTCCAAAAATATATTATATAGTTCATTACTCTACAATGTAATTGGTTTTATTGCCTTGACATGTGGCATTGTGACTCTTGAGGTTCACTTTCTTCTCTCTCTTCTCACATTCTATAAATGCAATCCATTTTGGCTCTTATATTCTAATTCCACACCTAGTATGGTGTAGCCTTACTAGTTTTATATTATAATTTACCTTTGAAATAAGATATGAAATTTGGTTCTGAGTTCAAAAACTATCTTATCTAATTATGTGAAGTGATGTATAGTGAAAATTCAAATGATTGACATCTATCCTTGCTTTCTCTAACAGGTCACATGAAGTGTTGTCAAGTGTATGGGTCTATTTCCAAGTGTAAAAGTAGCCTTAGTGTCTAAAAATTATCTTTGATTCACTTACCTTGAGTATTTTTCATGTATATCACCTCCATGTTTGAAATAATAATATTTGAGTATTCTTGGACTTTGAAACAAGTGTTGTAGGTCATGACTCTTAGTGTAAGAGTATGGTAAGCTTCTGGAGATATTTATAGTGTATCACTCCATTAGAGTATCTTAATTTCATGTCTAATTCTACTCCTTTCATCCAAGAAATTAGTTAGTGTAGGTGATAAGTACTTAAGGATCAATCTAGGGAGCTATCCCTTAAACCTATAGGTCTACCTCTACCATAAGCAACCCACTGGCCTAGAGGTATTCCAATTTTTTTAAATATTGGATTAGGCTTGAATAACATCCTATAGGGTGAAATATTTAGTGACAATAGTTCGAGCATGCCTTATGGGACCATTGTCCTAAAAAGAACTTGTCAAGGTGAATGTTGGTCTTGACAACATCATAACTGCATATGGTTTTCTACTCAACATTTGGTGACTCCATTCAAGGTAATATCTAGTTTTAGACCATTGTTTTTTTATATTATTGAGTTCATACTTCATGGTCCTTACTGTGATAAGGAATCCAAGAAGGTTGGTTAGATCATGTGTTAGAACAAGTAACAAAACTTAAATAAAAACACACTAACATGCATAACACTTACTTGCCTAGATCATAGGGGGAGAATCATGAGCAAAACCAATTAGAAATCCAACTAAAATGCAAAATTCCGTACCTTCCTTGAATGCTCCAAGAGATTTTTTGTGTGGCTTTCTTGGCTTATGTTCAAAGAGTCTTTGGCAATGGAGCTTGGCTATCTCCTTCTCTCCTTGGCACCATGGCTTGTGGCTTGATGTTGGCTTTGGATTGTGATTTTGGCATTATAACTCTATATATTTGAATCATGCACCAAATCCTTAGTGATGTCTCAATAGGATTCTGAGATTGGATGAGTGATGCACAACCAAATTTGAGACATTTAGTGATTTCTAAGATTAATTTATAATGGTTGGTAAAAATTGGTCTAAATTTCAATACGAAGCCATTGGTGGCCAATTTTAGGTGTCTATAGTTTGCCCCTATTTGGGAAGATGTTGCAAGCTGTAGGAATAATAACATATTTTCAAATAATTAGAAAGGCATGTATGCCTAAAAGAAGATGATGGTTGAAGAAAAAGCTCCAAGGAATGTTTGGGAAGCCTACAATGATGCCCCCTTGAGGGAGTGGCCATCATATGTTTGATAGACAGTCCCTCAAAAAGAAGAAAGAAGAAGAATGGAATTAACCCATGGGTGAGATTAATTTAAATGAGAAAATGTTTGCATGCATTGATTTAAAAAGTACCAATTTGCTCAAAGGAAGTTATAATCAATAACAAAGGTTGAGGCACTAATTTGCCTATATGTGGTTATAATTAGTGGCAATGACATATGCCCCAGTTAAGGTTGACGAGTCAAAATAATGATTTGCCCATAGGTGGCTATAATTAGTAACAAAGGTTGAGACACTGATTTGACCATAGGTGATTATAATTAGTGGTAATGGCATATGCCCTAGTTAGGTTTGATGAATCAAAATAATGATTTGCCCACATGCAATTATAATCAATAAGATGACCAGGATAAAAATGATTTTGATTGTGCCATAGTATGGAAGATTGGAAAACATAACTCAAGGGTATAACCTATTGCATAGATTAAATATGAATGGGCACAAACATATATATAATGGTCTAATGACTGAATAAACCAAAAATAACTAGGCATATAAGGATGTTCAAAGTGATGAAATAGATGAATATAAGAATAAGATTAATCAAGGGAGATTATTTGGTTATACGTGATAATGTAGAGATGATCATCTTGATTAGTAATGATACCACTAGAATGGTCAATGGGTTGATTTAATCAAGGGTGTGAGGATTTTTGAAGGTACTAAGGAGAATTCTCTACAACTCCATTGCTTGTAAGACTTATTGAGCTGATTTTTGATGTAGCACATGATGGTATGCCTCATGATAGAACAACATGAAAACTTGGCCAAAATATGCATAATGATTGACTATTGATCTAATAAACAATTGAAAATAATGCACCAATGATAAAAACCATGATGACAATGTTGACGTATGAATATGGATGGACTCAAGAATAATGCGTAAAGAATTAGAAAATGAACACATACAGACTGAGTCGAGGCAATAATATTGAAATCAAACAAATAGTAAAACAAACAAAAAAATAACACACAGAAGGTAAACAAACAAACAAATAGAAAATAAACACATAGAAAACTTGAAAGTAAAAGCAACAAAAAACATCCTAACAATAGATTTTCTCTAGTAGGGTGAATTGAGGATTTTTGGAACACAAATATCTAATAGAGGGGGGTGAATTAGTGGATTGAATTAGTCATTTTTCAAACTTTTAATGTAGACTAAAACATATATGAAAAGATCACACACACAAAAACACATAACACTAGATATACCATGGAAAACCTAATAAGGGAAAAACCACCATGAGAATAGCTACTAGAATCTACTGTTCTAATCTAGCTTCACAATTAAGAACTTCACTACTTATAAAGTTTAAGGGCACTAACCCTAAGGAGACACCAATCCCCTAGTTTAATAGCACCAAATCTAAGGAAGTACCCACTCCTTAACTGAGCACCAACTCAGCTTATTTGATGGCACCCAGTAATCAGATCTATATGGAGATACAAATCCAAATTACTATATAGATTCATAAAAGAATCTAATTCTCTATTCTCTGTTATAAGTCTATTATGTAAATACTCATGATCTACACTTCATCTCCCTCTTCTCTTCCACCCTACCTCTCTGCTTCTATGTCTTTATATATCTCTACTTGACAAACTTCATCTCCCTCTTGCTCTCTGCCTCTCTCTCTCAATTTGACTTTTCTCAATGACAATAGAAATAGATCCAAAAAACTTTTCTTTATCCTAGATGATATATATATATATATATATATATATATAATCATTTCATCTAGGGTTCCATATCTTCTCTATGTTCACACTTGTTTACTAACACATCATGCCAGTTCTGGACTTAGTTCATATTCTTTGAACAACAAGTTTCTCGCATCTTAAACTCATGCTCCACCACCATGATTCTTGGTCACATTACTATTTTTGGCATATACAAGGCTATATAATTGATTCACATGCCATATTATATGATTTTGATAGATCACTGCAATCAAATTCGTTGTTAGTGTCATGATTTATGGCTTAACTGCAAGTTCCTGCATGTTTCAATGCTTAATTATTGGGATGAACATATATTTAAATGTTGATTATTGAGATAAAAATTGGCACCATGATCTAATGATCCTCTTTTAATATTATCAACTTTAAAATGCATTTGTTTGATCGAGTTCTATTAGGCTCACACTTTCCATTTGATTTTTGTTCGTTTTTGGGATTTAATGATTCAACTTTAAAATTCATCTATTGATCTTTCTAATCTAAGATCCCACATATCATTATATATTCAAATTTTCACAAGATTTATCTCTATCTATGGTTAATCCTGGAGCTCCTAATCTCATCTCATAGCTTCTTGAGTCTTTGTAATAAATACACTTCATTGATCTCATCAAACTAGCTCAGTATTTAACTCACCTCTATCTTGTTAAATGTCAAGAACTTGATCCCATTGAGTCCACTCACTCTATTATATCTTTATTTCATGATCAATCACTCATCGTTTGATCTTCTGACAAGCTCAATATTTATCTCTGATGAGCTCCCATGAATGTGACACTTGGCATTAGTGCGTGCCTTTTGCACATTGCTATCACTTTTTGCTATTGAGACACTTGGCATCCTCACATTGATCATTGACTATTTGGATTTTAACCACACCATAGATTTCCTATTCAAGATTCGTGATTGTGAAAATTGTCACTAGCATGTTCATTTGTAGGTGCCTTTGACATATTGACTTTGTGGTGTATTGTTGGATCTTCAACGTACGATTAAGCACTAACCATTGATCAAGATTTAAACTTTGACCACTTGTACTCATCATACTTCATCTTGACATATTGGAGTAGAAATTATCCATTTATCTCTTGAAGACTTGCTAAAACTTTACTTTGTGTAGATTTGATTAAGTATGGAGACTGTCTCAATATGCCTGAAAGGCTAACTTATCACCTTCATATCTTTTGCTTTGCTCATCTGCCTATTCTGAAATATGGACCACATAAACTAGGCATGATAATGGAAAAAACCATATGCTCATTTTTTATTTAATACTTCACATGTGTGATATATAATTCCATTAATATGCTCACTCAGATTCTTCTACCATAGAGCCAACTATGCTTAAAACTTCCTGGAAGGCCAACTTTGTTCTTGCATAAGTTTTGATGTGCTTAGATGCATGACCTAAAATTTAGTATATAAGATCCTCTCACATATGGGATTCCATACATATATTAATATTCTCTATAAACCTTCATATGTGTAATATATGACATCATAAAAATGCCTACTTATTTTTTTCTTACCATCTACAAATTTGATCGAGTGTGGGAAAACACTATCAAAATACATGGGAGCCCAAATTTGCTCATGCATATATTTTGTCATGCTATATTGTGTGACATGAGATTAAATGTATAAAAACTAGGAATAAAAATTAAAAAACCCATATGATCATTTTATCTGGACACCTCAATGTGTGTGAACGTTGACCTCAGTAATATGCTTACTTGGCTCTACTTGAGCCCTTTTGCAAATTTGGCTAAGTATAGAAAGTTAGTGAATTATATCTGAGTAGCCAAATTTACATCCCAATATTTTTAAAATTGCTTCATTTCATGAATTTAATTCTAGCACATAAAAATTAGGGACTAATGTGATCAAAACCATATGACCAACTCTCCCAGACTCATCTACACGTGGTAATAGTGACATCAACAAACTACCTATTCATATTTTCTTCTATAAATCCAAAATGTCTAGATGATCAATATGAAGAACTATATGAATTACACTCATACACATAAGCACTCCAATCATCCTTGACCTTTGATAGGATCCCTTGTATATCCTTTAATCACCATATTTAGCCCTGAGCATTAGTGACACCCAAAATGCCAGTGATCTTCATTTTGAAATCAATAACATGCTCATAATGTCCATTTTGACATCAATGCCCATAATATTTATAATAATCTTCCCCTTTGTCATTGATGACAAACTAAATGCTCTGATCTTCTAATATTCTACTCCTATGGCATTGCTTGCATTAGCTTCTGATGAGTATGAACTCAATCTATTCATACCAAACTTACTTCCCCTTAGGCAATGGCACATTTTCCTAAACTCAGCTTGGACACATGATATAATCTTATTTTTCATTTGTACTTCTTCTCCAATAGAGAGTATTTTCTCTTTTTCTCTCCCTTTGACATCAATTGCAAAGGGACTCTTTCACACTATTATTCTAAAATTTTCTCCCCCTTTATTTGATAAAAGAGTTTGTCCAAGCATCTATAACCATCAACTCATTAGAATTTTGCAAAAATATTCATACCTAAGTTTCCTTTTCTCTCTTCTTCCAAGGATTAACAAAACTTCTATGAGACTCCCCCTATAATCATGCCCTATCACTAGGATCTAGTGATGTGATACAGGAACCACCACTCCCAACATCTGTCTTAGATATTCAAATTGTTCCTTGGGAAGAGGTTTGGTGAATATGTCTATAATTTGATCTTGAGTTGGCACATATTGCATTGTGAACTCTTGATCTATAACCTTTTCTCTTAAGAAGTGATACTTGATTGATATGTTCTTGGTCCTAGAATGCATCATTGGATTCTTTGATATATTAATATCACTTGAATTATCATAAAGAATAGATATATGTGATTTGTACTCTACTTTGATGTCTTTGAGTGTTTGTTTCATCCACAAGACTTGAGTGCAACATGCTACTACTGCTACATACTATGCTTTTGCTATGGAAAGAGTAATTGACTCTTGCTTTTTGCTTAGCCAGGAAATAAATTTGTTTCCAAGGAAAAATGCACCACCACTAGTGCTTCTTCTATCATTCACATTTCCAACCTAATCAACATCTATGTATGCTATCAAAGTGAAATATTCACTTGTAGGATACCATAGGTCATAATAAATTATGCTCTTGATATATCTAAAGATCATTTTCATTGCACTAACATGTGACTCTTTAGGAGTAGCTTAAAATCTTGCAACCATGCACACTACTTGTATGATATTAGGTCTTGATATAGTTAGGTATAACAAACTACCTATCATTGATCTATACATAGTTTGATTTGCATCAAGGGACTCATCCTCTTTTCTCAACTTACAACTAGTTATCATGGGAGTACTAACTGGTTTTATATCTTCCATTCCAAACTTCTTGAGCATTTAATTTGCATACTTGGTTTGGGATATAAATATCCCTTCATCAGTTTATGATATTTGTAGACTAAGGAAGAAAGAAAGTTCTCCAAACATAGACATCTTAAACTCACTTTGCATTTGTGTAGCAAATTTTTGGCACATTTTTTTATTACTACCACCAAAGATGTTGTCATCTAAATAAACAACAACAATCAACATATGTTCACCTTCTGATTTGAAATATAGATTACTATCTACACATCCTTTGTTGAATCCTTATTGTTATGGGTACTGGTCTAATCTTGGATATCATGCTCTAGGTGCCTATTTTAGACCATACAGATCTTTATTTAGTATACACACATAATTTTCTTGTTTTGACAACTCAAAACCTTCAGGTTGTTCTATGTACACTTCCTCTTCTAGGTTCCCATTCAAGAAAGTAGACTTAACATCCATTTGATAGACTTTGAACTTTTTATAAAAAGAGAATGCTAGAAACATTCTTATGGCTTCCAATATAGAAAATAGAGAAAATTTTTCCTCTAAATATATTCCCTCAACTTATGCATATCCTTTGCACACCAATCTTTCTTTATTTATTATAATAGCTCCATCCTCATTGAGCTTGTTTCTAAAGACCCACTTTGTACATATCACATTCTTATTTGAAGGTCTTGAAACTAATTACCAAGTTTTATTATTTTCAATTTGGATTAGTTATTATTCTTTGGATTTTAGCCAATTTTCACCCTTATTGGCTTCAACATAGCTCTTAGGCTCAATTTCAGACATTAGAGCAAAACTTACTTGCTCCTTGTTTTGTACAACTCTTTTCTTTATCTTAACTCCTTCATTCTTATTACCAATGATCTACTCTATATGATTATCCTTTTGAATAAATATTAGAGGTGACTTTTCATTTGATTCCTCATAAACTAATTCCTCTTCATACTCTGATTCTTCTTCATAGATGCCTTTGTCAGGTTTAACATGCTTCAAGCCTTCTTCAACCTTGACATTGATGTTCTCTATAATCTTGTGTATCCTTTTGTTGTAACATATGTAGGATTTGATTTGGGTGGAATAACCAAGAAATATTCTTTCATCACATCTTGATTCAAAGATTCCCAATTTCTCCTCTTTTTTCTTGATGTAGCATTTGCTTCCAAACACTATAACATACTTCACAGAGGCAAGTTTTTCATACCATAGTTCATAGGGACTTTTGTCACTGTTTACCCTTAATTTAACTCTATCCAAGATATATAATACTATTTAGACTACTTCTCTCCAATATCCATCAATTAACTTGGCCTCTTTTAACATTATTTTGGCCATCTCCTTGACTGTTATGTTCTTTCTTTCAACAACTCCATTCTGCTATGGAGTCCTTGATGAAAATTAATGTCTTTTTATTCCATGCTTCTCATAGTACTCTATGAACTAATTTGAGATGAATTATCCACCTTTATTAGAGATTAAACATTTGATTTTTTGTTCAATCTCATTCTCCACCATGGCCCTAAAGATATTTAATCTCTCAAACGCTTGTGAATTATCCTTCAAAAAGGGTATCCATTTCATTATTGAGTAATCATCTACAAATAACATGAAGTATCTCTCTCCTTTATATCCTCTTGTCTTATTATGACCACAAAGATTAGTATGAACTAGTTCTAGAGGCTTTGTAGTTGCAGAATCCTTTTTTTTAAATCTAACCTTTGTCTGCTTGCCTAGTTGACATTATTTACAAGTAGTGTTTGTAGGTTTGGTTATCTTAGGCATGTGTCTAACACACTTATTTGAGCTCAATTTGACTAGGTTATCAACATTGACATGACCAATTATTTTATTCCATAACCAACTCTCATCAATCTTTCCTATCAGACAACTATTATAATTCAGTTCAAGAAGATTATAGATATTGCTTTCAATTTTTTTCCCTTCTAAAACTAGTCTTCTAGATCTCTTGAACTTGTATCCTTCTACATTAAATATGACCTTATATTCATTGTCACACATTTGGATGACACTTAGCAAATTATGTTTCAATCCTTCAACATAAAGGACATTATGTGTAAGTAGTTTTCCATCTATGTTCAAGGTTCCTTTACCTTGAATCTTTACTATAGTATTGTCTCCCAAGCTAACATATCATTATTTGTATATGCTCAATTTGATGAACTTGCTCTTATCACCAGTCATATGTTTTGAGAAAATATTGTCCATTACCCACAAATTTTGCTCATTGACATGGAGTTCAGTTTGAACAATCATAGATCGATATTTCACTTTCTACATATCCTTGGTTTTCTTATTTGGCTTATTATTCTCTTTTTTAGATACTTGTGAACCTTTGTTCACACTAGGAGGCATGCCATTCTTCTTAATTTCTATTTATGATCTTAAAAATCTTGTTCTACATTGTTTAGCTATATGATCAAAATTATTGCAATTATAAAATATTACATTTGTATCTAATAAGGGTGAAAATGATTTTTTGCTTACAAAATTTGTTATCCTTGTAGGTACAACTCTACAATCAATATACCTATGACCAAACTAATTATAGGTATAAAAATAACCATAGAAAGATGAGGAATACCTGGTCATAGAATTTCTTTGTGTAGGATGAGGAGCTCTTCTAAACTCTAAATTCTTCAAGTCTCTCACTCTTGTGTAACCATCTACATTGGCTACCTTTGTCTTCTTCTTTTCTTCAGGGTTATTCATATCAATAGTGCTTGTGTCTATCTTTGTATCCTTGCAAGATTTATCTTTATTTGCTCCTGATTCTCCTTCTACTTTGAATTTGTCATATGGGTTAGTAGATGTACTAGTTATGGACCTTTTTCCTTTTTCATATCTAAGACCAGATCTCTCTTTTTAAGGATTTTGAGAGTTGATCAAATTATCAAGAATGTTTGATCCTCCTTTCAGCTTTAGACCTTTGTCTCTTTTATCTTTAGATTTCTCAAATTCTTTTCTCAAAGCCACTATTTATGATTCTAACTTCCTGTACTCATCAGATTTAGATTGTATTTCAATTTTGACTACATACTTTATTCTTTTAGCCTCTTCAATTTGTGTTTTTAGGCTAACCACCATCTGATCAAACTTTTCAATCTTTTTTGAAATTTCTTCAATCTCCTTTTATCCAAGCTTCCTCTATTTTGATTTCTATTTTCTCAGCTTTTCTATTTCCTCTAAAGCATAGATGAGTTCACACTCTAAATCTGCTTCTCTTTCTTCTTCATTTTAATATTCCACTTCTTCCTAATCCATAGAAGCTAGTCCTATTATCATGAATGGGACTTTTTTTTCCTTATCCATAAAATCATAGTCATGACCATCATCAAAATTATCACTGTCATTCATTGAATCACTATCTTCTTTTGTGTATACGCCTTTCTTGTTTTTAAAGGAGTTCTTCTTCTTGGAATAGTGAGGTTTCACCTTTTTACTATTTTATTCTTGCGTAGAGTTATCCTTCTTTTTATAAGGACATTTAGTATAAAAATGTCCTATTTTACCATAGTTAAATCATTTGAAGGGTAACTTACCTTTGTACTTTCCAGACCCTCTTCACAAGCTCCTAACAAATTTGTCTTCTTCTTCATCTGTCTCCTCGTATCTAGATGTAAGTGATTTTGCCATCACTGGTTTGGATGTTTTGAATGAAACTTATATCTTGAAGGTATGTATTTCTCCCATTCTCATCTCATAGGATATGAATGTTCCATGCAACTCATCAACAATGAGTTTATCCACATCTCTTTCTTCCTCTTTTATAGAGATTTTTGAGTCATACCTTGATGAAAAATATCTTAGAATTTTTTTTATAATGATTGGATCTTTCATCTCTTCTCCAATGCTTATGATTACATTAACTATTTCATCTACTCTAAGGAGTTAGTCTATAATTTTCTCTTCTTCATTCATTTTAAGGCTTTCAAACTTGCCTTTGAATGTTTATAGCTTGGCCTACATTACCTTATCATCACCTTCATAGATGATTTTAAATTTGTTTAGATATCTTGTGCATTTTGATAATGCATCACTTTGACAAAATCTAAATTAGACAATCCACATAGAATAGCATTCTTTGCCTTGACATTTCTCTCATATGCCTTCTTCGAAGCCTAATCAATAGGATTTATAGTAGGGGTTGTATATCCATTTACAACAGACTTCCATACATCAAAACCTAATGAGGATAAGTATGCCTCCATTTTGATGTTAAAAAATTCATAGTTTGATCCATCAAAGAGAGGTGCCTTATTTTAGGAAGAGCCTTCTTGACTAGCCATTTGTGTTCACTGTCCAATATCTATTTGATCCAATTAAGCTTCTTATAAGGAACTAATGCTATCATACCAATTGTTAGAGCACAACTATCTATTGAGAGGGGGGTGAATCAGTATATTAACTTAGTCCTTCTTCAAACATTTAATGTAGACTAAAACATATATATAGAGATCAAACACATAAAAATACATAATACTAGATATACCATGGAAAACCCAATAAGGGAAAACCACCATGAGAATATCCACTAGAATCTACTATTCTAATCTAACCTCATAATTAAGAACCTTACTAGTTAAAAAGTTTAAGGGCACTGACCCTAAGGAGACACCAATCCCCTGGTTTAAGAGTACCAAATCTAAAGAAGCACCCACTCCCTAACTAAGCACCAACTTAGCTTATTTGATGGTGCCCACAAATTAGTCTATATGAAGCTACAACTCCAAATTACTATATAGATTCATAAAATAATCCAATCTTCTATTCTCTATTATAGGTATGGTCTATAACTACTCATACTCTACACTTCATCTCCCTTTTCTCTTCCACTCTGCCTCTCTATTTATGTATATATATATATATATATATACTTGATACACTTCATCTCCCTCTTGCTCTCTTGCTTTCTCTGTCAATTTGACTCTGCTCAATGATAATAACAATAGCTCCAACAACCTTTTTTGTATCCTAGATGAAATATATATATATAATCATTTGATCTAGGGTTTCATATCTTCTTTGTGTTCACACTTGTTTACTAACACATCATGCTAGTTCTGTACTTAGTTCATATTCTTTAAACAACAATTTTTTCGTGTCTTGAATTCATGCTCCACCAACATGATTCTTGGTCTCATTACTATTTTTGGCATATACAAGGCTCTAGTTTTGATGCACATGCCATATTACATGATTTTTATCAATCACTACAATCAATTTTATTATCTATGTCATGATTTATGGCTTAACTATAAGTTCCTACATCTACCAATGCTTGACCATTGAGATGAACATATATTTAAATGTCAACTATTGATCTTAAGTTTGGCACCATGATCTAATTATCCTCATTCAATCTGCTCAACTTTAAAATGCATCCATTGGATCGAGTTCTGATAGGCTCACGCTCTCCATTCAATCTTTGTATGCTTCTAGGCTTTAATGATTCAATTTTAAAATGCATCCATTGATCTTTCTAATCTGATCTCCTATATGCCATTATATCTTCAAAGTTGCATGAGATTTATCTCTATCTATGGTTAAACCTTAATCTCTTAATCTCATCTCATAGCTTCTTGAGTCTTTAAAACAAAAATGTTCCATCGATCTCATCAAACTAACTTGGTAGTTAACTCACCTTTATCTCATTAAATGTCAATAACTTGATCCCATTGAGTCCAGTCACTTTGTTATATCTTAATTACATGATCAATCTCTCATCATTCAATCTTCTAACAAGCTCAATCTTTATCTCTAATGAGCTCCCATGAATATGACACTTGGCATTAATGCATGCCTTCTGCACATTGATGTTAGTTCCCACTATTGAAACACTTAGAATCCTCACATTGATCATTAACTATTTGAATTTGAATCATCATGGATTTAGTATTCAAGTTTCATGATTGTGATACTTGTCACTAATGCTTTCACTCGTAGGTGCTTTTGACATATTGACTTCACTGTGCATTGTTGGATCTTCAATGTATGATTGAGTGCTAACCATTGATCAAGAATTAAAAATTGACCACTTGTCATCATTATGCTTCATCCTGACATTTTGGAGTAAACACATTCCATTGATCTCTTTGATACTTGCTTGAACTTTACCTTGTAGATATTTGACTAAGTATGGAGACTGTCTCAATATACCTAGAAGGCTAACTTTGCACCTTCATATCTTTTGCTTCGCTCATCTTCTTATTATAAAATTTGGATCATATAAAATAGGAATGATAATGAACAAAACCATATGCTAATTTCTTATTGAATCCTTTTCATGTGTGAGATATAACACCATTAATCTACTCACTTAGTGTTGACCAATTTTGGCCTTGTAGGCCAAAATTGGGCACCCCTCTTTCTTTTTCCTTGTAGGGTCTTTTGATCCAGGTTCTGAAAAGTTCATCTTGTAGCTACCTTGTATAGACTTTTCTCTGATAAGCCTTTTTTTTAAATGAAAAAACCAAGTGATTTCTTCTTCTAGTTTCCAAGCAAGAGTCGACTTGAAACTCATTTTGATCTTAGATGCTTAACATGGAAAGTATGTTACTTCAGAGGGATTTTTATGAACAAAATGGACCAAGTTCAAGATGTCAAAGGGTCATTTGTAAAAAGTCCAAAGGGTAAGTACCCTTATGGATAGCACTTAGGTGACAAAAAGAAATTTTTGATTCTTTTGAAAGGTGACTTAGAGGCCAAGAAACCCTTGTAGGGGGTAGGAAATGAGTAAAATGGACCTTTGCAAAAGCCCAAAGGGTAACTTTGAGCTTGAGGTGTCCTTGCAAAGGGTAGATGGTTGAAGCAAAGGGGCAAAGTAGAAGGCCTAAAGAAGGACTTTCCCTTCAAAAAAGTTGATAGGCCAAAGAGAGAATTCCTTTGGATATTTTGTCTAAAGGAAATCCAAAGAAGGAAAACCCAAAGAGTGAATTCTTTTAGATAAAATGTCTGAAGGAATTCCTTTAGACATTTTGTCTAAAGAAATTCAATAGTTGAAGAAAGTTTAAAAAAAATTGGAAGATAAATGTCTGAAGGGTAGGTGTCCTTACAGAGGGCACTTGGCCTTCAAAAGATGACCTTTTCATTTTTTCTGAAGGGTCACTTTCCCTTCAAAAAAGTTCATTTGCAAGAAAGTCGAAGGAATTGCCAAAGGGGGTGATAGGCCTGCGAACATCAATTCCAAGGTGATAAGCTAGCCGTTGGAATTCAAAAGGAGGTGATAGGCTTGTGAATGTCAAATTTAAGGTGGTGAGTTATCTATTGTAAAAGATCAAAAAAGAATTCCTTTAGACATTTAGTCTAAAGGAACTCATAAGCAGAAGCCCAAAGGCTCGTCAAAGGAGGGTCAAAAGGTGACAAGCCTAAAAGAAGAATTCCTTTAGACAAAATGTCCAAAGGAATTCCTTCAGACAAAATGTCCAAAGGAATTCCTTCAGACATTTTATTTGAAAGAATTCAAAAGCCCAAGGGAAGACTCAGTGACCATCCAAAGAAGGAACCCGAGAGAAAATTTGTAAGCCCTATGAGCCTGAATTACCAAGAAAAGGACATGAAATAGCAAGGAAAGAGAAAAGTAAAGTAGGTAACCTAGAATATGGTCACATGCATATAAGACAAAATATGAAAATGCTCCAAGTGGCATAGCAAGTCAAGTGCAAGGATGAACTAGACTAGGGCAGGTGGCATAGGAGTTGTTAGTGGGAGAAGTAAATGCTTTCAAGTGGAATAGTCTCCACTAAAGAACCATTAAAAGAGTTAGTTATGAACATTGAAGGGAGTGGCTCATGTTTCCTTATTTTGACATTAATGAGTAGCTAGTTACATGAGCATTTAAGAGAGCATGGCCCAGTCAACATGAGGAGGAATGGCCTTGTCAGTTGTTAGGAGAAGTAACCCATGCTCTTACAGGTCTAGACAATAAGGGCAATGACTTAAGCACCTAAAACATGGCTTTCATAGATGAATTTAAGGAGAGACAGTAGCTAAATGGGCTGGTGGTCACCACAAGATTAATTAATGCAGCATGGGTTTCTTTCCCTTGACTAGTCAATGACTTATTTTCCTAGTCCTTTATATAATTGTAACTTCTCATTTGAAAAAGGGAGCTCTCTCAGCATTGTATGGCAAAGCTCTAAAGAAATTTACCTTTAATCAAAAGAAGTGTTTTACCTCCATTTGAGCTTGTAATTTTACATATTCCTATGGTCTTGTCTTATGTTTAATCATTTCTTCTAATGCTTTCATAAGTTTATACCAACATGTCTAGTGTATTGTAGATTATTTTTTGTAGGTCAATAAGAAGAGTCCAGATTAAAGTATAGGTGTAGGTGAGCAACTGTCCAACATTGTGTCTTTAGAACACCTCTGGTAGTTTCTTCCTCCTTATACCTCCATAGAACCCCCTATTAAAAAATTGATGCAATTAGTTTCTCACTTGAATGAAGTGTCTGTTTGCTTATTTTGGTGTAAAGTGTATTTGAAAGCTGAGTAGACCAATTAGTTTTGGTGCATCACCACTTTAGTTAGGTTCTATTTTTACTTATAGTATATCTCTCTCTTTTCACCCCCTATTATTAGCAATAAAAAATTTAGGGCCTCAATGTGAATCAAGGGGATCTAGTCCCTAATCTAGAGATTCATTCCTCAAATTTTCCACGCACAATAAGAGGAATGTCTCCATTGTGCTACGTGGAGGAAGGGAGCTGAGTATCCTTTTAGAGGGTGTAATCCATAATGTCAATAATTTTTGGCACATCCAATGGGACTAAATTTGCATCTTGTGAGTTTTAGGGTTGGTGATGGTCCTATTACTATAAAAAATCCAAAAGAAAAAACTATAATCTAGCATCTGGTGACTCCATTTTAGTAACTCAATCTCTAGTTAGTGATCAGTGTGGCATCCCATGCCTATGGTCACCACAAGATCTTCTTCTAAGGGTGTTCTTTTCAAATTTGTTGAGTTGCCTCTGAACTCAACAAAGAGGCTAAAGTTTACAACCACTCACCCTTACATAGCAAGCCATTTTCTAAGACCTGACATAAAATACACCTACACAAGGAGACCCCAGTTGAATCCTTTCACAGCCATGGCTTTCCCTTTTATGGCCTTCAATGGTTAGATCCCCTTGAACCTTCTATAGTATGGCCCAATTCTAGGGACAACTCTCAAGAGTGTTCCTCCCTTTAGTGGAGAGGGCCCAATCACTTCTATTGAGCATATCAAAAACATAGCCAACCTTTGCAACATCCATAATATCACTGAGGAAAATGTAGCTATCAGATTGCTGGCTTTGTCCTTTAAAGGAAAAGTTTTGGACTGGTATGGGACCTTGCCTATGAATTTAGTTAGCTCATGGAATAAATTAGTGACCCTCATGAAAAATATGTTTGGGGAAAAAAGTGACCATTTATCTCTAGCTGAGAAATTGACCACTATGAAGAGAGCCCCACATGAATTTATGCAAGATTTTAACACTAGGTTCCAAAAGACTTGGGATAGAATCCTAATTCTAGTGAGGCCAACCCCAAGCTATGCCTTCCTTTACTACTTAAAGGCCTTGAATAGTGACATTGATATAATGATACAATCCATGGGTGGACATGTCTTACATGTTGCTTATGGAATAGGCATAACTGCTAAAAATTGCTTGGTTCAAGTAGGAAAGATAACTCCTAGACCTCATATGCCACTCTTTCTTAATTTACAGCCCTCAGTTTAGCCTATTGCACCCACTCTAGCTCCTCTATCTAGTCTAGAGAGGCTAGTTGATACCCCTAAAAATGATCTCCATGAAGTTAAGAGCTTGCTACAGAGCATTACCAATGAACTAGTTGCCCTCAAGAGGCAAGCTTAAAGTTATAGGCCAAATCAAGGCTATAAAATCCATTATCAAACAGACAAATAGGCCTCCCTTCTTGTATTATAATCAAGGGTAGGGTCAGATTATTTAAGTTAGGCCTTATCAAAGCTACAATCCAAATTCCCCTTCATATTTCAAGGCTCTTGTCTCCACTCAAAATAATTTGGTGCAGGAATAACCTAATTATCCATCCTTGGGGCATCGTCAAGAACAGGTTACTTATGCAAATGAGATACCAAATCAAAGTATGACCATACAAGGTGATTAGGTAGCCTAATTCTCAAGTTTTGAGGTGTCAACACAACCTAGGATGGATAAAAAGCAAGCTCAATCTGATTCCACTCTTATGAACCACCTGGAAGGGGAGTTCTACACAATCAACTATGGGGGAGCACAAATAATTAGGATGATTATGTTGTAGCCAACACCAAGTCTAAGAAGAGAGATATGGATGAAGCTCAAGTAGCTACTTAAGCACCTAAAACATCTCTTTCATCACAAGTAAATCATAAGTTTCCCAATTATAGACCACCAGTTGCAGCTTCAACTCCTTGGGTTACACCATAAGTTACAAACGTCCCCAAGGAGACCTCCAAAGGTGGCAATCCTTTCATCAATATAGTCGACCAAATGAATAATTTGTACATAAACATCTCATTGTAGGATTCCTTAGTAATGCCATGGAAATAAGATATACTCCAAAAGGAATTACACAGGCTAAGTGAGTGAGTTATCCTAACAAAGAATGATAATGTGTTTATAGTGAATGGGGCTCCTCCCATGGGAGGTCAAAAAAATAAGGATGAAAAGTTCCCTCCTTTTTATCTATCCTTTCTTATTGGTGATTTCTTGGTCCATACTTGCATTATTGATAATGGAGCAAGCACCTCAGTTATGTCCAAATGCATAGCTGATAAGCTAGGGCTCAAATATGAGCAAATAACTAAAGGAGTTCTATAGTTGGATGGATCATCAGCCAAGACTTTGGGAGTGGTAAGAGGCTTGAATCTAACTCTCCATGCCTATCCAAATTCTCAATTCCCCATGATGTGGTAGTGGTAGATGTTCCCCCTTACTTCACTCTTTGTTTATCTAGGGATTTCACGTCCAAGATAGGTGGGTACTTGGAAGCAAATTGGTCTTACATGGTTTTTAGGACAAAGTATGGAACCAAGGTGAATATTGAGTCAGATCCCATCCACAAAGATCACCTAGAGCCATACTCTCCCAAAGTAGTGAATGTCAGTTACACCATCATTGATGAAGAAGAGCTCCAGGTAGACCAATCTCCATCATCTTCCCTTGTAGGAGTTGCTGACCTGCTCCTAGATGAATGGGGAAATGAAAATTTTGAGCATGATCCTTACAAGTTCATCAAAGAGGTAGGTCTTAGAGTTTACTTCATACATAAGAAATATGCTTTCATACCAAATTTGATGAAGGCAAACCAAGAGAACTGTCATTTGTGGTAACTTTTATTTGATGGATCTAGAAGCAAGTTGGGAGCTAGTGGTGGAGCAATGTTGGTTTCACCTTAAAAGGAGAAATACTTCTCAACTTTCAAGTTCTAGCTCTCCTGCACTTGCAACATAGAAAAGTATGAATCTCTTATTCATGGTCTAGAGTGGGCAAGGAAAAGAGGAATCAAAGAATTGCAAGTGTTTGGAGATAGCGAGTTGATTGTGAACGAGGTGAGGGGTCAAAACTTGACCAAGAACTCCCTACTCAAGTCTTAAAAGCATAGGGTGTGAGACCTAATGGAGAGCTTCACTACTTTTAACATCACTTCCATCCCAAGAGAGGATAACAAGCATGCAAATAGACTAGCAGTATTTGGTGCTCAGTTTGATATTCCTAAGGGGGTGAGATAAGACCAAAATCAACACCACTTGAAGGTGATAGTGAGGCCTTCCATACCATACAATGTCACCAATTGGAAAATGTTCGACAGTGACCAAAAAATAACACTTTTATTATAGGAGGAATTTGAGTTTGCTTCTAGGAATTAATCCAAACTGTAGTAGTAATATGATGGGTCAATTATTCAGCTGAAGACCAATAGACTTCCTAAAGGTTTGGTCTCTCTTGAGAGCATCTTTAATGAGGATGACCAACTAAAGAGTGATAAAGCAAGCATGCCAACCAAGAAATAAAATTATGAAAGGGTGGAGATCTACAAGGATAAGTTGCTCACACTTGGGAAGGTATGTATCAATAAAGAAAAACATGCTTTCATTATTTTATGCCAAGAGTTTGCCAATGTATTTATTTGGGAGTATGGTGATTTGAAGGGGTTTGACCCAAGCTTGGCCCAACACACCATTGAGCTGGAAGAAGGTGCCAAACCCATCAAGCAAAAGCAAAGGCCAATCAATCCAAATATTGAGCCTCTAATGAGGAATGAAGTCACCAAACTGATCGAGTCTAGGATCATCTTCCCTATTAAACACTCTTCTTAGCTGGCCAATTTGGTTCCCATTAGGAAGAAGAATGGAGAGTTTAGATTATGTTTGGATTTTAGAAACCTGAATAGAGACTCATTAAGAGATCACTATCCCCTCCCAAGTATGGATTAGTTTCTTTAGATGATGATAGGTAGTGAAATATTCTCCCTCCTAGATGGCTACTTCATATATAATCAAATTTTGGTGTAAGATTGCAACCAGTATAAGATAGCCTTCACCACCAAGTGGGGAAATTTTGCCTATAGGAATATACCATTCAGATTATCAAATGCTAGAGATACCTTCCAGCATGCTATGGATATGGCTTTCCAAGGATTGATAAATGACATTGCACTGGTTTATCTTGATGATGTGATAGTATTTTCTAAGGAAGAAAGCCAACATCTAAAGCATTTGAGGTAAATATTTGAGAGGTGTAGAGAGTTTGGTATATCTCTCAACCCTAAGAAATGTGTGTTTTCTATCCATGAAGGCAAACTCCTATGCCATGTCATTTTAAAAATGGGCTTGACCATTGATCTAAAAAGAGTGCACCTCATCTTAGCATTGTCCTTGCCTAAACATAAGAAGGGCCTGCAAAGCTTCTTTGGAAAAATAAACTTTATCAGTAGATTCATCCCTAAATTTGCTAAAATGGTCAAGCCACTAACTTCCATGATAAGGAAGGATGAGACATTCACATGGACAACAAGGAGGAGAGAAAGCTTTGAGGGTATCAAGCAAGCTATATCCTAGGCTCCCACCCTGACTAGTCCAGACTTCTCCAAGGGCTTCAATCTTTACACCTTTGGAAATGAAGAGGTAATCTTTGCTATGCTCACTCAAGTGAATGGTGAGAATTTAGAACAACCTCTCACATTTTTTAGCCAAGGCTTAGAAGGCTACGAGGTTAGATACATGTATGTTGAGAAGCAAGCACTTGCAGTCATATGAAGCCTAAAGAAATTTTGACATACATTGTCTAACAACAAGATTCATATCATGGTGCCACATCTTAGTGTGAAGGATTTCTTGCTAAGCCGAGACTTGAATGAGAAAAGGGCAGGATGGATGACCAAAGTAATGGAGTATGATGTAGAAATCAAGACCACCAAGATGGTAAGGGGAAGAGGGCTATGTGAACACCACACTATAGACTACAAAGAGCTAAAGGAAGATGTTTTGGTACTCCATGATGAAGTTACAATAGAATTACTTGCAATCATGAAGAGATGGGCACAAGACATGGTTCATTTCCTTCGAATTGGTGAGTGTCTGAAAGGTCTTGATAAGACCAAGAGAAGGTATTTCAATCTCCAATATCTTCT
This sequence comes from Torreya grandis, assembly GCA_037957365.1. NCBI lineage: Eukaryota > Viridiplantae > Streptophyta > Pinopsida > Cupressales > Taxaceae > Torreya > Torreya grandis. Next base: position 1,795,281 of record JARHVA010001435.1, on the reverse strand, counting down.
TTATGTCCTGGTTGATGGAGTGTTATTCAGAAAGGACTTTTTAAGGGTACTCTTGAGATGCATTGATTCAGATCAAGTTGATAGGGTACTATCTGAGTTTCATGATGGACCAATTGGTGGTTACTTTGCTCCCAAGGCCATAACTAAAAGGATTATGAGGGCTAGCTACTTTTGGCCCACTTTGTTTAGAGACACTCATGCTTGGGTGAGATGTCAAAAATGTGCTTTTTTTGATGGGAAATAATGACTAGATGCAATGCCTCTACATCCTATTCAAGTGGAACAATCATTCATGAAATGGGGTTTGAACTTCATAGGGATGATTAACCCTCCTTCTAGTGCTGGCCACAAGTACATCTTGACTACTATAGATTATTTCACAAGACAGGTAGAAACTGTCACTTTGAAGGAAGCCAATGAGAGTGCAATCCTAGACTTCTATGAAGGCATAGTGATGAGATTTGGGGTCCTAGCCACAATCATTTTAGATAATGTATTGGCTTTCTTGGTAATAAAGACAAGTGAGTGGGCATTGAGATATGGAATCTATCTCAACACTTCTTCCAACTACTACCCACAAGGGAATGGGCTGGTTGAGTCAATAAATAAGAACTTGATAAAGATCATTAAAAGGACAATGGAGAAAAATCAAAGGACTTGACATGCCAAGTTGAAGACAACTTTGTGGGAAGATAGGATCATTATAAAAAGGGTGGTTGGTAATTCACCATACACACTTGTGTATGGAAGGGAAGCTAGACTTCCTATTTGACTTGAGTTACCAGCCTTGGATCTTACCCATCAACTACAATTGGTGGAGAGTGACAGATTGGAGGTCAGGTATTATGAACTAATGGAGATTCAAGAGGCAAGAGACCAAGCTATGGATGTAATGACCAACTACCAATAACAAAAAAAGACACATTTTGACAAGAGATATTTAGCAAAAAGCTTCTCAGAAGGTGACATTATCTTGAAGTGGGATGAGGACCAAGCCAAACCTAGAAGGCACTTGAAATTTGATGCCTTGTGGAGTGACCCATATGTCATCACCCAATACAAGCAACATAATGCATTCCAACTCTCCAATTTGGATGGTGAAGAACTACATATCCCAGTCAATGGGATATATCTTAAAAATTGTCACTAACTTTCTCTTATTATGTACATAGTTTCCCTATCTTTTCCTCATTTTACCTAAGTGATTTTATGAATGTCTAGAGTTTTTTAGCCTTGTGTGTATTTTATTTATCATTTGGGGAAAATATTTATTAGTTCTTAGGTTTTTTCAAGGTTTTTGCCAAATTTTCAAACTGCATCCTGACTCCATGCCCAATGGACCTTTAAACCATCAGTCTTCTCAAGCATAGGATACATGCTTCCCCTATGAATCACCAAATGTGTTGACCAATTTTGGCCCTATAGGCCAAAATTGGGCACCCCTCTTTCCTTTTCCTTATAGGGTCTTTTGATCTAGGTTCTAACAAGTTCATCCTGTAGCTACCTTGTGTAGACTTTTCTTTAATAGGCCTTTTTTTAATGAAAAAACCAAGTGTTTTCTTCTTCTGGTTGCCAAGTGCTTTGGGTCCAACAAGCAAGAGTCAACTTGAAACTCATTTTGATCTCAGATGCTTAACATGGCAAGTAAGTTACTTCAGAGGGCTTTTTGTGAACAAAATGGACCAAGTTCAAGAGATTGAAGGGTCATTTGTAAAAAAATTAGAGGGTAGGTACCCTTACAGAGGGTACTTAGGTGGTAAGAAGACCTTTTTGATTCTTATGAAAGGCAACTTAGAGTCTAAGAAACCCTTGTAGGGGATATGAAATGAGCAAAATGGACCTTTGAAAAATCCCAAAGGGTAACTTTGAGCTCGAGGTGTCCTTGTAGAGGGTAGATGGTTGAAGCAAAGGGGCAAAGTAAAAGGCCCAAGAAGGACTTGCCCTTTGAAAAAGTTGACAGGACAAAGAGAGAATTCCTTCAAACATTTTGTCTGAAGGAAATCCAAAGGAAAACCTAGAGAGTGAATTCTTTCAGACAAAATGTTTAAAGGAATTCCTTCAAACATTTTGTCTAAAGAAATTCAATGGTTAAAGAAAGTCCAAAAAAATTTAGAAGATAAATGTCTAAAAGGTAGGTGTCCTTATAGAGGCCACTTGGCCTTCAAAAGAGGACCTTTTCATTTTTTCTGAAGGGTCACTTTCCCTTCGAAAAAGTTCATTTGCAAAAAAGCTAAAGGAATTGCCAAAGGGGGTGACAGGTTCATGAATGTCAATTTCAAGGTGATAAGCTAGCCATTGGTATTCAAAAGGGGGTGACAAGCCCATAAACATCAAATTTAAGGTGGCGAGTTAGCCGTTGTAAAAGATCAAAAAAGAATTCCTTCAGACATTTTGTCTAAAGGAACTCATAAGCAGAGCCTAAAGGCTCGTCAAAGGAGGGTCAAAAGGTGACAAGACTAAAAGAATAATTCCTTTAGAAAAAATTTTCAAAGGAATTCCATTAGAAATTTTGTTTGAAGGAATTAAAAAGCCTAAGGGAAGACTTAGTGACCATCCAAAGAAGGATCTTGAGAGAAAATTCGTAAGCCCCAAGAGCCTGAATTACCAGGAAAAGGATAAGAAATAGCAAGGAAAGAGAAAAACAAAGTGGGTAACCCAAAACATGGCCACATGAATATAAGACAAAAGCTCAAAATTATCTAGGTGGCATAACCAGTTAAGCACAGGGATAAACCAAACTAGGGTAGGTGGCATAGGAGTCATCAGTGGGAGAAGTAAATGCTTTCAGGTGGAATAGTCTCCACCGAAGAACCATTAAAAGAGTTAGTTGCAAAAATTGAAGAGAGTAGACCATGTTTCCTTATTTTGAAATTAATGAGTATCTAGTTATGTGAGCATTCGAGAGATCATGGCCCAATCAACATGAGGAGGGATGACCTTATCGGTTGCTAGGAGAAGCAACCCATGCTCTTGCAAGTCTGGACAATAAGGGTAATACTTAAGCACCTACAACATGGCTTTCATAGATGTATTTAAGGAGAGAAAATAGCAACATGGGATAGTGGTCACCATAGGATTTATTAATGTAGCATGAGTTTCTTTCCCTTGACTGGTCAATGACCTATTTTCTTAGTCCTCTATATAATTGTAATTTTTCATTTGAAAAAGGGAGCTCTCTCAACATTGTATGGCGAAGCCCTAAATAAATTTACCTTTAATCAAAAGAAGTGTTTTACCTTACTTTGAGCTTGAAATTTTTCATGTGCCTATGGCTTTGTCTTATGTTCAGTCATTTCTTCTAATGCTTTCATAAGCTTATACTAGCATGTCTAGTGTAATGTAAATTCTTTTCTGCAGGTCAACAAGAAGTGTCCAGATTGAAGTATAGGAACAGGTGAGCATCTGTCTAATATTGTGTCTTTAGAACACCTCTATTAGTTTCTTCCTCCTTATACCTCCATATAACCCCCTATTGAAACATTAATGCACTCAGTTTCTCATTTGAATGAAGTGTCTATTTACTTCTTTTGGTGTAAAGTGTAGGTGAAAGCTGAGTAGACCAATCAGTTTTGGTGCATCACCAATTTAGTTAGGTTCTATTTTTCATTATATTATCTCTCTATATTTTCACTCCCCATTGTTAGTAGTAAAAATTTTAGGGCCTCAAGGTGCATCAAGGGGAGCTAGCTCCTAATCTAGAGATTCATTCTTCAAATTTTCCACCCATAGCAAGAGGAATGTCTCCATTGTGCCGCATGGAGGAAGGGAGCTGAGTATCCTTTCAGATGGTGCAATCCATAACATCAAAAATTACCAAGTTGGGTGTGGATTTCTAATATATGACAATGATGAGTTCCAAGGAAACTTTCTAATTTGTTCTTTCTTTTTAATCCTCAAGATAAGTGGGTCAAATTTAGGAAATGGAAACAAATGAAGGAAAAAGTAGATCTAAATTGTTTATGGGAAAGAGGATAAAGATAGAATTATTTGCCTTTTATAACTCATGTCATCTTCTAAAATCAAGGATATTGGGATTTTGGTGCCAACTTTGGGGCCTCATGTGTATTTATATGCCAAGATTTCCTTCTAGGCTATCTTTTGTCATTTTCAACAAATTATTAGACTTTATGGTCAATTTTTTATCTGAGGATGAAAAAATTTAGTTGGGAATATATTTTGAAAAAATCCCATCAATTTCAATTATTTTAGGATGAAACCCCTATGATCTAGAGAAACAATTCCACACAGGAATTGTAATAGAGCTTCAAGGAGTGTAAATTCAACAAATGTTCAATGTTTTATGTAAGTTATTGGTATAAAGGAGTAATTTCAGTTTTATTGGTGGTTATATAAGATATAAAGTGTATTTTTATGTTATTTAAATGTTATTTTAGTATTTTTTACCCAGTTTACAGCCATTATGTATCCAGGTGAAGTTTTGAGCAGTATTTGTAGTGTATGTGTGTAGAACTGGCAGGGTTTTTTGCCTAAACAATGTATTTTGTTAATAAATATTGTGGAGATTTTATTTTCATATTTTTTAAATGATATTTGACTATTTTATATGAAATATATGATGCCATATATGATGGTTTGGAGTCCTTGTGTTATTTCAAAAAAAATGTCAAAATCTGGGTTCACTATCTAGTGTAAAAAGAGCATATCTCAAACAAAAATTGTTCCCAATACAAAATTAATTTTAGATCTGATATTTTAATATTAAATTCAGTAAGGGGGCATCACACTAAAGTATATGTGATGTGTCAAGTGTAATAAAGGGACACAAAACTCAAAAAAGTAGTATGACTACACACACCCACTCCTCATCAATGTTGAATGGGTGGAGTGGATGAAAGAATATATCTGAATAATGCTTTGATATGAAGAAAGAGTGGGGATACCCAAGAAATTCCTCAATGTGTACTCAAACTAGACATAGAAAAATTAGGAATTAAAGAGTAAATAATAATATTATTTATCTCTAAAAGCAAAAGAGGTAGTCAACATATAGCAAAAGTAAGAGGTTGTTTCCAACTTTGCTTTTGACTAAGTAAAACAAGAGCTGTGAATCCACTTTGCATTTGACCAAGTAACCAATACATGCTTGAAGTGATAGACACATAATAGACACATGTGGGATGTGGTGGCAAGTGATTAATAATGTCATTTATCTTATTCTAAGCCTATGAGTATAGTTAAACTAACCTAATTCAATTTAATATTAATACATGTATAATATTACACCAACATAAACTATCATTCCAAAAAAGTTGCAATGTTGTATGTGTTGGAAGATGTCCAAATAAAATCCCAAACTCAAGAGCCTCACATAGAATATATAACTTATGGAGTGAAAAATAGATATTTGAGTGCCATTAATGTAGCTTAACCTTCTAGAGGGTCCCCTTCCAGGCCTATTAATGTTGTTTCTCAAATTGTTTCTAATGTTGTTCATACTCCCATTTCTTCCATTCATATTATTGTTTGTTTTCCTTCTCAATCTGGTTTTAATGCTTCACTTATTTCTTAACCATTTCAACATGTTTCCCAACTTTCATCTCTTCTTCATAGTGTTTCTCAAGTATTCAATGTTTCCATTCCTACTTATACCACCAATACTTCTCTTCCAAATCCCAAATTTATTGCCCTTCAAAATATCATGCATGATATGCAACAAGTTAAATTTATCTCTCAAGGGTCTCAAAAGTCAAATTATAAGGTCACTTCACATGATATATTAGTCAATGTCTTAGCTCATTATGCCTTTGCTCACCCTTTGACTATAGGTTTTGTGGCTCCAAAGTTTGAATATTCAATGGAAAATATGGTCCTTCTTACCATATCAAATATTTTTATGTTTTATGTCTATACTTTACACATAATGATAAATTTTTGATTAAAAATATTTCCTAGAAGCCACAAAGACCATGCTCTTGATTGGGTTTTATGCTTTTCCATCCAGATACATGCCCTCTTTCAATATCTCAGCCAATGATTTCTTAGCTAATTTTTCGATCAACATTAACATGTAGGCTAAAGTTTTATAGATTTATCAACTCAAACAAGGACCTAATGAGACTATTTATTCTGTATGTGCTTACATTCAAGACTGAAGTTACCAAGATGGCTCACCAATTACTTGATAATGAATTACAACATATCATTGCTCAAAGTTTGCTTTTACTGATTAAAGACAATTATTTTCAATACTTATTCATATTTCAATGAGCCTTGTCATGTAATTAGAAACTATGAAATCAATCTTTTAGAGGCCAAAATTATTAAATATGGACTAATGCCCCTACCTCTATTGAAACTAAATTCCAAAGTAAATCAACATTCAAAGCTAAGACTAATGACAATACTTCCAACCTAAGAATGAGACCAATAATATAGTGGATGTGGTAGATCAAACATTTAATAAGCTAGTATTATCACAACAAAGATAATGAAAATAATATACAAGATTGCATGGAATCCCTCAAAATGTGCTTAAATGATTACTTGATTGCAATATGATTACATTAACTCCTAAGAGAGATTGATTTATCAAGGTCTGTGCCTAAAAATGGTGATGCTAATGCATATTATCATTATCATAGAGACCCCAAACATTCATCAAATATATACATAACATTTAAACATAAGATCCAAGACTTTATTGAAAGTAATCGAATTCAGGTAGAGGATCACTATAATAATTTCAACTTTGAATGAATCATTCACACATCAAAAAAAACATTTGAATTTTTTTACAAATCCTCTTCCAAATCATACCATTCAATCTAAAGCCCAAAGCAATGTTTATATCATAGCCCAAAAACAACCACCATAATATTTCAATGCTATACCTGATGGATTTGTTGGTGTGGTTAATACAACACATAAAGAGATGCCTCTTATTATATTATATAATCATGAAATACCAAAGGATGACTCTAATAATGGACCCATCTTCACTAAAAATTTTATTGATATGCATTCAAGGATAACAAATGGAACTATAATTGATAATGGTTCAAGCATAGATTACATACTTGTTGGTTAATTGTTGATCACTCAATTAATCAGGGAAATTTGGGTGAAACCAATAATCACCACTCAAAATCATCAATTAATCATGATCCCCTGACGAGTATTGTGTCAGTACTCACTAGGAGGCCTATACACATCTTGTATGTGGTTAGATGCATCCAAATACATCCAGGCTTACCAAACGTGTCATAGATGCTGAAAAAACACTATTATTTATCTTATAAGTATCACTATATCAATTTTTTGTTGTTAACTTGACAATTCCATTGTTTTATTCATATGATTATAATATTTTGTACTTTATTTGTAGTCCAATCTAATACAAAACACTTTCCCACCATTTTACAGATTCATTTGATACATTTTGCAACTGTAATTTCTATAAAATTTATGTTTTTTTTTTATAAATTCAAGCATTTTTTTAATTTGTTGGTTATTTACAGTTAATCAATAACACATGTTGATGAATCATCAGTTAAAAAAATTCCTCCTTTGTGATTACTTTTTGGTTACAGTTATGTAAACTATGGGTTCAAGAGTTCAAGTATAAATATATGCACGATTAAGTTTGTTACTAGTCTTTGATATACTCAAAGATTTAGTAGGTACTACACCAATGATTAAAATATGTTTATAACAATAAAGTGATTATTATCCAAGGTATTACCTATGATCCTCCACCACAAGTTCGAAAGGTGTTACCTAAAGAGCTACCAAAGATGCAATTAATAATAAAACCTCACATTGATACACTTAAAATTCAAATACCTACTCATCCACACACCAAATTTATCTTATCACAACCTCTCTCACCTATTAAAGGTAAAGCACCTACAAAAGATTCAATTTCTCAAGTCAAAATTTAGATAAAAGAAAATGCTATTTTACAAGAGGGTACAAAAAGATAACACAACTATTTGCCAGGATAATGATTACAATGACGATGATTATAAAGATAATGATTAAAATGATAATGATTACAATGATGATGATTAAATTTATGATCCCTATAATGATAATGATTATACCAATGATAATAACACATTATCTTTCTTAGACTCATGGGTACCTAAACATCTAGATCTTGCCCATGAGGATAAGATTACTTTTACTTGTATACAATATAATGAAGATTCACCCAATATTATTTCTTAGCCTTGTTTTTAACCCTGCACATTTGGACATGAACCATCTCTATTTATTGTGCATAGTTTACTTTTTTGTTCCTTCTTTAGCCTTATTTTTTGTCCCTTCCCCCCTTGGGTCCTCCTTTGTTTTTAGTTTCTTCTTGTTTTCTATGTTTGTTCTTTATTCTTTATTGAGTTTTGGAGTTATCTTTTTCCCTCTTCACATTTTCATTGTCTTTTTTTGTTGGCTTACTTCTCCATTTCCTCTTATGGTCTATATGTTTCTAATTTCCTCTTTCCTCTTTAGTTGCTTAGGGTCCCTTCTTCATGTATACATGTATCATTATTATAGCCTCTTCCCTTGTTTGTTTGTGCTAGTTTCTTTGCTTGCATCCCTTGCCTTTGATTGTTGTTTCCCTTTCTCAAAGCATGCACAAACTTACCATAATGAAAACACATTATATATTAAGGCCACATGCCCCATTACACACATAATTCTGAGGGAAGTTGTAGGTTAGAAGGAATCCCTCCTTTCTTCTTATCCCTTTCACTCCTTGGCTTTATTCTTGTTTGGCTGAATTTTTTTACTACCTTGTGTCTTTTGGTTTTCTTTGCCTTTATTTGAGTATTACATAGATACACATCTTGATACTTTAGGATTATCTACCTATTGATAGAGGTTATACATTGTTTACACATGTGCTTATAATGATATTGTTGAGATATATGTAAGACCAATATGCTTATATATGATTATGGATTCATAGTTGATTGGAAGCATCCATCATGCTCACTCTGGAGGCAACTTGGAGGACATCTCCTAGCAATGCTTCAAGTTATATTTTTCATGATTTATTTTATCATTTTGGGTTTTTATATGGTTTCTTTTATAATATTAAGTTTTCATATGGTTATACCTTTCATACTATATCCTATCTAGTGTACACATTGGTGTGATTGGTTTTCTATATGTTGCTTGATGTGTTTTCTCTATATGCTTATTTTTTGGCATGCTTCTCTTTGCTTCCCTCTTCCTAATACATTTTCTTAATATGCTTATTTTTTGGCATCTCTCTTATCTTGCCTATGGTGGATGCTTTTGTTGTATACTCTGTCTCACATGTTTGTACTTGTTTGCTTTATGTACCATTGATTGCTTTGATTATCTTGTTTACTCAGGGTGTGGTATGCTTATTTTTTTCTTAGTGTTCTTTTCTTGCTTGTTTGTTTAGTAAAAATTACTTTATGATTGGTGACATGATTTATATCATGCATATTATTCCTTAATGCACTACATGCTTTTTTTCTCGCGTTGACATGGTTCTTAACATTCATATATTTGGGCAAGGCTCCATGTGTATGTTTTAATTTGATATATATGTTGATATAATATTTATCAGGTCTTAATATTGTTTGCATTTCATTGATTATATATGGCTCATTAAGGGTAAGATAATTTTACACCTAAATCAGATATATCTATTCAATATTGGGGCATACTATTGTTTGTGCTTACATTAATTATACCTTTCCTATATAGGGGCAACTTGTTCCTACATTGCTTACACTCAAACACATGAATCAAGTTACCTATTACATATGCATTTTCATAATCACATCTTACTTATATGACTTCGACCTAGACACATTTAAGCCAAGGTACCTTATTACATCCTCGCTTTCATGTTAATATATTTCTATGATTATACCTAAGTCCTTTATACATACATGCTTTCACGATGATATATTATTATGTTGTACATGTTATGACCCCACCATTTGATAGTTTAAATGACTGTTTAAATATTACTAGTGCATGTATAATTGATTCTGCATTACTTTTATCTAACTGGTACAATGTTGATGGACTTTGATATAATGACATTTTGACTACAGGTGGATGGACATGGTTATTTTTTAATTGTTGCATTAGATGATTTATGAACTAATTGATGTAATTACTATTTTATTACAATTTTATATCACATTTTTTATTCATCATTCAGGTGTTGTTGATGTTATATTTAATGGTTTTAGGTACCCGATATGAACTAGGCCGAGTGATGATTTCGACACCTAGGGAGACAAAGTGCACAGGTTCATGGGCTTGGCTAGGTATTACCAGTGGTTTGGGGAAAATTTTCCAACATGGCCCATCCTATCACTTTTTTATAGTGCAAGGGAAATAAATTTGTGTGGACACCTCAATGTGAAGAGGCTTTCACAAAGCTAAAAGTGTTGTTAACAACAACACCTATACTTATTATTCCTAATCTGAATGGTAATTTCTAGGTGTGGGTTCATGCTTCTAAGGAAGGTTATGGAGGTATTTTGATTCAAAATGGTAAAGTAGTGTCTTATGAGTCATGTAAGCTTAAGAATCATGAGAAGAAATATCCCACACATGACATGGAGCTTGCTGTCATTGTTCATGCTCTAAAACAATGAAAACATTTTCTATTGGGAAAGCCTTTCAATGTAAAGTCTGATCACCATAGCCTGGAGTACTTGTTTTCACAAGATGATTTAAATGCATGCTAGTGAAGATGGTTGGAATTTATAAGTAACTTTTACATGGAAATATCTTATGTCAAGGGCAAGAAAAATTATGTTACTAATATGCTTAGTCAATGCACGTAGCTTGATGCCTTGTCTGTACTACAAGGAAATTTTAGAAGTGTTGTATTAAAACAAAATTTTTTTACCCAATTTAGGTGAATTGTGAAATTCTATGTTAAAAGAAGTGCATATAACACCTCACTTTGCTCATCCTAGTGTCATGAAGATGACACATGAGCTGAAAGGACTTTATTTTTGCCCTGGTATGAAGCACGATGTTGCTAATTTTATGATAAGATGCTTGGATTGCCAGTGTTAATATTGAGCATTGCCACCCTCATGATATTCCAAGTAAAAAGTGGGCTATAATCTCACTTGATTTTATTGTGGAGCTACCTAAATCATGCAGAAAACATGATACCATACTTGTAGTGATTGATAAGGTTACCAAAGTTGGCCACTTCATTGCTAAAATCTATTGGATGACACTTCCGTGTTTGTGAAATGCTTCATAAAATAAGTGGTTAGACTGCATGGCATACCTGAATTAATTATCTCAGACTGTAATAAGTTATTTACATTAAGGTTTTGATAAATTTTGACCGTAGCATTTAGAATATGGTTAAATTTCAATTCTTCCTACCACCTAAAAATAGATGGTCAAATGGAAAGACTCAATCAGGTGGTTGAGGACATGTTACGAATGTATATCATGGACCAATAGATGAAATGGGAAGATTATCTCCATTTGGTTGAATTTTCTTACAATAACACCTATCATTCTACAATAAAAGTGGTACCTTTTGAAGCTTTGTATGGGAAAAAAAGTATAACCCCACTTGGTTGGGATAGTTTGGAAAATAGGGTTATTATTGGCCCTGATATATTTCTAGAATATGATAAATAGATGGAAATGATATGGCAAAATCTGAAATTTGCATCTTATAAGAAAAAGAGTTATGCTAACTACAGAAGGACACCACATGAATTCAACATAGGTGATAAAGTTTTTTTGCATGTTAGACCATAGAAAAGCTCAATAAAATTTGGAAAAAAATTCTAAGTTAGCTTCACGTTTTGTCAGGCCCTTCAAAATTGTGGAGAAGATTAGTTATGTTGTCTATCAGCTAGCTCGTCCTCCTCTATCCAAGATTCATGATGTATTTCATGTTGCTTTATTAAGAAAATGCATATTTCATCTCTCTCATGTCTTAGATTAAAAATACCTACATGTCACAAAAGAGGAAAAGATGCAGTTAAGACCAGTGAGAATCCTAAACCATCACAACGTTAAGTTGTGAAATAGGGATATACATTTTTTTTTGGTTCAATGGGACTCATTTAGTGAAAATAGTGCTACTTGGGAAGATGCACATATTTTCAGGTAGCATTATGCCTAGCTGTTTGAATAGTCACTGGGATGGCTCACTTTTAAAGAGGGGAGGGTATTATGACCCTACCATTTGATACTTTAAATGTTTGTTTAAATATTACTATGGCATGTATAATTGATTTAACATTACTTTTATTTAATTGGTATAGTGATGATGGACTTTGATATAATGACATTTCGACTACAAGTTGATGGACATGGTTATGTTTTAATTACTACATTAGATGATATATGAACTAATTGATGTAATTAATATTTTATTATAGTTATATATCATAATATTTGTTCTTCATTCAGGTGCTACTGATGTTATATTTGATGGTTACAAATACTTGATATGAGCTAGGCTGGGTGACAATTTTGACACCTAGGGAGACGAAGTGATTTTTGAGTAGTCGAACGAGTTCTGATGGGTGTGTGTGTCTATATATATATATATATACACACACACACACACACACTTTAATTCAGTTCCATGCCATTGAACAATTATGCCATTTTTCATTTTGTGTAGTCATGTATTATTATATTTCATGCTTTAAGTTGTCTTGTCAATTGCATTGCTGTGTATTAGAATTAATGTTAGTTGGTTCTATTTTACTTGTTGTAACCTCCTCATTTTTGACCCCTTTTCTCTCCCACTGTGAACTCACCATGACCTTGCCTTGGTCTAACCATTCAACATGGCGACTAGGACATGTTGGTGGACTTGTCTAAACCCCCTCCCCACAACCCCCATATGGACTCTTATGTTGTTTAATTGATTTGAATGTGGCTCGACCCATATGTCATTTGGATTTTATATTGTTTATTGATTTGGATTTTTCTAGATTCTTGGCATTATTGTCTCTTGGCATGTTTGGTGACCTTGGGGGATGTGGTCAATGGATTTGGGGGGGGGGGATTCACTCTCCTTAGCATTCAATACAAAATTTAATTAGGTATGGTGGGATGGATAGAGGTTGGGGAAAGTAGATGGCGATGGTGAGAGGACACAGGTGGAAAAGCAAAGGGGAGAATGGGGAAAAGATATGCAGGGGCTTTTATTTTTTGGGTTTGTTTTAAGCTTTTGTTCTCTGGATGTGAAGAAAATGAGAGCTTGGTGAGTTTTGCTTCTTATTGGGCTACACAGACCTGTGTAGAAGAACTAACTTGTTTTAGTTTGGCTAGGGGTTTCAACTTAAAACCAATGGGTAGTCAAACTATATACATTATGTTGTCGGTTGTGTGGATTTAAAAGGAATATAGTTGAACATAGAGTCATTATGTACTCAACATGAAGTTGTGAGACTTCATGCCGAGTATCTAGCACTTGGAAAGATAATTTTTTCCCCTCCCCTTGCACAAACACTATAGTTATATAATTCTATTGGTTTTGATTTAAATAATCTTATGATGTATGCAATCTAGCCATCGTATTTTTCTTTACTATATAGAATAAATTGGGTGATTTTATGGTTGGATTTTGGGGGGTTTTCTACAATGTGGTCAGGTTTTTTTATTTCTCTCTCTTGGTATGGTTAATATATGTATATCTTACTACATTTTTATGACTATGTTAATCTTGCGTATGCATAAATTTGGTCACTGTACCCTATTGTTCCTACTTGAGTCGTTATGGGGTTTTTGATTGATTAATGAGGGTTTATAAGTTAATTTGGGTATTTTTATTTGTTGGAAATATGAGGGTTTTCAAATCATACTTGGTTCTACTAAATCGATTTAATGACTTTGGTTTATGTGATGAAATTGGTTTTCATATGTTAAGTAATATATTCTTTATATATTTTTTCATTGAAAGATGTTTCTTGTAAGTTTATAAACTTGACTAGGCTTGTGTAGGGTTTATGAGGTGAAGCCCTAGAAAATTTTCTTAAAACCTATAATAGTGTATTGACTGGTAATCAAATCATTTAATTAAGGATTTTTGAAATTATTAAATTGATAAACGTCAATATTAAGATTTTGAGGTTCATTATGAGGTCATAGGACCTCATGATGATCTTAAAAAATCATCATATCAATTTTCCCTCGCCTTTTATTTGTCATACAGACTTCAATTTATTATTTGAACTTAGTATTAGTTATTTTTGAAATGATGGGTATGGATGGAATTCAAGGTTTGACATATGTTGACTGGTTATATGTTGATTGTTACATTGTGTTGGATATACATTTTCATTGTGTTACATCATTAGTTACTATTGTATTAAATATTTGTTTGATCTATTTTGTTATTGGAATATTCATCCCTTGACTTGACTTAAATAGTTGAGCTTATAGCTATGGACTTATCTGCATAAAATGTGGATTGGTAGTTGGGAAGTCTAATGGCTAAGCCTACACTTGGAATATTTTCAAGCATAGAAACAATGATCATTATGGATTTGGATTTAGTACATAAACCCATTTCTATGACTTTCAAACATACATATAATGGATTATCTCCACTTCTAATTCGTAGTGATGTCATTCACATGGGTTTTTTTTGTCTTGTCTTTGGATGATGTACATGTTGGTCACTTGCCTATTTTATTCTTCAGCTTTGTGTTGAGTTGTCCAATAGCTTGGGAACCCTAACTTGCTTAGGATCCCTTCCAAGTTTGATTTCCAAAGACACCATCCAACTGATGGATGGGGTGGTAAGGGCCACGGATGGTTGTTAAGCATGGGATATACTAAGACGGGGGGGGGGGGTGAATTAGTATATCATATATCTTATAAAAATTTCCTTTAACCAAATTCCACTTAATCAAACATTTAAGATATGCAATAAAACTCAAACAATAAACACCACACAAGATAGAGAGAGACACCAAATATAACATGGAAACCCAATGTGGGAAAAACCACGGAGAACAATCTCAAGTATATGAATGAGCACCAACCCAAATAATATTTGCAAGCATCAACTTGCAGGAGCACCAACCCCTTTCTGAGCATTAACCCATAGGAGCACCAACCCCTTTGCCAAGCATCAACCCAACAACAATTCATGAGCACCAACCCACAGGAGCACCAACCCCTTTGTGTATACCACACACCTATCTCTCATGTTGCTATCTCAACAAATGATAGTTTAATACAACATCTCTTTCCTCTCTCTCACATTTGCTCTTCTAAGCTAGATATAACAAATACAAATCATATTCATCTCTCACAATTGTTCTTCTAAGCTAGATATTACAATATCAAATTAACCTCTATCTTCCATATTTACAAATGACTTCTCAAACCTTTATTTATAGCTTTCCAAATGACCTTTGGCCTTCCCCATTTGTGACCCTTCAATCCTCATGGAAAATGGTGCCAAACTTGTATGACCCTTCATATTCAATCCTTTGAAAAGTCATGTGGTGACCCTTCATGACCAAAAACGTCCTTCCCTCTTTTGTCCTCATCTTGGTGACTTTTCATATTCCTCAAAGTGTCCCTTCATGATAAATTGTGCCCTTACTCTTTTGTCTTCACTTGGTGACTCTTGGAATTCCCCAAGATGACTCTTCATGGGAAAATGCATCCCATCCTTCTTTCATCTTTATCCTATGGTTATTTAACTTCTCCATGGGCCCTTTTTTTGTCTCATATGCAACTAAAAATATATTCATTAATATTAAATAAATATTAACTCATATTGGCCAAGATATATTTATTACAAACAACATTAAATGCAATGGGGCATTTATCACCAATAATGCTAGACCTTTGACATTAATGACAATATTTTCAACAATCTCCCCCTTTGTCATTGATGGAAACCTCAATCCTGAAACTACCACATCCTATCACCTACACATCTTGTCATCTAAAAACATACAGTAACTCCCCCTTACTGTAGCAACCTGTATCTGTTCCCTGTACCTATTTTTTACACCTGTACCTGTACCTGTTATTCTCCCCCTTTGACATCAATGAAAAAGGGCCTACCTGGAGCTAACACTTAGCTCCCCCTCAATTGATGCTAAACATCAATGGCAAGAAATAATAGAAATTACTCCCAACTCCTCTCACTGATCTTTGAATGTATCCTTTGATCGTGCCTTTGAGAAGATATCTGACAAAACATATACATTGTTCCCTGTCCTTTGAGCATCTACAATCAACTCATTTGAATCTTTTCTTCTAATCTCACAACCTTTAGCATGAAACCTTAATGTGTATCCTTGATCACATATTTGACTAACACTCAATAGATTATGCTTAAGACCTTTTACATATAAAACATTCTTAGTATTAGTTCTACCATAATCTAAACTCAAAGTACCTTTTCCAGCTATCTTGGCAGTGGTTTTATCTCCAAATCTCACTATACCACCATTGATCTTCTTTAGAGATATGAACTTACTTTTATCTCCTATCATATGCCTCAAACATCTGCTATCAATTAACCATGGTTGATCTTTACCTCTCACATGTAGAGCTATCTGCACCATCATAAAATCTTCAAGTTATTTCTTCTACCATGAACATGTCTGAACCTTCTTCTTGATGAATGGAGCTTTAAAACTCTAATCCTTCTTGACTGACTCGAACATGCTTCTACAATACTGAGCTATGTGTCTGAAGTTGTTGCACTTGTAGCATATTATGGTCTCTTCATCAAATCTTGATAGAGGAGCAAAAGAGTTGTGGCTTCTTCTTGACTCTACTTGACTTTCCTTCTCCTTATTTCTGAAATTGTTAGCTCTTTTTCTACATTCTAATTTCTTGTGACCATATCCATTACAATAAAAATAATAGACATAAAAATAAGACCTGTCTGTATATCTCTGACCTGATTGCCTTTTGTAGCTTTGGTCCTTCCAGCCTTCTCTATTTGAAATGTCCTTTGTATTCTTCATTTCTCCCCTTTTTGTTTCCTCTTTTGTAAGAGCTTCAGCATAGCTCTTTTTCTTTTCAAATCCAATCACTGTCTTATCTGAATTTGCTTTTTGACTTTCCAATATCTTATTCAGCATGTTAGTGCTATCTTCAAATTTTGAATCACTGACTACTTTATCACTGACTGCTTTCTTAATATCTTCTTTTAAAGAGGCAATTTCAATAACATACCTTTGACATTCTTTTCTTGTTATTTCCAACTATGCTGTGAGATTTTCTTCATTCTTCTTAGCTTCTTCAAAGTGTGCTTGTAGATCTTCAATCATTTCCTTTGACTCCTTTTCATTTTTCTCAATCTGGCGCTTTAATCTTTGATTCTTCTTTTGAACAGCTTCTAACTCTTCTAAAGCACAAATGAGCTCTCCTGCCATATTCACTTCAGCTTCTTCCTCTTCTTATTCTTGATCATCTTCATGTATGGCCATGAATAGAATCTATTTTTCTTCTGAATCACTGACTCCACTATCTTTGCCTAAGCTAGGATCCTTAGAATACAGGCTCTTCTTCTCAAATCCCTTCTTAGATTTGCCTTTGAAATTCTTTTTATATGTAGGCTTTTCTTCTTCTTCATCATTAACCTTATCTGGGAATCTAGCTGAAAAATGTCCAATCTTTCCACAATTAAAACATTTAAAAGGTAATTTTCCTTGATATTTACCTATTCATCTTTTTGTCTTGCGAATGAAAAGTGCTCCATTGTCATCTTCATTATCATTGGAGCTATCACTTGATTCTTGAATCTTAGCTTTCTCCTTCTTTGATGTCTTGAAAGTCACTTCTCTCTTTGAGGGTTTATCTTATTCTATCTGCATCTCATATGCTGTGAGAATACCATGAAGCTCATCCATCTTTAGCTTGGTTAAATTCTTCATCTCCTCGATTGCCAAAACCTTTGCATCATATCTCATTGGTAGAGATCTCAAAACCTTTGCACCACTGTTGACTCATCCAAATTTTCTCCAAGACCTTGAATTTGATTTACGATTTGATCAACTCGCAAAAGATAACTTGCTATATCTTCTTCTTCCATATTCAAACTTTCAAACTACCTTCTAAAAGTTTATAGCTTAGCTTGCTGAACCTTTCCATCACCTTTGTAAATATTCTCAAGTTTTACCAAAGTTTCATGAGCAGATTTACATTTCATAACTTTAACAAATTTAGATTCACATAAACCACATAAAATAACATTTAAAGCTTTAGCATTGCATTCACTTGCCTTCTTTTCCACTGGATTAATTGTAGATGTCTATGGCTCTTCATATTCCTCTACCACTGCTTTCCATATGTCAAATCCAAGGGCCATCAAATAAACCTTCATTCTCATGCTACAAAAATCATAATTCATCCCATCAAACAAAGGTGCCTTATTTGTATAAAATCCTTCCTGTGACCCAACCATCATGCTTTCCCGATCTACCTTCAAGCTGTAAAATTTTTCAAAAAGAAAATTGCTCTAATACCAATTGTTAAGCATGGGATATACTAAGAGGGGGGTGAATTAGTATATCATATATCTTATAAAACTTTCCTTTAACCAAATTCCACTTAATCAAACATTTAAGATATACAATAAAACTCAAACAATAAACACCACACAAGATAGAGAGAGACACCAGATATAACGTGGAAACCCAATGTGGGAAAAACCATAGAGAACAATCTCAAGTATATGAATGAACACCAACCCAAACAATATTTGTAAGCATCAACTTGCAGGAGCACCAACCCCTTTGCTGAGCACCAACCCAAGAACTATTCGTGAGCACCAACCGACAAGAGCACCACACCCCTTTGCCGAGCACCAACCCAACTACTATTCGTGAGCACCAACCCCTTTGCCAAGCACCAACCCAACAATAATTCATGAGCACCAAACCATAGGAGCACCAACCCCTTTGCCGAGCACCAACCCAAAAACAATTCGTGAGCACCAACCCACAAGAGCACCAACCCCTTTGTGTATACCACACACCTATCTCTCAATGTTGCTATCTCAACAAACGATAGTTCAATACAACATCTCTTTCCTCTCTCTCACCTTTGCTCTTCTAAGCTAGATATAACAAATACAAATCATATTCATCTCTCACAATTGCTCTTCTAAGCTAGATATTACAATATCAAATCAACCTCTATCTTCCATATTTACAAATGACTTATCAAGCCTTTATTTATAGCTTTTCAAATGACCTTTGGCCTTCCCCCTTTGTGACCCTTCAATCCTCATGGAAAATGGTGCCAAACTTGTATGACCCTTCATATTCAAGTCTTTGAAAAGTCATGTGGTGACCCTTCATGACCAAAAAAGTCCTTCCCTCTTTTGTCCTCATCTTGGTGACTTTTCGTATTCCGCAAAGTGTCCCTTCATGAGAAATTGTGCCCTTACTCTTTTGTCTTCACTTGGTGACTCTTGGAATTCCACAAGATGACTCTACATGGGAAAATGCATCCCATCCTTCTTTTGTCTTTATCCCATGGCTCTTTGACTTTTCCATGGGCCCTTCTTTTGTCTCATATGCAACCAAAATTATATTTGTTAATATTAAATAAATATTAACTCATATTAGCCAAGATATATTTATTACAAACAACATTAAATGAAATGGGGCCTTTATCACTAATAATGCTAGACATTTGACATTAATGACAATATTTCCAACAATGGTTGGACTCATAGGGCTAATTAGAAGGGCTTGTTTTGTCATGATCGTATGTTGATCATACTCCTAGATGATCTTGATGACAGGTATAATATAACATGGTAATTATTATTGTATATTTCATCTAGTACATTACATTGTTAACATTTATTATGTTAGTGTAATTTGTAGTTGATTTTATTCATGAGTGGAGTAGTATTTAGTCTCCTTATGTATTTTTATATGTTGTCTTTATAGCCTCTTGGCAAGATCATTAATTTATTGACACAGTTAAAACTTATCTATACATATATATCACTTGTCATATGGTGTTTTAACTTGCATAAGTATGCTAGGTTAGGATTGTTAAGGTGAAAGAAGATTATCTTGGAAAATGATATTCATTGAAGGATTTATCTAACCTATTCTCTTTTGCATACACTTATGTATTTCCCTTTTACATGATGCCTATCTATTAGAGGCAACCTTTGCTTATGTGGAAACCTTCCTTTCTAGTTTATGATTTCAGTATGTATAAGAAATAATAGGAAATAATGTACAACTGACTTCTTCTTGATCTAATATGAGAGAAACATTGGTAAGGAAGCATAACATATGGAATCATCATTGCAATCTTTTAGTTCTTGTTCAGCTACTCACAACTTGTAAAACTACGTATGAGGTACGTACTCATTGATAAGATGAATATGGTTCATAGAATACATTTGACTAAATTTTCATTATTTATTACTCTTACTGAAAATAGATAAAATTCAGAATTTGTATCTAAATTGAGGGTTGTCCAGCTCTTGTTATAAGGTTATGTTAACTTTTAAAACAAATTATTTAAGATGTAGAGTGATGTGTAGAATCTTATAAGTGTTATGAGGGAGATAGCAGCAATGATTGCTTTAAGTTGCTAATAAA
Organism: Torreya grandis; assembly: GCA_037957365.1. Classification (NCBI taxonomy): domain Eukaryota; kingdom Viridiplantae; phylum Streptophyta; class Pinopsida; order Cupressales; family Taxaceae; genus Torreya; species Torreya grandis. Next base: position 1,774,717 of record JARHVA010001435.1, on the reverse strand, counting down.
TTATTTGTGTTTGGCCTTTTGTTGGTAATAGTTCATGTGAATAAGATAGGTTTGAATATGCGTATTGACTTCTCTTATATTGGTTGAAAGTGTATGTGTTCTAGATTTTACATTCCCTGATGGTATGCTCAATCTTATTCATATTATTATAGCCATTAGTATGGACTTATATTGGATTCATTTATTAAGTGAAGGGCTGGAATTTATTCTTATCGATGTGATATTTATGGATAAGCATGAATGTTAACACCCAACTTATGTGGAAAGTCTTATGACAATTATGTTCTTTTCATACTTTGTTTATGTTGAATTTTGTATCATATTTATTAGTATGTACATTCCTTATGATTGATGTTTACTTCAAAATTGGTCTATCATTGAAATGAAATTCCTTTTTTAGGAAATGACAACTAACTAGTTTCTTTAAGGTTCTTATTAATTATGATGATCACGTATATGGCTGGAATTATCTTGATAACATAGTGTTGGCTGCACTTTGTTGACCCATGGTTGGAAATTATATAGAAAATGTCAAATAATGTAATAAAGACTTAACTAATTTTAGTTAATGTTGAGACCTATAACCTCCATAACTGTTGTAATTATTGTTGTAACCAATTTTTGGTATGATAAATAAGATCGATGCATTGATAAAATCATCAAGTGCTTCTCATAATCTCTTCAATCATTTGCTAACAGTGGTTCTGGTTTTAAAAAAAATTGAAGTGAAAAATGACCAATATTTAGAATCTCATCCTTCCTAAGGCCCAAAAATTAACTGGGTAGAATTGTAATGTATGGAGTCATAAAATCTTGATAATTGTAGAATTATGTGATTGTGACAAGATTATACTTGACACAAACAATGATCGGTAATGAATTTTGTTGATTATGACAAATGTCATAAAAAATCCCTTCTATTATTGAAACTTTGTGTTAGATGATATGATTTTGGAGGTTTAAAATGTTGCACAAGAAAATGCACTATGGACTAGTCTCAAGAATAAGTAGCAAACTTCGGAAAAGAGTCAAGTACTTTATTTGAAAAATTTGTTGTTTTCCAAAAAATGTTAGAAGGTGTGTCTCTATTAGAGCACTTATTACGGATGAAAGATATTTGTGACCAATAGCCAATTATCAACAAAAAGGTGGATGATGATGATATGGTGGCTCTTTTTCTAAATAGCTTGACACCTTCTTATGAATCATTCATGAAATTTTTGCACCTGTTGATAGAGAGTAACACTCTTACTTTTGATTAGGTGAGTTCATATTTGGTACAAAAAGAATGCAGGCAGACACACTTTAGTGAGCCCAGTTCTGACCAATCAAAAAGTTCATTTGCTACCCAATCCAAAGGGAAATGGAAAATACATTTAGATACATCTTCATCTTCCCCAAAATTCAAGGTAAAATGTTAATATTGTCAAAAATTTGGTCATATTAAGAAAGAATGTAGAAAATATGATATCCCCATTTCCACATCATGTATGAGCAGGTATTAAAGACCTTTAGTCTACTTCTCCATATACTAAAGGATTCCTTTTAGGGTTATATTTTATTAGTTAATTATTAATTGCCAAATAGTGATTTTAATCATTTGCTTATATAAGACAATTATTAGTTGATTAATAGAATATTTTATAAAAGTGGTTTTGACCACTAAAGTATTTAATTGAAATAATTATTAATTTATTGTCTAAAAGTAATTCTAATGACTATTTTTTATTAAGGTAATTAATTAATATTATATTTGAAAAGGAGGAGTGTCAGCTTGGGAGCTAAGCAAAGAAAAGAAAAAGATATCCTAAAAGTTGGCAAGAGAAGGTTATGAGGTATTTTACCTCTGCAAGGTGGTTTGCCCCCCTTTGGAAGGTACAAATACAAGGTGAAGATCTCAATTTAAAATAAATTGAAAATTGATATTGTTTCTTCATTCTTGAAAAAGATATTGGGATGTATGCCCAATAAGTGTTTGAAGATTTGAAGCTGATTATTCTACAAAAGGTGTCTTTACACCACCTATTGATAAGGTGGGTTTGTTACTTTCCCTAGAGTGGGGTGATTTGCTTTGTGTGCTTCTTGAGAGGGTTTTGTGGATAATTTGATGTCCAATTGGTCAAGTTTAATTGCTAGAATTTATTGTAGATTCATTGCAGCAAGGCAACTTTCTCCTTGAAGGCATTTGAGGTCACTAAATGATCAATTTGAGCATCATAATTTTTTATTATTATTTATATTAATTTTACAAGTGGGGTGACTCATTTTGAGGGATAATTTGAGGGTTGTAAGGTGCTTTAGGTCCTAAATGTGGGACAAATAATATCATAATTATTTGTGGATTTTTTGGCATATTATTTCTAGGGTTTTGACATCATTTGAGGGTGAATTAAAGGCATAAATTTTGATTTAATTATTGCAATTTTTTTTTGAATATTGGTATTTGAATTGGACTAGGATTTGATCACTTTAGAACCTTAACTATTGATGATTCATGGATGATATGACTACTATGATTTTTATATGATTTTTTCTACAATTTATGAAAGCTTGAGGAGGGATTAGAGTGGGAAAGAAGGGCATCAATTTAGCTAGTGTGAAGTTAGGGTTTGGAGGATTGAAACATTCATTTGTGGCCCTTTCTTCATTATGGTAAGAGCCATTGGTGGCTAAATTCACAAGGTATTTGTTGACCATTTTGGTCCTGCAGGCCAAAATCACCCCCCCCCCTTTTTTTTCCCTTGCTGTTCTGAGCTAGTACAATTTTGGTTGCACAAGTCTTTCGGCAGATGAAGAACCAGTTCAAAGAGTGCAAGGTTTTACAAAGCTTCTTCAGACTCTTGTTTGAAGAAATTCATGAGGAAAGAGAGCTTAAATGGCTCAAGATACTTTTCCTTAAAGTTGGAAAATTGGTTCAACGTCGGGGTTCAATGACATGATCTTTCCAAGAGTTAGCAATTTTGAACCGTTGAACCATTGAACCGGTTGAATCGATTGGTTCAACATTTTGATTTAATGGCAAAGTTCATCAGCAAAGTTCAATGGTGAGGTTCAATCAAATGCTTCATCAGCTTGGTTCAACAGCTTGGTTCAATTGGCTTGGTTCAACAACTTGGTTTAGTCAGCTTGGTTCAATCGGTTGGTTCAATGTTTTATTTCAACCAGTCAGTTCAAAGGCTTGGTTTAATGCCTTGGTTCAATTGGTTTGGTTCAAGTAGTCAGTTCACTCAATTGGTTCAACATTTGGTTCAAAGGAATAGTTTAATCAAAAGGTTCAAGAGAGTCTCCTGAAGGACAAGTGCCCTTGCGGAGGGCAGGGAACACTTGAAAAAAGATCAAAAAGTGAACAAGGCCGAAAGGGCAAGTTTTCTTTAGAAATTTGTTTAAGGCAAATGATGAGAATTTATTTGGACAATAGGTCTGAAGGAATTCCTTCAGACATTTTGTTTGAAGAAATCCTTCAGAAGAAAATCCTGCAAAATAAAAAAAAGAGGACAAGGCAAAGGCAAGAAATGATTTCTTTCAGAATTTTGTCTGAAGGAATTCCTTTGGACAAAAATTCTAAAGAAATTAAGAGAAAGAGCTTTGGGAAAAAACCCAAAGAAGAATTTTGAAGGAAAGGAAGAGATCGAGACAATTCTTGCAGACATTTTATCCATGGAAAAAATGGTTGAAACAAAAGCCTGACCAGAGAAAAAGCTGAAGGAAAAGAAAAGGCCAAAGCAAAGGGAAAATCCAAAGAAATTCCAAGGGGTGATGGGCTTGAAGACATCAAAATCAAGCATGGTGGACTAGTCATTGGAGGTTTAAACGCCCAGTGATGGGTGCACAGACATCAAATTTAAGGCAGTGAAATAGCTATTGATTTTGAAAAGCTTAAGGACAGGCCGTGAGTGAACTCAGTGACCCACTAAGAAGATAGCCCCCAAGGGCCAAAGGAGCTAGAAAAGACAAAGCTAGGAAGAGACAAAGTGCAGAAATGGAAAAAATAGTCCAAGTGGAAAGGGAAGGTGTTGATTCAAGGAGTTACTCCAGTGGTTGACATAGTATCAACCAAGTGTTCATCAAGGGGCGTAAACAGTGAACAACGTGGCCCATTTTCTTCACTTTACATCAACGAGTAGACAAACTATGTGAATATCTTGTAGGAGTAGTATTGTTTATAGAAAAAGAGGTGTGGCTAATGCTTTCACATTAATGTTTGAATGCCAGAGTCAAGACCGGTGATTACACAACATGGTTCTAAGAAGCCTCTTTTAGAAGGATGATATCAACAACAATGACTTCCTCTTCCTGATAATCTCAATGCACATGGGCCAACATGTACAAAGGCACCAAAATCTTTTTTAAAGGGGTGCCTTTACTTCTTCTCTCTCTATATATTGTAAACTTCTCATTTTGACAAGAGATCTCTTAACCTGTAAGGCAAAGCTCTGCCCAAAAATCTCTCAGGCTTGTAAGGCAGAGCTCTATTTTACCTTGAATCAAGACTTAGTAATTTTTACCTCCATTTGAACTTAAACTCACACATATGTCTATGTCTTCATTTTGTGTTAAGTCATTTTATTTTATGCTTTCATAGAAGGATTCTAGCATGTCTAGTGCATTGTGAGGTTTCTTCTTCTGCAGGTCTGCCAAAAGTGTCTCCAGCAGGAATATAGGTGCATGTGAAAAGGCTACCATAGAGTGTCTTAGAACACCTTTGGTAGTTCTTCCTCCCTGTATCTCCATAGACCCCTGACTCACTGATACAAAAGAGTTTCCCATATCAAATGAAGTGTATGCCAGCTTCTTCTTGGTGAAAAGTGTATGTTTGAGCTAAGTAGATCAAATTTTTTGGTGTATCACCTTTTAGTTTAGGTTTAGGTTCTATTTTTCAGTATTCTTCTCCCTTTTCACCCCCCCATTGTTAGCAGTAGGAAATCCAGGACCTCAGAGATACATCAAAGGGAGCTAGCCCTTATCTAGAGACTCTCCCCCTAGTTTTGCTAGGCCCATAGGCAAGAGGGGAGATTCCATTGTGACGTGTGGAAGTCAGGAGCTCAGCCTCCTGTCAAGGGTATAATCCACTACGTCAACAGTTTTTGGCACCCTCGGTGAGACCATGTTCAAACACTCAAAAAAGTTCCAAGATTGGTGCTGGTCCTGTTACAACAAAATGAACCATTAATAAAGCACCTGAATTTTAATTAGGTGCTTGTGGGACAAGTTTTGTCCCAAGAGTTGAAGAATTTTTGGTGTGTCCTTCAACCAACCAGCCTTTGGAGGCTTTTTCATTAACACCAATGGTGACTCTGAGTTGAATCGGCTGGTTAAGCAGTCCAGGTGCCATCAAGAAATATTATTTTTTGTATGTATAATCCCATTGATAATAATCATGGAATTTTTATTCCTTCATATAACTTTGATTAAGCTCAAGTTTTTGATGGAATCACATCAAAAAGATCTCCTAGTTGCCCTTCAACAATAAGGGAAGTATCACTGGAGTTTGAGAAATAGGTGATGGAGATAGACAGATCAGATGAGTAGTATAGATATCAGTAAGAGTTGATGTACAAAGAGGAGTGTTTGTTTAGGTAAGCTCAGGCCTTGCAATCCATGGAGGAGGAGGTAGCAAAATGGAAAAGTCTATTTATTCAAGACAGTCAACCTTGTGTGCCCCCTCCTATTCTAAAGAAATTCCCCTCTTGTGGACCAAATCCTTTCTACCAGATAACACTTGCTCACTCTAGCTCATCTGATGCATTAATCACTCCTGATCTTAACCCCTTGCACCTAGATTTCAAACATCAAATGGCATTAGAGCAACCTCTCATGGAAATGAACCTTCTCAATTCCTTAGAATGTGAATCCTCCTTTGAAGGGAATACCATGAACCAACACATCTCTCTTGAAGCAGCTCTTCCTATGCATGAGCAGACCCTTCCTAATCTCCCTCAGCCTTCTCAAGTCTTTTAACATGATGTCAAGATTCCAAGTTGGAAGAAGAAATATCATGAATTAGCTCAGGACCTTGAAGAGGATAAAGTTGCTGCCTATTTACAGGGGTAAAGTTCTAATCCCAAGGTCATGAGTTGGAGGCAAACAGTGGAATCATGGGGCAGGAAGGAGGAGGAGAAAGGTTTTGCTCAAAACCTTGAAGAAGATGAAGCTTCTCATACTCATCATAATGATGATTGTGACCTCCAAGAAAGGATTTTTCAAGAAGATCTAGCCAAGTGAATTGCAGAGTTGGAGTCCAGAGCTAGATTCCTCAACCAACGTGTGATGGATGCAGTAGATTCCATGTCTGAACACACCCCATCTACACACCTCCAAGAAAGCTATCAGGCCACATATGATATAGATGAAGTTCTAGCCAAATGGAAAGAGGAAAATAATTCGATTCTAGCTCAAGGGCTACCTCCTCTTCCACATGGTTTTAATCATCAACCTTCCACTTCATCCCTTTTCAAGGAGGAACCTATTTTGTAGGAGGTGAGTAAAGAGCAAAAGATCTAATTTACAGTTGTCCAAGAGGCTATCATGGATGTCAAAGAAGATGAAATCATCATGGAGGCTCCTTTTGAAAACATCATCAGTAATGGAGAAGACACACGTCATGCATACATGCAGATGTTCCAGCAATACGAAGAGGAACGTAAGCATGGTGAGCTCTCTCCTCCCTTGTTTGATGAACTTCCTTGTTGCTTTGATGAGGAGGATGATCGTGATATGGAGCTTGAGTTGGAAGAGGATCAGATGAATGTCTTTAAACAACTGGAGACTTTGGTCTTTGAGAAAAAAAAGGAGAGGCTTGTCCATCTTGAGGACAACTTTGAAGAAGAGAGCTTTGGACAAAAGGGTGATGTTCTGTGGGATGAGAAATTAGTTCGTGATTCCATTTTAGACATCACAATAGTCACCCTTCTTCAAGAAAGCCATGAAAGAGTAGAGGATGAGATTGATAGGGTCTTTAATGAAGTAGAAGGAAATGAGTCAAACCATGATGCATGTTAGAGGGACTATGCATATCGAAGGGCTTATGGTAATGAGCCAACAACCATCATTTTCTTGATGAAACACACTAGCATGAAGAGCCAACATTTGACAAGCTTCCAAGAACAAGAAGAGTACATATATGTTGGGAGCATGTTTGACTCTGATCCACTCAGATGCAAGCCAATCAAGGTGGTAGGCAAGAGGAATAGGTCACCAAATCTCCATTCCATTCAGCCACTTGTCTGGCACCATAAGTTTCCTTGCCATGAAGGAGACTTAAGAAGTTTTCCCTTTGATCTAGGAGGGAGGCAAATATACCAGGTTAGCTTTATATATTAGTTTGATTTCAGTTTTCTTTCTTATTTTCCCTAAGTGCTATTTGTACAAGTAATGTTTTTAGCCTTGTGTGTGTTTTCCTTTGTGTTTGGGGTAAAAGATTCATGATTGATTCTTAGATCTATTGGGGCTATTGATGACCTTTTTAAGTTGTGTTCTGACTCCATGCCCAATGGATTTTAAGGCAACTAGGTTCTAAGCATAGTAGGCATGCTTCCCTTAGGAGTTGCTAATTTGTTGACCATTTTGGTCTTGCAAGCCAAAATTGGTCCCCCCCATTTTTTTTTGCCTGTTGTTCTGAGCCAGTACAATTTTTGTTGCACAAGTCTTTCGACAGATGAAGAACTAGTTCAAAGAGTGCAAGGTTTTACAAAGCTTCTTCGAACTCTTGTCTAAAGAAATTTATGAGGAAAGAGAGCTTAAATGGTTCAAGATACTTTTCCTTAAAGTTGGAAAAGTGGTTCAACATTGGGGTTCAATGACATGATCTTGCCAAGAGTTAGCAATTTTTAACTATTGAACCATTGAACTAGTTCAATCGATTGGTTCAACATTTTAGTTCAAGGACAAATTTCAACAATGAGGTTCAATCAAATGGTTCATCAGCTTGGTTCAACAGCTTGGTTCAATCAGCTTGGTTTAACAACTTGGTTCAGTCAGCTTGGTTCAATCAGTTGGTTCAATTTTTTATTTCAACCAGTCAGTTCAAGGCTTGGTTTAAATGGCTCAGTTTAATGCCTTGGTTTAATTGGTTTGGTTCAAGTAGTCGATTCACTCAGTTGGTTCAACATTTGGTTCAAAGGAATGGTTCAATCAGAAGGTTCAAGAGAGTCTCCCGAAGGACAAGTGCCCTTACAGAGGGTAGTTTTGGACCCAAGTTCCCTTGCGGAGGGTAGGGAACACTTGAAAAAAGATCAAAAAGTGAACAAGGCCGAAAGGGTAAGTTTTCTTCAGAAATTTGTTTAAGGCAAAGGATGAGAATTTCTTCAGACAAAATGTCTGAAGGAATTCCTTCGGACATTTTGTCCAAATAAATCCTTCAGAAGAAAATCCCACAAAATAAAAAAAAGAGGACAAGGCAAAGGCAAGAAATTATTTCTTTCAAACTTTTGTCTGAAGGAATCCCTTTGGATAAAAAGTCTGAAGAAATTCAAAGAAAGAGCCGCAGGAAAAAACATGAAGAAGAATTTTGAAGGAAAGGAAGAGATTGAGACAATTCTTGCAGACATTTTGTTCATGGGAAAAATGGCCGAAACAAAAGCCTGACCAGAGAAAAATCCAAAGGAAAAGAAAAGGCTGAAGTAAAGGGAAAAGCCAAATAAATTCCAAGGGGTGACGGGCCCAAAGACGTCAAAATCAAGCACGATGAACTAGCTATTGGAGATTCAAACACCTAGTGACAAGTGCACAAATGTCAAATTTAAGGTGGTGAAATAGCTATTGATTTTGAAAATCTTAAGGATAGGCCATGAGTGAACTCAATGACCCACCGAGAAGATAGCCCTCAAGGGCCGAAGGAGCTAGAAAAGACAAAACCAGGAAGAGACAAAGTGCAAAAATGAACAAAATAGTCCAAGTGGCAAAGGAAGGTGTCGACTCAAGGAGTTACTCTAGTGGTTGACATAGTATCGGCCAAGTGGTCATCAAGGGGTGAAAATAGTGAATGGTGCAACCCATTTTCTTCACTTTACATTAATGAGCAGACAAACCGTGTGAATATCTTGAAGGAGAAGTCTTGTTTGCAGAAAAAGAGGTGCGGCTCATGCTTTCACATTAATGTTTGAATGCTAGAGTCAAGACTGGTGATTACACAACATGGTTCTAGCAAGCCTCTTCTAGAAGGATGATATCAACAACAATTTTCTCTTCCCAATGCTCTCAATGCACATGGGCCAGTTGTAAAAAGGTGCCAAAGTCTTTTCCAAAGGGGCACATTTACCTCTTCTCTCTATATATATTATAAAATTATCATTTTGAGTAGATATCTATTAGCCTATAATGCAAAGCTATGCCCAAAAATCTCTCGGGCTTATAAGGCGGAGCTCTGCCAAATTTTACCTAGAATTAAGACTTAGCAATTTTTTACCTCCATTTGAACTTGCACTCACACATATGTCTATGTCTTCATTTTGTGTTAAGTCATTTTATTTTATACTTTCACAGAATGATTCTAGCATGTCTAGTACATTATGAGGTTTCTTCTTTTGCAGGTCTGCTAGAAGTGTCTCCAGTAGGAATATAGGCGCATGTGAAAAGGCTGCCATAGAGTGTCTTAGAACACCTTTGGTAGTTCTTCCTCCTTGTATCTCCATAGACCACTGACTCACTGATACAGAAGAGTTTCCCATATCAAATGAAGTGTATGCCAGCTTCTTCTTGGTGAAAAGTGTATGTTTGAGCGATCAACTTTTTTGGTGTATCACCTTTTAGTTTAGGTTTAGGTTCTATTTTCAGCATTCTTCTCCCTTTTCACCCTCCCCCCATTGTTAGCAGTAGGAAATCCAGGACCTTAGAGATACATCAAAAAGAGCTAGCCCTTATCTAGAGACTCTCCCCCTACTTTTGCTAGGCCCACAGGCAAGAGGGGAGTTTCCATTGTGACATGTGGAAGGCAGGAGCTCAGCCTCCTGTCAAGGGTGCAATCCACTACGTTAACAATATTTATTTTTTATTTATTTCAAGGTAAATTGGAGTTAATTTTTAGTTTGGAGGTGCAATTATAATAGATAGGGTTTTCTAATTTTTCTAATTTTAGAATTCAAAAAATTGTGGATTTTAGGGGAAACCCCTTTTTGATTAAATCATCCCATTTGGGACAATTACAGAAAAATACAATATGATCTAACATATAATAAAAATGCAAAAGGGCATGCAAATGTGGTAGCAATTGAAGCTGACTCTGAGGAAGAATATGCTCTCATGGCATCATGTTTTGATGAGAGGATTACCAGTGATTGGTTTTTTATTCTAGTGGATCATGGCATTTTAAATGTCAAAAAGACAAGTATGTTAATTTCACTACAAAAAAAAGTTTTTAAGATTCAGTTTCCTTGGGTGAAGATATATCACATGTTGTAGAAGGGATAGGAGACATATGTATTATATTGAATAATAACATAAATTTCATAGTCAAAAAGGTTACGTATGTACCTAAGATGAACAAAAATCTTCTATCAATCAATTAGTTAATTGAAAACCCTCACATTACAGTCAATTTCTTAGGAAAAAATGCATTGTCTAATATCAAAAATGATAAAGTCATAGCCCTAAGCATTGGGAAAAATGGCATGTATAGACTTGTTGGTCCTGCCACTATCAGTTTGAATGCATTAATTATGGGTATAATACTAGTGTTGTATGGCATGAGAGATTAGGACATCTCAATCTTTAGTATTTGACTAAAATCTGAAAATTGAATATGGTTCTTAGATCACCTACTATCTAGGTCAAGCAGGACATGTGTGTAGGTTATTTGGATAGAAAATAAAAGTAGAAACCTTTTCCCACTAAAGGTGCCTGGAGAACATAGGGGCTCCTTGATCTTGTTCATGTAAATCTATGCAAGCCATCTTGGAAGTTATCTACTATTCTTGGTGCAAGGTATTTTTTGTTGTTCATAGATGATTTTTCTACAAAAATGTAAGTCTACTTCTTGAACAAGAAGTCTGAGTATTTTAATGAGTTTGTAAAATTCAAAGCACTAGTAGAAAATCAAACAAGTTAGTAGATAAAAACCTTATGATCCAATAATGGGGGAGAATTAACTTCAAATCAATTTTAGAACTATTGCGAAAAGGAAGGAATTCATCAGCAACTAACAACCCTATACACTCCTCAAAAGAATGGAGTGGTTGAAAGGCAAAATCGCATAATCATGGAGATGGCTCGAACCATGATGCATACTAGAGGTGTGTTGTATAAATATTAGGGAGAAGCAGTAAACATGATAGTCTACCTATTAAACAGAATTCCCTATAAGGCTTTGGAGAACATCACTCCAAAAGAAGCCTAGTCCAGCATCAAACCATAGGTAACACATTTTTGTGTTTTTGGTTCTATTGCATATGCTCTCATTCCTAAGAAATAGATAAGTAAACTAGATTCTAGATGTGCATGACATTTCTTTGTTGGTTATAGTAGTCAATCTAAGGCATATAGACTAATAGATGTGTCTATTAACAAAATCATCATTTGTCAAGATGTTGACGTAAAAAAAAACATAATCATTTTTTATTTGTAATCAACAAGTTGTCTCTAATAATATAGAGGTTTCTAGCATTGTACTTCCTTTGAAATATGAGGAACCACATGTTTTAGAGACACCCTCATAGTCTTTAGTGCAATAATATATGGCTAACACTCTATTAGTGCATCAACATCATCGACTTGAGTTGACCACTTCTCCATCTATTATTCAACAAGAACAAAAAAATTTGGTACAGATGAGACCCAAGTGATATTACACCACTCTACAAGATGTACAAGAGGGTGATATTCCTTAATCTCATACATAATCTTAGCAACCAAGAAAGTCAGTTGTGGATTCAACTGATGATGAAGATCATAGAAGGTGTTGTGGTTGAAACCTATATGAGTTATCGAAGTCATTATAGGAATAATAATGATCTAAAAGTTAAAAGGAAAAGAGAGGATATTATTGATGTGGTGGATTTCCCCCTCTGAAAGGAGGCTTAGCTCTATTCATCCATGTGACATAATGGAGACATCCCTCTTGTTGTGAGTGGAAAATGTGAAGGATGAATCTTTAGATTAGGGGTTAGCTCCCCTTGATGCACCTTGAGGCCCTAGATTTCTTACTGCTAAAAATGGGGGGGATGAAAAGGGAGAGAAAATATTGAAAATGGGACCTAATCTAAGAGGTGATGCACTAAAAAAAATGGTCTACTCAGCTTTGGCATACACTTTGAACCATGGACAACAAGCATACACTTCATTTAGGGGAGAAAAATTTCCTTACATTAGTATTTCAGTATGGGGTCCTATGAAGATATAGGGAGGAAGAAACTAACACAAGAGGTGTTTTAAACACACTTTTGGGCAGCCCATTCACTTTTCTATACTCACTCTGGACACTTCCTATGACCTGCAAAAAAATAAAATCACTATGCACTAGATATGTTGGAATAAACTTATGAAAACATGAAAATAAAATGACTTAACACAAGATAAAACCATAAACATATGTTAAAGTGCAAGCTCAAATGGAGGTAAAAATGCTTTTTATGATTCAAGGTAAATTCCTTCAGGGCTTCACCATACAAGCTAAGAGATATTTTCTCTCAAAATGAGAAGTTAAAATTATATAGAGCAAGAGGCTAACAGAACAAGGAAAGGAGACCCATGTTGGAGTCAAACACTTCTGAGACAAGAGACCATGTTGCTACCATATTTTTCAAATTGTGTATGGGAGAGCCATGTTGTAGATGTCCAAGCCACTACCCTTGCTATCCTAGGCCTGTAAAAGCATGGGATACTCCTAAAAATTGACAAAGCCATCCCTAAGTTGTTGTGGCTAGACCATGTTCTCTTCAATACTAGGCACAACTAGTTGTGCATTAATGGTGAAGCATGAAAACATGAGCTACTCTCCTTATAGTTCAAAAACCAATATATTTATTGGTTTTTAGTAGATATTTTCCACCCAAAGATATTAACTCTCTTTGTTGAGTTTGTTGTCCCCCAAAAATATCACTCATTTTTGGGACAACATTTGAACTATTTTGGTCCTACAGACCAAAATTATCTCTTCCCTTTTCAAAATTTGTCCTAGGCATTCAAATTCCTGTAGGCTTGAATCTATGGACTTTGCAGGCCAATTTCAATGGGCTTTACAGGTTGATTTCTACAGACTTGGTTTCTACGGACTCTGTTGTCAGGTTCATTTCTATAGGTTCAAAGACTTTTGTAGGTGGGTTTAACCAAAAGAATCAGTTTCTAACACTTGGTCATTTTCAAGATTGTTTTAGTACCTTGGTTTAATCAAAAATCTCCATCGGCAAGCATCTAAGTAAAGAAGGCTTGAACCGTTGAACCATTAAACCTCTTTGGTTCAAAGGTTCAATGAGTTCAAAATTCAAAAGGTTGAACCATCTTGGTTCAATGACGGGTTCAATCAAAGGAATGGTTCAATGGCTTAGTTTAACCAAGTAGTTCAATGCTTTGTTTCACTCAGTTGGCTCATCTGCTTTGTTTCAACGCTTTGGTTCATCCTTGGGTTCAATCAAATGGTTCAGTGCTTCAGTTCAAGGCTTCGTTTGAATTGTTGAACCAAAGCTTGGTTCAATGGTTGGTTCAATGTCTAATGGTTCAAAGGCTTGGTTCATTCAATTAAACCATTGGCTTGAACCATTTTGGTTCAAATCTTGGTTCATCATCTTTGTTCAACGTTTGGTTTAACCAAGCGGTTCATTGCCTTGGTTCAACGAAGTGGTTCAATGGAGCGATTCATCAACATGGTTTAATGGAGCGGTTCAATGTTTGGTTCAATAGCTTGGTTCAACCAAGCAATTCACTTAGATGGATCAAAGGAGCAGTTAAAATGCAAAAGTTCAAAGAGCCTCCCGAAGGACAAGTGTCCTTGTGGAGGGCACTTGATTGACAAAAGTACCCTTCGGAAGGTTCATTTTCAAAGAAGGCTGCAAAGGTAATTCTTTCAAATTTTTATTTAAGGAATTTAAAAAAGACTAAGGAAAGAAGTAATTCCTTCAGAATTTTTGTTTGAAGGAATTCCTTCAAACAAAAAGTCTAAAAGAATTCAAGAAATAGGCTGCGGGTAGAAAGCCTGAAGAAATTTTCAAAGAAGCAATGACCAAGGCAAATGGAATAATTTCCACAGACTTTTTGTTCATGGGAAATTTCCACTGACTTTTTTTCCACGGGAATTTGTCCCCAAACTTTTTGTCCATGGGAATTTTCCCGCGGAGAAAGCCTGGGGAAAATACCTGCAAGAATTGTCTGCAGGAAAGCCTGAGAAATAGTCCGCTAAAAAAAAGCCGCAAGAGACTCTAAGGAAAAGGCCACCGAAGGACCTCGAAGGGTAGGTGCCCTTGCGAGGGACTCTCAGCTGCCAAATTGAAAGACATTTCCCTAAAGATGAAGGGTCACCTTCCCTTTGGGAAGATGTAAAACAAGAAATATGAAGGAAGAACTTAGCAACCCACTGGAATAAAGAAGCCTGAAGGCCATTCGAAGACTACCCGAAGGGCAGATACCCTTATAGGGGACCCAAAGCAAATCATTTCTTAAATCTTGAAAGGAAGGTTTCCTTCAAGAGAAAGCTCAAACAGAAAAGTCGAAGAAGGACCAAGGGGTGACGTGCCCGAAGACGTCAAATTTAAGATAGCAAACTAGCCGTTGAAAATGTAGTGACGGGTGCGTGAACGTCAATTTTAAAGCTCATAAAATAGACATTGATCCTTGTAATCTACAGACCTAAATGCATTCACAGGCTTTAAGGCCAAGACCAGTAGAAAGTGACTAAAGAACAAAACAACAAATTGAATCTAGGACCCGATTCAATTAACCAGAAAAGGAGGAACGATGAAGAAGGATCAGATCGCCAGGTGGACATTGAAAGTTGCAAAATTTCAATAGCATGACTTGTTTCTCTGCATTGAGAAAAACAAATTGGTAGATGCCCCTAATTTCTAGCTTGTCTTCCTAACAGTTTTCAATGCAACATGATGTGTTACTGTTCCCGAGTCCTTCTTGAAGTGGCTATATAAGGGACTCTCTTTTATTGTAAATATATCTCTTTTTGACAATCAGAATGAAACTCTACCCAAATTGAAAGGCATTTATGAGACTTTAAGCTCAGTTTGTTGATCATATTTTGTTATTGGAATAAGAAAGCAAGTGGTTTTTTAGACTTTGTGCTGTAATATCTTTGTTGTTGAGGAAACTATTCTTATGTCTTTTTCCTTGATATATTCTCTATTCCTTTAATTCAACAAGCAAAATTAGTGACAATAGTCAAGAAGATGTCCTGAAGAGTCAACTGTGGAGAGACTTTGTGCCCCCATAATTGCCTTTTAGTGTGTTTTCTTTTCAATTCTATGTAAAGGACCTTGGGATGACTTTGTGCCCTCATTGTCCTTCGTATCTTACTCTTGAGCAATTCAGGTGGAGACTTTGTGTTGCATCTCAATTTGCTAGTTATTACATCTTTTGCTACATTTTTTTGTTACTATCTGAAGTATTCTTGTGGCTTGCTGAATAGTACTTCTGAAAGAAGAGGAGTGCTTTCTATAATTTTCCTTGAGTTTCTCCTTTGATCTGCACGCATCATCTCTGAAGAAAGAGAGATGGATGGTTTGTCTTACCCTTGAGTACTATTTTTTGTTTATATATATATATATATAGCATACCTATAGGGAACCTCCCCTTGATGAGAGGAGAGATCAGTCCCCTTCTGATGTGGTAAACCTACACATTTGGACGACTAATCTTCCTACTTTGGCTAATCAGGCCTATTTTGTTTATCAGTACGCTGATCGACAAAATATTCAACCAATAGAGTTGTTCATGCCACTTGTCTTGTTCTGATTAGTCCTTAATTCAGTGCTTTAACTTTATCAAATTGCTAGAACTATTCAGAGCTTTGTCTTTTCTACTCTTACTTTCTCATGTTTTGTCTCTTTCCTTTGATTTCTCCTTTACCTTAGTTTCTCCTATTTTGTCTTTACTCATTCAAGCCTTCAAGTTCTCGATGGGTTTCTACTCCTCAGGCCTTTGTTTTTTCTCTTTGCTTGGTTTTTTCTATGGGTGGGCTTTTCTTCGACATGTCCTTCAGATAAAATGTTTGAAGGAATTCCTTTAGAAATTTTATTCGAAGGAATTATCCTTGGATTTGTTCCTTGCCTTTTTGGCTTTCTTCTTTGTGTTTTCAACCTTCAAGCTTTATGTGACCATCGAATTTATTTGAATAAAATGTCTAAAGGAATTCCTTTAGATATTTTGTCCAAAGGAATTTGACCTTGGCTTGCCTTCTTTGGTTTTCCTTTTGACATTTTGTCTAAAGGAAAACTCCTTCCCCTTGTCACTTTTCTTGAAGGGAAAATGCCCTTTGGGCTTCTTGTCTTTGCCCCTTTGCTTCAACCGACTACCCTCTGCAAGGGCATTTCAAGCCAAAAGTGCCCTTTGGGCTTATGGTAATGGTTCCTGTATTTCTCAAAGTTCCCTCTACAAGGGCATTTTGAGCCTCTAGTTGCCCTTCAAAACTTTTGTATTGGTCTTCACACCAATGAAAATCCCTTCGCAAGGTCCCTTTTGCCTTCAAACATACCCTTTAGTAGTTTTGTAAAGGTTTGTTTCATCTTTAAAGTGCCCACCATAAGAGCACATACCCTTCAAGAAAATTGCAAATGACCCTACATAATGCCCAGGTGCCCTCTGTGGAAAAACACTTGCCTTAAGAAGCATCTAAGACCAATTTGAGATCTTCCAAAGGACTTACTCAAAAAACTTTGAAGTAAATACATCTCAAAAACCTGATTGCTTCTTCCTTACCCTTTTGAGTTTGTGAATGACTCCAAATCATGAAAGATCATAAGTCAAGTAATCCCACAAACCCTAATTGAACTGCTCTGACCCTTATCAGGTTTCTCTTTAGCTTTGACTTATAAAATTCATAATATAATTCCCCTTGTAACCCTAAAATGCATTTCTCTAACCCTTTCGGGTTTCTCTTCAGCTTTTACTCATGAAAATTGGCAAGTAAAGTACTTACAAAACCTGACTTGCACTAGAACTAGCCATAGACCCTTTTGGGTTTGTCAAGTGCTCCTGCTTATTACTTGTAAAGCTTAAAATTAATGTTATTCTAAGAACCTGATTTGCTATGTGAGTGCTGGAAAAGACTGATGGTTGATGAGACAACACCTTCACCTACACAAAAGCAACTTTTCCTTGATTTTTAAAGGGTTAAGACCTAGTTTTAGGGGGAAAAGGTCATGAATAACAAGGTTTCAAGGAAAAAAGAGGGGGGTGCCCATTTTGGCATGTAGGATTCAAAAAATGGTCAACAAATTGGTGACTCATAGGGGAAGCATGCCTGTTATGCTTGAGAAGATTGGTGGCCAATCCATTGGGCATGGAGTTAGGATGTAGCTTAAAAAGTTGGTAATAGTCTTGTAAGAAATTATGAACCAACAAATATTTATCTCAAATAACAAGGAAAAATACACATAACATGACAAAAAACAAACAAACTCATGTAATCAACACTTAGGGAAAACAAAGACAACACAACTGAAAGCAAACCACTATGTACAACTAACCATGTATGCTTTTCTCCCTCCTAGATCAAAGGGGAAACTTCTTAAGTCACTTTCAAGATGAGATGAAACAAAGTGCCAAACATGCTTCTCTTTTAATTGAACACTTTGTATATTAGGCCTCTTCTTTGGCACTTCACTTGGTCTAGTCTCGAAGAGGTCATCTTTGAAAAAGTCTCTAATGAAGACATATTCCTCTTGCACACATTCAAACATTTCATATTTCTACCCACTCTTTATCTCATGGTCAACTTGTATCCCTTTAGTAGGCATGTCTCCAAGAGGATTGGTTTTATGTTCCTTAGAAGCTTCAGGCCCACATGATTCTTCTTCATCCTTCCAGAGTTGATGGGTTCCTTCTAGAAGGTCATATCCCTCCTTAATGACTTCAAAAATATCATCTTCAAATTCACCAACTTCTTGAAAGGATAAATCTGAAAGTTTGATGTTCCTTTGCATACTTATTTGAGTCCTAATGTTTCCTTCTCCACCCTTAGCTAGCTCATAGCTCCCTTGAATAAGAGTGTAACCTACCCCAATGACTTCAAACAAATCATTCAAAGAATGATCAAGAACTTTTCCATGCTCCTCCATGATGTCTTGCAAAGTGATAAAAGAGTCAATGATCATCTCTTCCTCATTAGAGATAGAGGCAAAAACTTGTGACTTGTCTTCTTGTTCACCGAGGGGGGTACCTATGGTGATCTCCTCCTCATCTGCACTCATGAAGTCTCCCTAATCAGTCATGAACTGAGCATACTCCTCTTCACTTGATTCCATCAAGATGGATTCCTTAACACAAGAGAAACATTCTTCATTTACCAAAAAAGGAGGTGGAACACAAGGATTGTCAAAATTAGGTTGGGAATGGAAACTAGGGGATCTTTTTGAAAGCTCATGAGAAAATAGGGGTAAACCTTGGGCCAAAATCACTTGATTTTATTCTCTTCACTTGACCAACACTTCATTAATATCAAAATTAGCTTGAGGATTGGTAGAAGGGGTGTCTTTTGGCATAGGCTCTTCTCTAAGATCTGAAACTTCCATCTTGCTTTCACTAAGCAATCTCACCTTTGCCTCTAATTCCTTAATTTACTCTGCTAGATTTTCTAGAAAGAGCCTTTCTTGGAGATCACATGCATAATTATGATGAGTAGGATTAACTTCATCTTCTTCAAGGTTTTGGACAAAATCTTTGTATTCCTCTTTCATGTCCCATGATTCCAACATTTCTTTCCAACTCATGACCTAAGGACTAGAACTATTCTCTTGAGAATAGGCAACAACTTCATCTTTTTCAAGGCCCCAAATTGGTTCATGATATGCCCTCCTCCAACTTGGGATCTTGGCATCATGTTGAAAGACTTGAGGAGGTTGACAAAGACTAGGAAGGATCCACTCATGCACAAGAAGAGTATCTTGAAGAGAGATGTGTTCCTTTCTAAGAGACATAGGATGATTTCATTCAAAGGAGGATTCACAGTCTAAAGAATTGAGAAGGCTAGTTTCCATGGGAGGTTGCTCTAATGTTCTTAGGTGCTAAAAATCTAGATGCAAAGGATTAAGATCAAGAGTAGATAATGCATCAGATGGGCTATAAAATTAGCTCATATTATTTTTTTGAGCAAGAGCTATTTGATAGAAAGGATTTGGCGTACAAGAGGGTTTTTCCTTTTGAATAGGAGGAGGTTGCTTTGGGATGGGGAAAGGAAAGAAAGGCTAATTGCCTTAAAGGGATGAACTCTTCCATCTTTCTACTTCCTCTTTCATGAACTACAAGGCCTAATCTTGCCTAAACAAGCACTCCTCTTTGTATGTAAGCTCTTGCTGATATCTATTATGCTCATCCAATCTATATATCTCCATCATTTGCTTCTCAAACTCTGACATTATTTTCCTTACACTCATAGATTGACTAGGTGAAGGGAAACTAGGAGAGTTGCTTGAGTTGATTCTATGAACAACTTGAGCTTGATCAAAATTATATGAAGGAACACAAGGCCCATACTACTCAGTAATGGGATTATACATACCAAAATGTGATTTATTGATGGAACCAAGACTGCTTAACCAACTGATTCAACTCAAAGTCATATTGGTGTTGATTAAAATGCCTCCAAAGGTTGATTGGTTGAAGAATGTGCCAAAAATGCTTCAACTTCTTGGATAAATTGTCCCACTGGGCATGCCAAAAATTATTGATGTGGTGGATTGCACCCTCTAAAGGGAGGTTTAGCTCTCTTCATCCACATGACACAATGGAGACATCCCTCTTGCTGTGAGTAGCAAATGTGAGGGATAAATCTCTAGATTAGGGGATATATCCCCTTGATGCACCTTGAAGCCCTAGATTTCCTACTGCTAACAATGGGGGGGATGAAAAAGGAGAGAAAATACTAAAAATGGGACCTAAACTAAGAGGTGATGCACCAAGATAATTATTCTACTTAGCTTTGGCATACACTTTGAACCATGGATAACAAGCATACACTTCATTTAGGTGAGAAAAACTTTCTTGAATCAGTATTTTAATAGGGGGTCCTATGAAGATACAGGGAGGAAGAAACTAGCATAAGAGGTGTTTTAAACACACTATTGGGTAGCTCATTCACTTGCTTATACTCGCTCTGGACACTTCTTATGACCTGTAAAAAATGAAAATCACTATGTACTAGATATGCTGGAATAAAATTATGAAATCATGGAAAGAAAATGACTTAACACAAGATAAAACCATAGACATATGCAAAAGTACAAGCTCAAATGGAGGTAAAAATGCTTTTTTTGATTTAAGGTAAATTCCTTCAGGGCTTCACCATACAAACTGAGAGATATTTTCTCTCAGAATGAGAAGTTACAATTACATAGAGAAAGATGCTGATAAAATAAGGAAAAGGAGACCCATGTTGGAGTCAAACACTTTTGAGACAAGAGACCATACTGCTACCATATTCTTCAAACTACGTATGGGAGAGCCATGCTATAGATGTCCAAGCCACCACCCTTGTTGTCCTAGGCCTGTAAAAGCATGGGATACTCCTTCTAGTAACTGACAAATCCATCCCCAAGTTGTTGTGGTTGGACCATGCTCTCTTCAATGCTAAGCACAACTGGCTGTGCATTAATGGTAAAGCATGAAAATATGGGTTGCTCTCCTCTATAGTTTGAAAACCAATCTATTTATTAGTTTTCAGTTGTTCATGCCACTTGTCTTGTTCTAATTGGTCCTTAATTTTATGATTTGACTTTATCAAATTGATAAAACTATTCTGAGCTTTGTCTTTTTTACTCTCTACTTGCCCATTTTTGGCTCTTTCCTTTGATTTATCCTTTGCCTTGGTTTCTCCTATTTTGTCTTTACTCATTCGGGCCTTTAGGTTCTTGGTGGGTTTCTACTCCTCAGTTCTTTGCTTTGTCTCTTTTCTTGCTCTTTTCTATGAGTGAGCTTTTCTTCGACATGTCCTTTAGAAAAAATGTTCAAAGGAATTCCTTCAAACATTTTCCTTCAGACATTTTTTCTAAAGGAATTCTCCTTGGCTTTGTTCCTTACCTTCTTGGCTTGCTTCTTTGCATTGTCAGCCTTCGGGCTTTCTGTGACCATCAAATTTCTTCAAATAAAATGTCTGAAGGAATTTGACCTTGGCTTTCCTTCTTCAATTTTCCTTTGGACAAAATGTCTAAAGGAATTCCTTCAAACATTTTGTCCAAAGGAAAAATTATTCTTCTTGTCACTTTTCATTCAAGGGCAAATTCCCTTCAGGCTTCTTTTCTTTGCCCCTTTGCTTCAACTGGCTACCCTCTACAAGAGCATTTCGAGCCAAAAGTGCCCTTTGGGCTTATGGAAATGGTCCCTGTATTTCTCAAAGTGCACTCTCTACAAGGGAATTTTGAGCCTCTAGTTTCCATTTGTAACTTTTGTATTGGTCCTCATGCCAATGAAAATCCCTTCGCAAGGTCCATTCTACCTTCAAACATACCCTTTAAAAGTTTTGTAAATGTCTGTTTCATCTTTGAAGTGCCCCCCATAAGGGCACATACACTTCAAGGAAATTGCAAATGATCCTACAGAATGCCCAAGTGCCCTCTGTGAAAAAATGCTTACCTTAAGAAGCATCTAAGACCAATTCGAGTTCTTTGGAAGGACTTACTCAAAAAGCTTTGAAGTAAAGACATCTCAAAAACCTGATTGCTTCTTCCTTACCCTTTCAGGTTTGTGAATGACTCCAAATCATGAAAGATCATAAGTTAAGTAATCCCATAAACTTGAATTGTATCGCTCTGACCCTTATCAGGTTTCTCTTTAGTTTTGACTTATAAAAGTCATAAGACAAGTCCCCTTGTAACCCCAAAATGCACTGTTCTGATCCTTTTGGGTTTCTCTTTAGCTTTTACTCAAGAAAATTGGCAATTAAAGCACTTGAAAAACCCAACTTGCATTTGAACTAGCCATAGACCCTTTTAGGTTTGTCAAGTGCTCATGCTTATTACTTGTAAAGCTTACAAGTAATGCTATTCTGATAACCTGATTTGCTCTGTGAGTGCTAGAAAAGACCAATGCTTAATGAGACAACACTTGCATTTGTATAAAATCAAATTTTCCTTGATTTTTAAAGGGTTAAGACCTAGTTTCAAGGAAAAAGGTCATGAAGAACAAGGTTTTAAGGCAAAAAAAGGGGGGGGTGCCCATTTTGGCATGTAAGATTCATAAAATGGTCAACAATTACCTTATCTCAAAGTCTAGTTCTTATGACCTAACAAATAAAAATAAATCTTGTACTCCCTAGAATGTGATGCGAGTGTCTTGATATTTATTTAGGATGTTTCAAGTTATAAATGTGATGGTGAAGAGGAATGCCAATATAACCAATAATGAGTCCACAAGCTATTGATTTGTAGTTTTTATACACAATTAGATTCTCTCTTAGTGAGAACATAAGCTTAGCTTGTAGTAATTTGCCACAAATTTCTACTTATGAAACCATACATCATAGCTTTGGTCTAACTACTATAATTTTTCCCTACAAGCATTGAAACCAGCAAAGGTTGCTCCCTCTTGAGCACACACAAGCCCTGATTGGAAGCATCCAAATGTTACAACCAAGCATGCCACTACAAATATCTAAAAAATACATCCAATGCTTAATAAAGGGGGTCAAATGGACTCTATATGACAAAGTTATGCTTTGTCAAAGTTTGAAAAATTCAAATTTCAAACTATAGAGAAACAACCCTGAATCCAAAACTCCATATTCATTTGGTCACTTCTACCTCAATATTTATCAAAATTTTGATTGCAACCACATGTTATAAATAAGACATAATTTCCAATGGTGCAAGAATTGCCTTAGTCTCGTGCATGCGATAAGAGAGCAACCCTTCACAAGTTTGGCCCTAGATTAGGAAGGTCACCTTGATTTGGTCACAATTTCCTCAATATTCTTAGAATTTTGATTGTGACCACGTGCCAAAAAGCTATCAAAAGTACTTCCCAATTGCATAAGAATTGCCTCAATTTGACACATTTGCTAAAATAATGACCTTTGCAAGTTCCACTAATGTATTTGAAAAACATATGCAAAATAACCCTAGATGTAATAAATCCTTGTGCCAAAAGATAAAAATGAGGGATATTTTCTCCAAAAAAGTTCTCTATACCTTCAAATCTCACAAGATTTGCAAATCTACCATAAGAAAAGTCCTTTGAACAACTAAATATACTAAATTATGTTTTCTTAAAAAAACCAACCCCTATGGAATGTCAAACATAACCAAACATCACTTATGGTGTCGATCAATGCGTCCACACATCATGTGGTTAGAAAGGACCAAAACTTTAAGCATTAAATTATTAAAGTTAATAATTAGCTATTACTTACCATTAACTAATGGTTGATTATCAACCTTCTGACCTATTGTAACTTTTTTGTGCTTAATAAAAAGACACACAAGTGTGTTTCATATGCCATCCATTTATCTTCACTCTTTCAACATTCATATTTGGTAGCAATGGTATCAGAGCCATTGTTCGAGGAAGCCTGAGGAGAAGGGTATGAAAAACAAGCTGCAAGAATTCAAAGAATCCCTAGTTGGGTATGAACAAAAAAGTTACCTATATTTAGGGAAGCACTTGGAGTAGGGTACAAATAGTGAATTTAAAAGAGGTATCTATCAATTTGAAGGCAAAGACAAAGGCATGATTGAATGTGAGCAAATATATTTCAAACGTGACCAAAAGTTCATGTTATGACTATAGAAGGAAAAAGAAAAATCACGTGAAACCTAAAAGAAAAATTCCATTGTCACATAAAACCACATAGCAAAATAAAAATCATCGATAAAATCATGATTTTTTAGAAATAATGTCAAACCAAACATGCAAAACTAGAACAGACAGACTAAAATGATTTGCATTCGTGAAGCGTTGTGACATATCCATAAGTTATGAACATTCATAATTTGTAGGAGGGTGTCACAGCATATAAGAAAAGATGCATCTAGGGCATGATAAAGAGTCATAAAAATCATGATTTGTAGACCCTAGGGCACGAGAAAGAGTGTAGTGTATTTCTAACATGATTTATAACTTATTACAATTGAAAGTTCAAACTTTCATGGTCAAAATTTCTAGTTTTCATGGTAGTTAGGGCAAGGGCCATGGTTTTTAGAAAGCACTATGTAGTTAGGACACAAATCATGATTTTCACATAATTTTGTGAAATTAGGGAATAACCAAAGGGAAACAAAGTTTGGAACTACATAATTTTTTTTGTGCAAACATATTCCAATCGCATGTTTTTAGTATGTTCATAGACTTTGCATTTATTTTGGTAATCAGATATATACATAAAATTTGCATTTATTTTTGCATTGATTTATAGGTTAGAATATTTAGAGGTTAAATATTGTGTGATTAATGGGCAATATTCAAAACATGGTTCTATTGGAAGCGTAGAAATTAACTGCTCATAATTATAATGTTTGGAGTCATACGATTTTATAAATTATAGAATGTCATGATTGGGATAAAATCATTCTTGGTAGTGAAGTAAAACCTATAAAAAATTTGATAATTATATTAGCATCATAAGGAGGCATTGCTATTTTTAAATTTATCTCTATCAAATTATATGATTCCTAAGGTCTGCAATGCCACTGAGACAAGTGTGCTTTTGACCAATCTAAAAACTAAATATCAAACTTCAAATAAAATTTGAGCTCTATAACTGAAGAATTTTCTGATTTCAGCAAAGGTGACTAAGGATGGGTCCTTGTTAGAACATATTATTTAGATGAAAGGTCTTCAAGACTAGCTCATAGCCATTAACAAAAAGGTGGATGAAAATGATATGGTTGCTCTTGTTTTGAACATATTAATGTCCTTATATGAATCTTTCATGAAGGCTTTACACTTGATGGTAGAAAGATAGACCTTGAAATTTGATTTAGTTAGTTCCCATTTGATGTAGAAGGAACACAAATAGAAATATTCAAATGAGTCCAATGTTGGACAAATAAAGAGTGCACTTGTTTAATTTAAGGGGAAGTGGAAACATGTCCCTGTCGATTCATCTTCTAAATATTAGATGAAGTAATTTCACTATTATAAAGTTGAGCATGCCAAAAAGGATTGTTGAAAATGACAATTTACATTTTCTCAACAAATCTATCAAGTAGAAAATGTGGAAATAGTTGAAGAATGGGATTCTGAGGAAAAATATGATCTCATGGGATTATACTCGAATGAAAGTGCTACTAGTTATTGGCTCATTGATTTTGATGCATCTAACCATTTCACATGTTGTAAGGGCCAGTATGTCAAATTTATTGTAAGTACAAACTTTTATGATTCAATTTCATTTGTTGATGTTCAGTCACATAAAGTAGAGGGGATAGGATACATTTACATAGCATTTAATAATGCTATAAAAATCAAAGTAATAAATGTTAAGTATGTTCCTAACATGAATAAAAATCTCATGTATTAGTCAGTTTATATAAATCCTAACATTATTGTATATTTATTTGAGAAATAGTGTATTATGTTTTATGTGACATGATAAACTAATTTCCCTATAAATTAGGCAAGGAGGCTTATATATTATTATTGATCCTGCCATAGTCAACTTAAATACATGTGTGGTGGGAGATTCCACTATATAGGATGTATTGGAGGATGTAATTCTTTATAGACTTGTTGACCCTGCTCCAATTAACTTAAATGGACTATTTGTTGAGATAATATCTACTATAAAGGATGTGTAAGAGGTTGCAATTCCTTAGTCAAATGCATGAGTAGTTGTGTGGGAGGATGAAATGCCTCAGTCAAAATCACTGGATTAGAGGATAAGAAATGTCATGTTCCCTTTCTCAAATAAAGTAAAAAATAACAAAGTTAATATTTTAAGTTATCTAAGTGACCTATTTTTTATTTTACTAAAAAATGACAACTTAATATTACTTTATTATTATTAAAAATAAAAGAAAAAGAGTGAGAAAATGGAAAAGTGAAAATAAAAGAAAAGCGTAAAAGTGAAAATTAAAACCTTAAAAGTGTAACCCTGACACTAAAAGTGAGAATTGAGTCTATATATTGAGAGTTCTCTACACAATTAGCACATATGTTATCATGATTTATTTTGTAATTATGGTGCATCCTATCAATTACAAAATAAAAAATTAGGTTGCAAAGGCTCTATGTAAATGTGCTAAAAACATCCCCATATTACATCTATCATCATCAAGGTTAAGTATGCTAACGTGCTAAATCAACACGATAGCATCAATTATCACAATGGCTACAACCGCTAACATGATCACATCATACAAAAGAGATAGTCAATCATAAAAAAACATTAGTATTATACATCATGATCCACATCAAAACATAAACATTAACGCATTAAAACCATCATAAACCTCAAAGCATGTTCTACATACCAATCAAAAGATCATCATGTATACATCAAATCTACATCAAGTATCAACACAAAGCATGATCAAATGAGCATTATATATATATATATATATACACACACACACACACACACACACACACACATACATACACACACACACACACATACAAATCAAAATTCCATGAGTACAAATGAATGTCCATATATACATAAAAATATATATACATCCCACATATACGTATATCTCATACATACAAAACAAGGAGATACAATTAAAAATGTCTCGTCAGCTCTCATTGTGTCCCTCAAGACGACTCCCCTGAGGGGATTTGAGCCTAGGACTATCCTAATGTGAGATTTGTCTTGTGTTATGTGGAGGTGTCATCTAGGGAGGCCCCATCAAACCTATTTGTGGTATTATATGTATAATTGAATTCTAAGAGGTAGATTTCTAATGTGTCCTCAAGGATCAACCCGACGTTTGAATACTATACTCCTAAAATGATGGTGTCATATGACCTTGAGGCATTGCACTCTCATATGATCCCTTATAGTAGTCTGCCTCATCCTTGGCCTACATACTCTTTGATTAGGCCTTGGCCATGCTCTACTATGTCACAATATGTATTTCTAATTCCAACTCCCCATAGACCTTATGAACATCTGCACAGGCTCTATCCAACTCTCCTATCAAAGTAACAACCTCAATATCCATCGCTACTAGTTAGGCTTGAAATAATAGTCATTTGGGCAACCTATCCCCTCAAAGTGTTAATCTTTTTCTCTCAAGCAGTAATCAATGCCTGCAATCTAGTGGTCTCCCCTTGAGCTCTTGCTAACTAGGCTTGCAATGTGGCCACTTCCTCCTCTAATATTGATATCTCAAATACCCTAACTATAATATCTACTTATATCTTATCAATAATGGCCTAATCCCCAATTGACTTGGTAGATGTTGATGGATCTGCAATATCATTTGTCCCCACCTCTCTCTTTGTTATGGTCATGACTGGAAATAGATCATATACCATAGTGGCATGATTAGTGTACATTGTCATCTTTGAGAGTATCTAGATTCTCAAAAATATTTGGTCTCCCCTTCCCATCCTCAACCTACACTATGACCTGCCTCATCTAACCATCATCATGCCCCCCACCTTGTCCATTAATATTGTATTCGACTCTATGTTCTAATCACTCCCCTCTGTACCCTCCATTATCAATAATTATTCTTATTGGCCATTTTTGGCCCATATATCAAAATTTGCATAAGTACAAAAAAGGGAGATTTTAGGCAAGAAGATGGTAAGTCTTTGGGAGGACTTCAGGTTTTCTAGTAGTGATAACTTCAAGTTTCTAAGGGCATAATGAAAATCAAGTTTCTAGTAGTGCTTAACTTCTAAATGTTTTATAAGTAGAAGTATTTCAATTCTCCAAGGAGCACTACTTGATTACTTCATAAGTTGTGAGCAGTCAAAAGCCTGAAATAAGTAAAAGGGCTTAACAAACCTGATTTGGTCTTCAAAAATAGTGCTTCTTGGGTTCTTCAAGGGATGAGTCTTTCAAAAATTCTAAAGGGCATTTTCAAAATACCGAAGGGCCTTTTTAGGGAAAAAGGGATCAGTCAACTTTTTCAAAGGTCCTCTTTAACTTTTTTGAAAGGTCTTTCAAGAACCCAAAGGTACACTTCATAAATCTGAAGGGCTTTTTCCTTCTCCAAGTGGATAATTATAATTTTATCGAAGGGTATGTTACTCTTCAGAAGGACCATTTCAAAATTCTTGAAGGGTATCTTTCCCTTCAAGAGGATCATTCATAAAATTCTGAAGGGACACACAGAAAGTTTGAAGGGTCTCTTACTCTTCAAGAAAGTCCACTATGAAAAACCCAAAAGGTAATTTTCAAAAATAGACACAGATAAAAAGTTTGAAGGAATTCCTTCAAACAAATTGTTTGAATAAATTCCTTTAGGAGATTTGCCTGAAAGAAAATAGACCCTTAAAATAGACCAGTGAACTTTTTTGAAGATAAAATAGACACTTGGTCTTGAACTTTTGTAGGTATTCCTTTTGAGTTTTGTGAATTAATTTTAAACTCAATAAGAAGGTTAAGGTTCAACCATACTCACCCTTATGTAGAGCACCCTCCTCCTAGACTAGTCATAAAGCATACTTACACAAGGAGACCTTTGGCAGCCCCTCTTGCTATTATGATTCCCCAAAGAGATTTTGTGGGATTCAATAGTTAAATCCATTTAAACTTACCATAGTATGATCTTATGCCAGTAGTATCCCACAAAATTGTTCCTTATTACATAGGAGACCAAACTATAACTACTATTGAGCATATAACAGACATATCCAACTTTTATAACATTCACAATATCATAATGGAGAACGTGGTTGTTAGGATATTAGTTGTATCTTTCAAAGGAAAGGCATTAGAATGGTATAGGGGACTAGGTCCTGATTCTATCCACTCATGAGATGAGCTAGGAATAGCCTTATGTAAAAGGTTTATAGATAAGAGTGATCATCTATCACTTGCAAAGCAGTTGACCATAATCAAGAGAGACCCTCATGAAGTCATGTAAAACTTCAATACAATATTTTATAAGGCATGGGATAGAATTCCAATAGCTATTAGACCATCTTCAAAATTTACTTTCTTGTATTACTTGAAGGCTTTCAATAATGGCATAGCTGTAATGATTCAGTCTATGGGAGCAAACATACTGCCAAATGTATATGAAGTGGCCATCAAGGTAGAAAATTGCCTAGTTTAGGCTGGCAAGCTTACTCTTAGACCCCCAATGCCTCTTTTTCTAGAGATCAGATCACCTCCTATAATTATTCCTCCACTTGATGTTATACTTCCAATGCCAATAATTGTTGTTGTGCCTACACCTAAGAAAGATAATGCCTCTACTAGTGGATCCAATGACTCCCAAGAGTAGAAGAATTACTTGGAATTGAAAATCATGCTCCGATCCTTGGAGAATGATGTGGTCAATGTCAGCAAGCATCAAGCTTAAAAAAAGCCTTATCAAATTTAGTATCAACCTTATCAGTAGCCTTATCAAGCTAATAGGCCACCCTACAAAGGAGGTTTCCAAGGACAAGGGCAACTTAGCTATGCTAAGCAGCATAATTATAATCCAAACACTACAGGCCCTTCCAACTCTTTGGTCCTGGTTTAGAATAATGTGGCTCAGGAGGCTGAAGGGACAATGCCTCAGAATCATTCTTTTAGACAATTGATTATCCCAACTAATGGTTCCAACCAAGCATTCAATAATAAATAACATGTTATTGCTTATAGATATAACCAGACTCTTATGACCCAAAGCATAGAGGTGCCCATGTTGACAAAGCAAGAGTAGCCTCCATAAGAACAAGGCTCAAATCAGGGGTCAAATTAGTCAGAAGCCTCAATGGTCATCAGTGAGGAAGAGGAGTGTTATGCATCCAATACGTAGGCTACTCCCAGTTTGTCCCACACCCCAGTCTCAGTGAACACAAGGTTCAAGAGAAGGAATATGGGTGACAATTAAGAAGCTTTCAAAGAACCTCTTATCATCGCTTTCATCGACAAAGCCAGTAGAAGTTACTCCCAAAACCTAGGCAAAGCCTGGGGGTACATCAATCAACATTGTGGAGTAAATGAAGAAATCCAGCATGAGCATACCAATGTGGGGCATGTTTTCTATGCCTGACCAAGTCGACATTCTTTAGGAAGGTTTATCCAAGATGAGTTTCTCTATATTTACAAGTAAGAAACCAAGCAAAGAAGTTGAAGTCTTCACTAATGAAGCCAAGAGTCCTTTGGAAGAAAGGTCAAGTAGTGTGACCAAACCCCCCCTCCCATTCTACATCTCATTAATCATCAGTGATTCCTTGGTGCACAACTACTTGGTGGATAGTGGGGCCAACACCTCAGTCATGCCAAAGTCTATTACTGATTAGCTGAACATCAAGTATGAGCAACACACCAAGGGAGTCCTGTAGCTTGATGGTTCTTCCACAAATCCATCAAGTATCATAATGAATTTGAGCCTAACCTTACATGCTTATCCTAGCGTGTTCATGGTGCAAGATGTGTTGATCCTAGATGTCACTCCTTTCTTTACATTATGTCTTTCTAAAGAGTTCATAGCCAATATTGAGGGTTACCTTGTAGCAGATTAGTTTTACATAGCATTCAGAATAAGGTATGGGACTAAGGTCTCAATCAAGGCTGACCACATCGCATAATTCCAAATTGAACCCCATCATCTAGATAACATGAACCTCAATTTTACTATCCTTGATGATGAGTTTGTAATTGGCCAAGAGCCAAACACTCATCTTAAAGAGATTCCAAACTTGTTCTTGGATTAGCTATGGGGAGATAACCAATTTTTCAACCCTTTGGAGGTGTTGAGGAAAGAGACATGGGTGTCTCTCTACTACATGAAGAGAATCAAACCATACCTTCCCTCATTAGACTTAAAGAAGACCCTAATGGTTTATGAAAGTTGTTCTTTGATGGCTCAAAGAGTAAAAATGGTGTAGGTGTTGGGGCAATGTTGGTTTCCCCTTCAGGTAACAAGCTTTTCTCTTCCTACAGGTTCCATTTTAGCTACTCTTCAAATGCAATAGAATATGAACGCTTGATCTATGGCCTTCAATGGGCCACCAAAAGAGGAATGAAATTATTGTAAGTTTATGAGGATAGTGAGCTCATAGTAAACCAGGTTAGAGGCTTGAATATGACAAAAAATTCCTTGATGAAGTCCTATAAAAATTGAGTGTGGGACCTAATTGAAGATTTTAAGGCCTTTGACATTCAAGCTATCCTAAGAAATTATAACCAATATGCTAATAGGTTGGCAGTCATGAGAGTTCAGTTTGACATTCCAAGTGAGCTGAAAGAAGCTAAGGTTCAACCACATGTCAAGGTGGTGGTGAGGCCATCAGTGCCAGATAATAAAGCCCACTAGTAGGTTTTTGAAAGTGACAAGAAAATTGCTTGCTTCTTACAATAGGAAGTTGAGTTCTTTTCCTCTAAACAAGCTAAATTGTAGCATCAATATGAAGATTAGATCATTCAGCTAAAGGTGAACAAACTTACTAAGGGGTTGGTTAAACTTGAGGTCCTTTTTCATGAAGGAGACCATATGCAAAAATAAAAGGCAGTAATGTTTACTAATGAAGAGAACTATGAGAGAGTCCTCATCTTCAAAGACAAACTTTTCAAGCTTGGGAAGGTAAGCAGTAAGGATAAGAGGCATGCTTTTATAGCACTTTGCTAGGAGTATGCAGACATTTTTGCTTGAGATTACAGTGACCTAAAGGGTTTTGATCCTAAGTTAGCTCAACATACCATATATTTGAAGGCCAATGCTAAGCACACGAGGCAAAAGCAAAGGCCCGTTAACCCAAAGATTGAAGAGCTCATGAGAAAAGAGTTAACCAAATTGATTGAGTCCAAGATCATCTTTCCCATCAAACATTCATCATGGGTAGCCAACTTGGTGCCTATAATTAAAAAGAGTGGGGAGATTAGGCTTTGTGTGGACTTCAAAGATTTAAACAAAGTCTCCTTGAAATATCACTACCCTCTACCATCCATGGAGAAACTTTTCCAAGCAGTTACAGGATCAAAACACTTCTCTTTGTTAGATGGATTTTCTAGCTACAACCAAGTCTGGGTGAAAGATGAAGACTGGTAAAAGACTGCCTTCACCACCAAATAGGGCATGTATACGTACCAAAATATTCCATTTGGTATATCAAATGTTGGCACAACTTTCCAAATAGCCATAGACATGGCTTTCTAGGGTTACTAAACTAAATGGTGTTGGTATACTTGGATGACATCATGGTTTTCTCCAAGAATGCCAGTGAGCATATGGACCACTTGAGGCTAATTTTCAGAAGGTGTAGAGAGTATGAGATTTCATTGAATCCCAAGAAGTACATGTTTTACATGCATGAAGGCAAGTTGATAGGCCACATTATCTCAAAGGAGGGTATGTCTATTGATCCTAAGAGAATAAGTGTCATCTTGGCCTTATCCCTACCCAAGCATATGAAGGGATTCCAAAGTTTCCTTAGAAAGATAAACTTCATGAGAAGATTTATCCTTGATTTTTCAAGTTTGGTCAGACCCATCATTGCTATGATGAAAAATAACCAAGTGGTCACTTGGTCAAATGAAGGCAAGTCAATAATTGAGGCTATCAAGTAATCCATCTCTCAAGCACCCACACTTATGAATCCTGATTTCTCAAGGGATTTCATATTGTATGCTTTTACCAACATTGATAATATATCAACTATGTTGATGTAAAGGAATGGTGAAAGAATTGAGCAACCATTAGCATTTTTTAGTCAGGGGCTTGAAGAGTATGAGGTAAGGTATACCTTTGTAGAAAATCAAGTCTTGGCAATAGTTGGAGCGTCAAGAAGTTGAATCCAATGTTATCCAATAGAAAAATCCACCTTATGGTGTCTCATCCTGGGGTAAGAGACTTCCTTCTTAACAAGAATCTGAGTGAAAAAAGAGCTAGTTGGATTACCAAAGTCATGGAGTATGACATGGAGATCAAGGTCAATAAGCTAGTAACAGGTAAAGGCTTATGTGAGCATATGGTTGATAACCTTCATGAAGACAAAGAGGTCATCTTGGTTACACAAGATAACCTACAAGTAGATGCACCTCCACCTCACACCAGTTAGCCCCATGATATGACACACTTTCTGCTAACATGTGAGTGCCCTTAAAGTATAGACAAAGCAAAAAGAAGGTATTTCAGACTTTAGTCCATACCTTATGCTTTAGTTGATAGAGTTTTATTCAAAAGAGACCTCAATAGAGTGCTCTTGAGGTGCATAGATGATGATCAATTACCTAAGATTTTGGAGCATTTGCATGATGGGCTTATAGGAGGTCATTTTGCTTCAAGGACTACTATAACAAAAATCATGAGTGTTGGTTACTACTAACACAGCCTCTTCAAGGAAACTTATGCATGGGTGAGGAGGTGTCAGGAATGTGCTCTTTTCATAGGTAAGCAAATGTTATTAGCTTTCCCTATAAACCCAATTCAAGTGGAGCAACCATTCATGCAGTGGGGTTTGGATTTCATTGGTATGATCAACCCCTCATCAAGTTCAGGGCATAAGTGGGTGATTACTACAACTGATTACTTCACTAGGTGGGAGGAATCCATTGCATTAAAGGAAGCCAATGAAAGTGTAATCTTAGATTTCTATGACAACATTGTGACCAGGTTTGGTGTTCCATCTAATATCATATCTGATAATGCATTGGATTTCCTTAGTTTGAAAATAAGTGAATGGGCTCTCAAAATGGGTATCTACCTCAGCACTTCCTCAAACTATTATCCTCAAGGCAATAGGTTGGTTGATTCAACAAATAAAAATTTACTGAGGATTATCAAGAGGACCATGGAGAAGAATCAGAGGATGTGGCACACTAAGTTGAATATAGCTTTGTAGGCTGATTAGGTAACTCCTAAAGCTATTATTGGAAATTCTCCATATATTCTAGTAAATGGAAGGGAGGCCAAGTTACCTATTTCTCTTGAGCTACCCGCATTAGAACTAGCCCATCCACTATGTTAGGTTGTGGAGCTAAAAGCTTCACTGATGCAGACATGGAGAAGGCCATTGGAGGGGTTGCTGAAGGTTGCTGAGTGTCAGAGCAACCGGCGTCAGTCTGATCAGCCAACGTCGACAGGATAGTGAAGAGAAGCAACCGACGTCAGTCAGGGATCGGCTGACGTCGGTCACCTCCAGGCAGACAGGGATCGACGTCGGTCGCCTGTGTGGTTCGACTGCAAGTTTATTATGGGCAGTCAGTTGACAAACCAAGTGTTTGCATGATGAGATCTATTTTTAGACTCATAGCTGTGGATCTAATTATTGTAATTGGATGTCTAATTATTTTTTGGATGAGATCTATATAATAGACTCATGGTTGTATTGGAAAGTTGTTCTAGTTTGAGTTGAGCAAAGTTAGCTCCTTCTGTGTGTGAGGTGAGCAAGGGTGTTCCTCCTAGTTCCATAGCAGTACCAAGGTGGGTGTTGGTTTTGGAGAGTCAGCAAGATTCTTCAGGGGTGTAGGATCTTGGTCAGCAAGTGTGCATGGCCTATATAGGAGATCTACATGGTAAGTAAGATCGTTGATCTGCCAGTGTATGTGTGTGCAAGGTCAAGGTTCACAGGTGTGCAGAACCAGGTTGATTTGTAGGTGTGCAAGATCAGATAGGATAGCAACACAACAGAGAGCAGAATCAGGCAGGATCTACTTGGAGTACAGGTGTGTACTCGGATAGAGCAAAGAGGAAGGCAAGGGAATTCCTTCCATAAGTATGGTCTGTTGAGGTGTAGGTTATTGCAGGTTCATGGGAGATCTACTTGAAGTACGTTGAGTACTTGTGGAGTATGTTGAGTACTTGTGGAGTGCGTGGAGCACTTGTGGTGTGCGTGGAGCATGGGAGGTGAACACCAACTCTGTATTTGAGTTGTGTGTTGGGACCTGAGAGAGAGAGAGCTTAGAGGAGAGAATTACTATTCACTTGAGGTGTGGGAAGCCTCTGAAGAGGTGGTGGAGAAGAAGTGGCATCTTCTTTATTGTATTCTTTTCTATATAAGTATTAATACAAGTTGTGTATTGTCTCTCATATCATGTGTTATTCTGAATTCTAGTTACTTGTGATTCTGGTTAATTTCCGCATATTAAGTTGCTTGGTTTGGTAATCAACTGTATGCTTCTGGTGTTTCGTATTCTGACAAGTGGTATCAGAGCTAAGGTTGCAGGGAGCAAGTTTTGTGTTTGGTTACAGGTCACTCTCAGGAGTTTTTGATCGAGTGGGAGTAGAGCAATGGCAGATGAAAGTAAGCTAAAAATGGAAGAGTTCAAAAGCACAGATGGTCACTTACGGTCCCATGGAAAGAAAGAGCAGGTAAAAGATTATTGTTGGTTGGTAGCAGATCAGCATGAAGGAACTGAAGAAGTAGATGTAGCAGGTGTTGTTGCACAAGATGCTCTAGGAGGTTTCTTGGATAAAGTTGAATCTTGGACAAAAGATTCGGTTGCCTCTTTCCATGCAGCCCCAGGTAGAGGAGCTGGTGAGCCTTGCCAAAGAATTGGCAAAGGGGAAGTGAAGCTAAAATTGTAGGCGGCCAACACACAGGTGTTGATGAAGGTCATGCAGGTCCCAAGTTTGGAGATATGGCTAATTTATTCAAAAAGATTGGGTGATGAGAGATGCACAAGAACTCTCACAGCGGATGAACTTGAATTAGTTGGTGGTAAGAAAACAGGTACTCTTTATCTACTTGTTTATATTACTGATTCTTCTTTTGTTGCAGAGACGTGGCTTCGTAGGCTTGGTCACATGAGCAGGAAGGAGATGCATGTTATTAAGCAGAAGATAGATATATTTGACAGGCTTAAGAACTGGAAAGCCTTGGTGTACTTGGAGGAGATGGCAGACAGAGACCAGTGGATGAGGCTGGATACTTCTGAGCAGGGCAGTTTGGACATGGGGATTGATTCAAAGGAGCTCACGGGTAAAAAGTCGTCACTCACAGGAAACACAGGTACCGGCATCGATAGAAAAACCGATGTTGGTAGTAGGTAAGACCGACGTCGGTCACGAGGACCAACGTCAGCATCAGGGACACCGACGTCGATAGGGTCGGTAGTCAGGGACAGATGCATGGGAACCGACATCGGTTAGATGCAGACTGTGGAGTGATCGAGGTCAGTCACTGTAACGGATTTTGGGTGGACAACACGCTATCAAGGAGTCTCAAACACCCATATGGAGGAGTGAAGACGTAAGTAAGCCTCAAATTCGTTGTTGCTGATTGTAGAGCAGGAAGGATCCAGGAAACAGGTGGGAGCATGGCAGGGATATGATGCAGAACCAAACAAGAGTTTTGGTAAGGTTGCCAGCAGGTGCGAAAGCATAGAGATGAACAGATTCTTTAGTTGAAGAATAGAGTGAACGAACACGTGAGATGGAAGACCAGGCATATGGTCTTGAGGAGCTGCAGGACAGTGGTACAGGTTTTAACAGGTGGAGGATGAAGCATGGCTTCAGTCAATGTCAGGTAACTACTGTGGTTTGCCTTACTAGGTGGATGATGAGTCATGACATCATTCTATTGTTGTATGTGGATGGTATGTTTGCTATCAAGATTGTACATACAGGGTTTTGCTGAGCTAAGGGTAAGATTAGTTCAGTGGTTTGCTATGAAGAATTTGGAGCAGCAATTTTTTTTGGCATGGGAGACATGGAGATCACAGGTTGATTTTGTTTCTAGTGGGAGCTGATGTGAATCAGGTGTTGGTGAGGTTCAGGATGCAGAGCCAAAGCACACTAAGGGCTAGACAGGTACAGTGTCTGAAATCACATGAGGTTTGGTATAGACCTGAGTATTCCCATGCAGTGGGAGCTATCAGAGAGTTAGGAGCCAATTCGGGGAAGTGGGTTCTCAGGTATTTGAGAGGGACTAGTAGCAGGGATTCATGCTATGCAGGGTCAGGACTTCACTACATGTGTTTGTAGGTTCGGATGTGGCAGGGTACTCGGATGACAGGAGGTACACCACGGGATGTGTGGTGGGTTGTCTTCAAGATTGAGCTTGAAGAGGGATACAAACTAGGAAATAGATTAGATGGAGTACAGGTATAGGTACAGTGTAGCTGTTTAACTCCAAGTGGGAGATTGTTAGGTTGTGGAGCTAAAAGCTTCACTGATGCAGACATGGAGAAGGCCATTGGAGGGGTTGCTGAAGGTTGCTGAGTGTCAGAGCAACCGGCGTCGGTCTGATCAGTCGACATTAGCAGGATAGTGAAGAGAAGCAACCGACGTCGGTCAGGGATCGGTCGACGTCGGTCACCTCCAGGCAGACAGGGACCGACGTCGGTCGCCTGTGTGGTTCGACTGCGAGTTTATTATGGGCAGCCATTTGACGAACCAAGTGTTTGCATGATGAGAGCTATTTTTAGACTCATAGCTGTGGATCTAATTATTGTAATTAGATGTCTAATTATTGTTTGTATGAGATCTATATAATAGACTCATGGTTGTATTGGAAAGTTGTTCTAGTTTGAGTTGAGCAAAGTTAGCTCCTTCTGTGTGTGAGGTGAGCAAGGGTGTTCCTCCTAGTTCCACAACAGTACCAAGGTGAGTGTTGGTTTTGGAGAGTCAGCAAGATTCTTTAGGGGTGTAGGATCTTGGTCAGCAGGTGTGCATGGCCTATATAGGAGATCTACATGGTAAGTAAGATCGTTGATCTGCAGGTGTATGTGTGTGCAAGGTCAAGGTTCACAGGTGTGCAGAACCAAGTTGATTTGCATGTGTGAAAGATCAGATAGGACAGCAACACAATAGGGAACAGAATTAGGTAGGATCTACTTGGAGTACAGGTGTGTACTCGGATAGAGCAAAGAGGAAGGCAAGAGAGTTCCTTCCATAAGTATGGTCTGTTGAGGTGCAGGTTATTGCAGGTTCATGGGAGATCTACTTGAAGTACGTTGAGTACTTGTGGAGTACGATGAGTACTTGTGGAGTGCGTGGAGCATGGGAGGTGAACACCAACTCTGTATTTGAGTTGTGTGTTGGGACCTGAGAGAGAGAGCTTAGAGGAGAGAATTACTGTTCACTTGAGGTGTGGGAAGCCTCTGAAGAGGTGGTGGAGAAAAAGTGGCATCTTCTTTATTGTATTCTTTTTTGTATAAGTATTAATACAAGTTGTGTATTGTCTCTCATATCATGTGTTATTCTGAATTCTAGTTACTTGTGATTCTGGTTAATTTCTGCATATTAAGTTGCTTGGTTTCATAATCAACTATATGCTTCCGGTGTTTCGTATCCTGACACGCTAGAGCTGCTAGAAGATGAACCCATGAATGTGAGATTGGTAGAACTCATGGAGCTTGAGGAGACAAGGGACCTTGTAATGAAGACATTGGAGGCATGTTAACCCTAGGTCAAAAAGGCTTTTGAAAAGAGAGCTATAAGAAGGACTTTCAAGGAGGGAGACCTGGTTCTCAAATGGGACTCAAAAAATGCCAAACTAGGCAACCATACCAAGTTTCATAACTTGTGGAGTGGCCCTTATGTGATCCATGAATGTAAAAAACATAAATTTTTTTAGCTTTCCCAACTAGATGGGAGGTATTACCCATCCCAATCAATGTGATTCATCTAAAGATTTGTTATTAAAGGAGTTTGTATTCATTGTATATAAATTATAATTTTTGTATAGTTTTTCATGTTTTCTTCTAAGTGCCTTGTGCACATCTATTTCAATTGTGTGTTTTCCCTTCCCTAAGTGCCTTGGGCATAGTTTGTTTTATTTTGATTATTCTTATTGCTTCAAGTGAAATTTCCAGACAGAGCCAGCTTCATAAAAAAGTAGTGAATCCATGCCTAATGGATTGAATGAAGCAAATGAACTAGATTCTCAAGCATAGTAGATATGCTTCCTTATGAATCACTATAGATGTTGGCCATTTTTGGACCACATATCAAAATTTGCCTAAGTACAAAAAAGGGAGCTTTCAGGAAAGAAGATGGTAAGTCTTTGGGAAGACTTCGGGTTTTCTAGTAGTGATAACTTTAGGTGTCTAAGGGAACAGTGCAAATCAAGTTTCCAATAGTGCTTAACTTTTAAATGTTGTATAAGTATTTTGGGTTCTCCAAAGAGCACTACTTGATTACTTCATAATTTGTGAGTAGTCAGAAGCCCAAAATAAGTAAAAGGGCTTGAAAAACCTGATTTGGTCTTAAAAAATAGTGCTTCTTGGGTTCTTCAAGGGATGATTCTTTTTCAAAAAATCTGAAGGGCATTTTCAAAATGCTAAAGGGCCTTTTTAAGGGCAAAAGGGACCAGTCAAATTTTTTGAAGGTCCTCTTCAAATTTTTTGAAGGGTATTTCAAGAACCTGAGGTACATTTCATAAATATGAAGGGCTTTTTCCTTCTCCAAGTGGACAGTTGCAAGTTTCCCAAAGGGTATGTTACCCTTCAGAAGGACCATTTAAAAATGCTTGAAGGGTATCTTTCCCTTCAGGACGATAATTCTTGTAAGTCCAAAGGGACACATAGAAATCCTGAAGGGTCTCTTACCATTTGGGAAAGTTCATTATGAAAAGCTCGAAAGGTAATTTTCAAAAATAGACATGGATAAAAAGTCTGAAGGAATTCCTTTAGATAAATTGTTCGAAGAAATTCCTTCAAGATATTTGCCCAAAAGAAAAGGCTGAAGGAATTCCTCTGGAATAAAATCCTAAGACCAAGTGTTCAAAGGAAATGATGGGATAATGGATGTCAAAATCAAGATAAGTGACTAGCCATTGGAAGTAATCATGTTTGAAAAGCTCGAAGTCTTAAGGCTTGGAAACAACAAAGTGAGAAGACTTCAATATGGACAAGTCTAAAGTAAGTAAGATTAGAGAACCTAAATTACTCTGCATAGAGTAAATTGGGTTTCTACAAGTACTTTACTTAAAAATCTTTATAAGTAAAGGATCTAAAAAATCTTGAAGTTGGAGGGATCAAATAACCCAAATTACTCTACATAGAGTAAATCAAGATTCTTCAAGTGCTTGACTTAATCTTGGTCTAACAATGTGAAAATAATGATGGAATGAATGGAAGGCTACCACGTGACATAAACTGGAGCAAAAAGGGCCAATTAGTAAAGGACAAGTAGTACAAGGATGACCAATAAGCATGAGAGAGTCTAAGCAACTAGTAACTAGAATTATGAAGGCTCTCATCTGCCATAGTTCACTCCATGTAATCACTGTTTGATGCTTAAATGCATCATACTAAGAAGAGACATTTTAGTTACTCATAACATGGCTTTTTAGATACACCAAAAGAAAAACTTAAAGATGGCAGGGGCTTGAGAGGATTATCAAGTGATTTTGAGTGACGCATTTAGGGAAAATAAGAAAGTACAATGTTAAATTTCCCACCATCGATGACTTATTATTTCTTCCCCTTCTCTCTTCCCCCTTTTATATATAAATAGAGGCCTTGGAGCCAAAAAAATCATCCCCGAATTGGTGATAGAA
Organism: Torreya grandis; assembly: GCA_037957365.1. Taxonomy (NCBI): domain Eukaryota; kingdom Viridiplantae; phylum Streptophyta; class Pinopsida; order Cupressales; family Taxaceae; genus Torreya; species Torreya grandis. The sequence continues at coordinate 1,734,082 of JARHVA010001435.1, read as the reverse complement.
TTACTCTATAGAAATCACTTTGTAAAAGACTCTTTTGAAGCAATACAAGGAAGACTTTTTTGTTTCTGGTTAAAACAAGTGTGCCCATTTAGTTTCATTTGTAGAATATATGATTTTCATTCATCACCTACAATTTATTCTAACACCTTAATTTTAATCCTCTCAGTTTTGTGTAAGATTACATGAAGTGTCTATGTGTCGAGCTCCCTTTGAAGTGTTACTAGTTCATAGTGTCTTCCTTAGACCTATTTTGTTTTCCTTTAAAGTGTAAGTCTTCTCTCCAACCTCCAGATAAAAGCTCCATGCCTATGGCCTTGAGATAGAACCAAAATAGCCTATGTCCTATTTGGATTCATTAGTAATTAGCTCTTTTCCCAAACCAAGTGGATCACTTCTTTTGGTGAATCACCTCCCTTAGCTTATATTTCCTTTTTAGTCATCCTCCTACCTCTATTCCTTAGCTGATAGTAGATTTTAGTGTGAGATCAAGAGCTAAAGAGAAGCACCTGAGGAACTAGTCTCATAAAAAATCCTAGAGGTTCAACCTCACCATAGGATACCCACATCTTGAGGTTGTCCCCATGCTTGTAGATAGAAGTGAGGGAGCCTAAATAAATCTCTCAAAAGGGTGCAATTCTAAGCTATAATAGTTACATTAGTTGTTGGAACTAAACTATAATATGTGCCTACCCTTTTCCCCCATCCCTATTTCCATCCCCACTTCTTAACACTCATATCGGCCTCTTGTGTGAGTATCTTTATCTTCACCATTAAGGATAGTCTTGGGCCACTGCCTATACATACTACTTAAGGTCCTGAGCTACTACTGGTTGTGGTCTCATCAATTTAAAATACCTATGATGTGCCCACTATAAATTATATACACCTTTGATGCCTACATCTATCTCTTCATTTGCATAAGCCTAAGACACTGTTAGAACCATCACCCAACATGTGAATACTTATTTTATAGGAACTGGTGATCCCCACTCATTGATCTCTCATGTCACATGTGAAAAATAGTGAATTCCATTAGGCATATCATGTTGCTTGTCAAACTATCATTGCACTCTATTAGGTGGATATCTCTCAACCATAAACTTGTGCCAACTAGTGATGTAACAAATAATGGCCATGAATCTAATATAATCATCATTCTCCAACCATCCAAATTGTAGCTACGTATAAGGCCTCAAAATCAATATGTATCTATTAACTCATCTATATCTTGATGATAAAAGTTGAAGTCCCCTTGGTGACTTCATCGTCCTCTTGCAATAATGTACCATCCATATGCTAGGGGCTCATCTGGTGCTTGGTGTTTCCTCTAGCCCAAGGGATGCTCAATCACTATATGATCCCATGACCACACTTGTAGAAGGGTTGATGGTCCAATACTTTAGCCTCCTCTATATGCAAACATGTGCAAATATATATACAATTGAGCTAATATCACAAGTCCCCAAGCAAATATAACAATATCATCATAAATGTCTCTTAGCACTCTTCCAAGGCTCATATGAAAATACCAACCACTCTTGTCAAGCAACATGATGTCAATAATAATGGCCATCAAGATTAGGGGCTAGCTATCAATTGTTGGCTCTATTGCTAGAGCATCAATGTCAACCCATTCATCTCATAGCAACACATATGTAATCCTGACTAGTCTATCCAGAATCGCTAGTCATTCTTGTGTCAACTAGTGTAGGGATCACCCTCAAATGGAGATGTATAGTATCCTCCACACATCCTCCATAGTGACAGTGACCACCCTTATAGATAATTTAAAGGTGTTGGTCTTTAAGTTCTATCACTCAGCCAACACATTAAGAAGTGTTTTATCCACTCAAATTATAGGCATTCATGCTACATGTAGTAGTTCTATGGCCTCTATTAGGTGCATGATCTTAGTGGTCCAAATATGTGTCCCACTCAACACATGTAACTACCATTACATGCTATAATAACCTATATCCACTCTTGCAATCAAGTCATGTTAGTACGCTTAGTCATTTTGTATCATTCCAAAAAATCATATTTCTATCTTATAATCATATTTTTATCATAGAAACATTAGGATAATCATCTAAAACAACATAATCAATCATCTAATCAGATAAGAACTTCATTAAAATCAATCCCTTAATCAATCTCAATGATTTCACCATTACTTGGAGCATTTTTATTACTATGTAGGGTTATTTCACCACTGTGCTGAGAAATTTCACTAATCCTTCTCTCATCTACTGATTTTGCCACTATCAAAGAATTTACGCCACTGCAATCCATGTTATCACTGTTTAGTAAGATGTTTGGGCCATTTGGCCTTTTTAATAGTGAAATCATAATTTCACTATTTAGGTGATTTTGAACCTGTTGTAGGCTAGAATTGCACCCTTTGTGGGAGAGTTTCTTAGGCTCTCTCACTCGTAGCTACAAGCATTGGGATAACCTCAGGCTGTGGGTATCCTATCATGAGGTTGAACCTCTAGGATTTTTAATGAGGCTAGTTCCTCAGATGCTTCACTTTAGCTCTCATTTCCCATTCTAAAAACAACTACTGACTAAGGAAAAGGGATAAGAGGATAACATAAAAAGGAAAATCTAAGCTAAGGGAGGTGATGAACTAAAAAAAATTGATCCACATTCAGACTAGGAACCTTAATGACTACTACTGGACTTAAAAAAGACAAGTCTAGCTTGATGGGGAATCAAGAACAACAAACAACTCTGATCCCACTTGTTAGGATCTTGCTCCTCAGAAAGAGCACAATATGATTACCTTGTATTAGCAACTAAACATGTGGAATTAACCAGAAGCAATAAGTAACTAGAATTCATAAATGACACAGAATATGAGAGACAACACAAACTGTATTAATACTCATCCAGAAAGAAAATACAATAAAGAAGATGCCACTTCTTCTTCCACCTCTGTGAGGCTTCCCACACCTCAAGGGCTCCCAGTAATTCTCAATCAAGAGTTCACTCTCCTACCAAAAGTGGTCCCAACACACAACTCACACACAGAATTAGTGTTCACCTCCAACTAGTCAGTAATAACCTTGGCAGTACTCAAAGTACTTCAAGTAGATCTCCCATAAGCTTGCAACAACCTGAAACTCAAATGATCTTACTTACCATGTAAATCTTCTCCATGAACTTACAACAACCTACAATTCAAATAATCTTACTCACCATGTAGATCTTCTCCATGAACTTGCAACAACCTGCAATTCAAATGATCTTACACTTGGAAGAATCTTCCTTGCTTTCCTCTATTTTCTAATCTATGGAACTAGAAGGAGCTACACTTGCTCAACTCTTACTAGCACACTGTCTATCTAGCACACTTTATAATACATGCCAATGGGTCTATAAATAGATCCCATACTTAAACAATAACTTAGATTTCTAATTTACAATAATTAGACTCGCAACTCAAGACCAAAAATAGCCTCTTACATGCAAACACTCGGTTCAACAAACTAACTGTTCGTGCAACGAATAGTTCTAGAACTGCACAGGTGACCGACATCGGTCCCTATCTGCCTGGAGATGACTAACGTCGGCTGATATCTTGCCGATGTCAGTTGCCCTTCTGTTCACCACTAACCGACATCGGTCGGCCTAACCGATGCTAATGACTATGACACTCAGCAACTCCTCCATGTCTGCAAATAGTTGAAGCTTTTAGCTCCACAACCTAACAATCTCCCACTTGAAAATAAATAGCTACAACTATACCTATACCTATACATCATCTAGTTTATTCCATTGGCTTTGTATCCCTCTTCAAGATCACTCTTGAAGACCAACCACCACAAATCCTGTGGTGTACCCCCTGTTATCCAAATCACCTGCCACATCTGCATCTACAAACCCATGTAGAAAATAACTTGACCCTGCATAACATGTGCACCTGCTGCTGGTCCCTCTCAGATACTTGAGAATCCACTGAACTGCCCTCCAGTGCTTATTTCTTGGATTGGCTTCAAACTTTCTGACAACACCCACTGCTTGGGCAAACTTAGGTCTAGTACATACCATGCACTTAACCTCATTATGTGAATCAAGACACTGTTCATAGAACTGTCCAACCATCGATGTGCTAACCAGTTTCACACAATCATCTGAAGACAAAGTCAACCTGTGACCTTCCATATCCCTAGAACACACTCATGCCAAAGAATTTTTCTGCTCCCAAATTCCTCATGACACACCTCTGAACTAGCTTTACCTTTAGTTCAGCAACACCCTATATATGTAACCCTAAAACAAGCACACAATATAGTAACAAGATAATGTAACTAATATTATCCAACCTGGTAAAGAGAAACACAATGGTCAAACCTCCATTGTCTTGCAGCTTACAGAAGACCATTTACCCTGGCCTTCAGTCTCATGTGTCCATTCCTGCTCTTCTTTATCCTGAACATCCATTCATCTCTCAGTGCTTTCTTTCAGCTGGCAAGTCCACCCAAAAAACTCCTATTTGGTTCTTCTCCAAGGAATTACATCCTTCATCCATGCCAAGCTCCCACTGTTTCTTGGATCTACCTACTTTGCTTCTTTAATAACTTCCTGGTTCTTGACCATCAGTGAGCAACAAGTAGTGTAAAGAAGGGAAATGATGAATTTGAGGCTTACCTAACCTTTAAGTCCTCCATATGGGCACTTGAGACTCCTTGACAGCTTGCTGTCCACCCAAAATCCATCTCAGTGACCAATGCCAGTCACATCTCAGTCTACATCTGACCGATGTCGATTCCATGTGACTACCTCATTACTGACATCAGTTCCCCCTGACCGACGTTGGTGTTTATCTATCTCGAGTCACCGACGTCAGGTTGCACATAGCCGATGTCAGTCCCTGTCTGGATGTCGACGCTAGTTTTCTAACTGATGTCGATCTCTGTGTTTTACTTGTGAGCAATGACCTTTACTCATGAGCTCCTTTTGGATCAAACCCTTGTCCATATCAACCTTGCTCTACTCAAAATTCTTCAGCCCCTTGCGCTGATCTCTGTCTGTCATCTTCTCCTTGAAAACCAAGGCTTTCCTATTCTTGTCACTAACATCAGATTTCTCAAGAAACGTCACTTTTTTCTTCTGCATACAAAAATATCGATCCATGCTTTTCAAATCTGAAAGCATACCCTTTGACTCAAGAACATGCATCCCCTTCTTATTCATGTGACCAAGCCTATTAAGCCACATCTTTGAATCTACAGATGAAGTAGATAAACCAGAAAGAGAATCAGTAATACAAGTAGATAGATAAAGTGTACCTAATTTCTTACCTCTTGCTACAATAAGTGCACCCTTGGTAACCTTCCAAGAGTCCACTGTGAGAGTTACTATGAAACCCTCATCACCCAACTTTCTAATAGAAATCAAATTCCGCTTCAGGATTGGGATATGCATGACCTCCTTGAACACCCATGTGTTCGATGTCTACAATTTCAGCTTCACTTTCCCTTTGCCAACCATCTGACAAGGCTTTCCATCCCCTAAATAAATTTCTCTAAAGTCTCCCTAGACATACTCATGAAAAAATTCCCTATTTGGGGATGCATGAAAAGAGGCACCAAAATCTAAAACCCAAGATTCTACTTTATCTAAGGAACATACCAGAGCATCCTGTGTAACATAATCTGCAATATCTGCTTCTTCATGTCCTTCATGTTGATCTTCATCCGACTAACAATCTCTCTTTAAGTGCCCTTGCTTTCCACATTTCTAGCAGGTTATTCTACCATACCTGGACTTGGATCTCCTGCCTATCTTGGACCTTGATCTCCCATGCTCGATCTTCTCTCTTTGCCTTCCCCTGCTTTCCACACTCAAAGCATTTCCTGATGATTCACCTGTGCTTTTCCTGTGAATTTCTTCATTCAAGATTACACTCACAACTGTCAGGATGTGAAACACCGGAAGCATACAGTTGATTACCAAATCAAGCAACTTAATATGCAGAAATTAACCAGAATCAACCAGTAACTAGAATTTAGAATAACACATGATATGAGAGACAATACACAACTTGTATTAATACTTATACAGAAAATAATACAATAAAGAAGATGCCACTTCTTCTCCACCACCTCTTCAGAGGCTTGCCACACCTCAAGTGAATAGTAATTCTCTCCTCTAAGCTCTCTCTCTCAAGTCCCAACACCCAACTCAAATACAGAGTTGGTGTTCACCTCCCGTGCTCCACACACACCACAAGTGCTCCACGCACTCCACAAGTACTCATCGTACTTCAAGTAGATCTCCCCTGAACTTGCAATAACCTGCACCTCAATAGACCTTACTTATGGAAGGAACTCCCTTGCCTTCCTCTTTGCTCTATTCGAGTACACACCTGTACTCCAAGTAGATCCTGCCTGATATTGCTCCCTGTTGTGTTGCTGTCCTATCTGATCTTGCACACCTGAAAATCAACCTGGTTCTGCACACCTGTGAACCTTGACCTTGCAGATCAATGATCTTACTTACCATGTAGATCTCCTATATAGGCCATGCACCTGTGACCAAGATCCTACACACCTGAAGAATCTTGCTGACTCTCCAAAACCAGCACCCACGTTGGTACTGCTGTGGAACTAGGAGGAACACCCTTGCTCACCTCACACACAGAAGGAGCTAACTTTGCTCAACTCAAACTAGAACAAGTTTCCAATACAACCATGAGTCTATTATATAGATCTCATCCAAACAATAATTAGACATCTAATTACAATAATTAGATTCGCAGCTATGAGTCTAAAAATATCTCTAATCATGCAAACACTTAGTTCGTTAGCTAACTGCCCATAATAAGCTCGCAGTCGAACCACACAGGCAACCGACGTCAGTCCCTTTCTACCTGGGGGTCGCCGACACCAGCCGATCTCTGATCGATGTCGGTTGCTACCTGTCTCCTACCTGCCGACGTCGGTTGGCCAGACCAACGCCAAAGATAGTGACTCTACAACTCATCCTGCAACCTCCTCCATGTCTGCATTAGTGAAGCTTTTAGCTCCACAACGTAACAATCTCCCACTTGGAGATAAATAGCTGCACTGTACCTGTACCTGTACTCCATCTAATCTATTTCCTGGTTTGTATCCCTCTTCAAGCTCAATCCTGAAGACAACCCACCACACATCCCGTGGTGTACCTCCTGTCATCTGAGTACCCTGCCACATCTGAACCTACAAACACATGTAGTGAAGTCCTGACCCTGCATAGCATGAATCCCTACTGCTAGTCCCTCTCAAATACCTGAGAATCCACTTCCCCGAATTGGCTCCTAACTCTCTGACAGCTCCCACTGCATGGGAATACTCAGGTTTATACCAGACCTCATGTGATTTTGGACACTGTACCTGTCCAGCCCTTAGTGTGCTCCGGCTCTGCATCCTAAACCTCGCCAACACCTGATTCACATCAGCTCCCACTCGAGACAAAATCAACCTGTGATCTCCATGTCTCCCATGTCAAAGAATTTTGCTGCTCCAAACTCCTCATGACATGCCACTGAACTAATCTTACCCTTAGCTCAGCAAAACCCTGTATGTACAATCCTGCTAGCAAACATACCATCCACATACAGCAACAGAATGATGTCACAACTCATCATCCACCTAGTAAGACAAATCACATTAGTTACCTGACACTGACTAAAGCCATGCTTCGTCCTCCACCTGTCAAAACCTGTTCCATTGTCCTGTAGCTCCTCAAGACCGTATAACCTGGTCTTCCGTCTCATGTATCCATTCTCTCTATTCTTAAACTAAGGTATCCATTCGTCTCTGTGCTTTCTTCCGCTGGTAACCCTACCAAAAACACCTGTTTAGTTCTCCTCCAAGGAATCACATCCTCATCCATGCCAAGCTCACACCTATTTCCTGGATCCTTCCTGCTCTACAATCAGCAACATGTATAAAGAAGAGGAACAATGAATTTGAGGGCCTACTTACGTCTTCAGTCCTCCATATGGGTGTTTGAGACTCCTTGATAGCGTGCTGTCCACCCAAAATCTGTTACAGTGACCGACCTCGGTCACTCCACAGTCTGCATCCGACCGAAGTCAGTTCCCATGCGTCTGTCCCTGACTACCGACCCTGCTGACATCGGTGTCCCTGCTATCGACGTCAGTCCTCCTGATCGACATCAGTCTTACCTACTGCCGACATCGGTCCTCATGACTGACATCGGTCTTACTCTGCCTGACATCACCGGCTTTGGTCTGCACATGACCGACATCGGTACCTGTCTGTTCGACACCGGTTCCTCCTGACCGATGTCGGTACCTGTGTTCGCCTGTGAGTGATGACTTTTTACTCGCGAGCTCCTTTGAATCAAAACCCATGTCCAAACTGCTCTACTCAGAAGTATCCAGCACCATCCACTAATTTCTATCTGCCATCTCCTCCAAGTACACCAAGGCTTTCCAGTTCTTAAGCCTGTCAAATATATCTATCTTCCGCTTAAGAACATGCATCTCCTTCCTTCTCATGTGACCAAGCCTATAAAACCACGTCTCCACAACAGAAGAAGAATCAGTAATATAAACAAGTAGATAAAGAGTACCTATTTTCTTACCACCAGCTAATTCAAGTGCATCCGCTGTGAGAGTTCTTGTGCATCTCTCATCACCCAATCTTTCTGAAGAAATTAGCCATATCTCCAAACCTGGGACCTGCATGACCTTCATCAACACCTGTGTGTTGGCCGCTTGCAATTTCAGCTTCACTTCCCCTTTGCCAATTGTTTGGCAAGGCTTACCAGCTCCTCTACCTGGGGCTGCATGGAAAGAGGCAACCGAATCTTTTATCCAAGATTCAACTTTATCCAAGAAACCTCCCAGAGCATCCTGTGCCACATAACCTACAACATCTGCTTCTTCAGTTCCTTCATGCTGATCTGCTACCAACCAACAATATTCTTTTACCTGCTCTTTCTTTCTATGGGACCGTAAGTGACCATCTGTGCTTTTCAACTCCTCCATTCTTAGCTTACTTTGATCTGCCGTTGCTCTACTCTCACTCGATCAGAAACCCCTGAGAGTGCCCTGTAACCAAACACAAAACCTGCTCCCTGCAACCTTAGCTCTGATACCACTTGTCAGTGGTATCAAGCTATGAGCCAACAACCTTGCTCTGATACCACTTGTCAGATTGCGAAACACCGGAAGCATATAGTTGATTACCAAATCAAGCAACTTAATATAAGAAATTAACCAGAATCAACCAGTAACTAGAATTCAGAATAACACATGATATGAGAGACAATACACAACTTGTATTAATACTTATACAGAAAAGAATACAATAAAGAAGATGCCACTTCTTCTCCACCACCTCTTCAGAGGCTTGCCACAACTCAAGTGAACAGTAATTATCTCCTCTAAGCTCTCTCTCTCAGGTCCCAACACCCAACTCAAATACAGAGTTGGTGTTCACCTCCCGTGCTCCCTACACACCACAAGTGCTCCACGCACTCCACAAGTACTCATCATACTTCAAGTAGATCTCCCCTGAACCTGCAATAACCTACACCTCAATAGACCTTACTTATGGAAGGAACTCCCTTACCTTGCTCTTTGCTCTTTATGAGTACACACCTGTACTCCAAGTAGATCCTGCCTGATACTGCTCCCTGTTGTGTTGCTATCCTATCTGATCTTGCACACCTGCAAATCAACTTGGTTCTGCACACCTGTGAACCTTGACCTTGCACACACATACACCTACAGATTAATGATCTTACTTACCATGTAGATCTCCTATATAGGCCATGCCCCTGTGACCAAGATCCTACACACCTGAAGAATCTTGCTGACTCTCCAAAACCAGCACCCACGTTGGTACTGCTGTGGAACTAGGAGGAACACCCTTGCTCACCTCACACACAGAAGGAGCTAACTTTGCTCAACTCAAACTAGAACAAGTTTCCAATACAACCATGAGTCTATTATATAGATCTCATCCAAACAATAATTAGACATCTAATTACAATAATTAGATCTGCAGTTATGAGTCTAAAAATAGCTCTAATCATGCAAACACTTGGTTCGTTAGCTAACTGCCTGTAATAAGCTCGCAGTCAAACCACACAGGCGACCGACGTCGGTCCCTTTCTGCCTGGGGGTCACCGACGCCGGCCAATCTCTGACCGACATCGGTTGCTACCTGTCTCCTACCTGCCGATGTCAGTTGGCCAGACCAATGCCAAAGATAGTGACTCTGTAACTCATCCTGCAACCTCCTCCATGTCTGCATCAGTGAAGCTTTTAGCTCCACAACCTAAAAACAACATCATCCACTTTTAATATTTTTGAAGCAGATGCAGTATTACTAACTGCCATTACCAAACTCTCCCAACTTTCAGGTAATGAGCATAAGATTAAGAGAGCCTTAATTTCATCATCAAAAACAATATTGACTGAACTTAACTGGTTTACCAAACCATGGAAATCACTAAGATGACTATGAATAGATCCACCTTCCAACATTTGCAAATTAAATAATTACTTCATAAGAAATACCTTATTCGAAGCTGAGGGTTTTTCATATAAATTTGCCAAAGATTCCATCAACTCTACCATTGTCTTAGCCTGAGATAAGTTGGAAATCACAGACGATGCAAGGCTCAACCTTATAGATCCCAGAGCCTTCCGATCAAGAACCTCCCATTATTCAATCTTCATATCCATGGGCTTGCATACAACCCCACCCAATGGTAAGTACAAATCTTTCTGATATAGATAATCTTCAATCTGCATCCTCCATAATTGATAGTTCTTGCCATTAAACTTCTCCATTCATAGCTTACTTTCTTCTGCCATTGTTATACTCCCACTCAAATAGAAATCCCTGTGAGTAACCTATAATCAACACACACTAACCAGATCTAAAACACCTATTAGTAACCCAACTAAAAGCTCTGATACCAGTTGATGGGGAATCAAGAACAATAAACAGCTCTGATCCCACTTGTTAGGATCTTGCTCCTCAGAAAGAGCATAATATGATTACCTTGTATTATCAACTAAACATGCGGAATTAACCAAAAGCAATAAGTAACTCGAATTCACAAACGACACAGAATATGAGAGACAACACAAACTGTATTAATACTCATCCAAAAATAAAATACAATAAAGAAGATGCCACTTCTTCTTCCACCTCTGTGAGGCTTCCCACACCTCAAGGGCTCCCAATAATTCTCAATCAAGAGTTCACTCTCCTACCAAAAATGGTCCCAACACACAACTCACACACAGAATTGGTGTTCACCTCCAACCAGTCAATAATAACCCTACCAGTACACAAGTACTCAAAGTACTTCAAGTAGATCTCTCATAAGCTTGCAACAACCTGCAACTCAAATGATCTTACTTACCATGTAGATCTTCTCCATGAACTTGCAACAACCTGCAATTCAAATGATCTTACTCATCATGTAGATCTTCTCCATGAACTTGCAACAACTTGCAATTCAAATGATCTTACACTTGGAAGAATCTTCCTTGCCTTCCTCTATTTGCTCATCTGTGGAACTAGAAGGAGCTACACTTGCTCAACTCTTACTAGCACACTGGCTATCTAGCACACTTTACAATACATGCCAATGGGTCTATAAATAGATCCCACACTTAAACAATAACTTAGATTTCTAATTTACAATAATTAAACTCGTAACTCAAGACCAAAAATAGCCTTTTACATGCAAATACTCAGTTCAACGAACTAATTTTTCATGCAAAGAACAGTTCTGGAACCACACAGGTGACCAACATCAGTCCCTGTCTGACTGGATATGACCAACGTCGGCTGATGTCCTATCGATGCCAGTTTCCCTTCTGTTCACCACTAACCAACGTCGGTCGATATCCTGTCGATGCTGGTTTCCCTTCTGTTCACCATTGACCGACGTCGGTCGGCCTAACCAACGCCGATGACTGTGACACTCAGCAAATCCTCCATGTCTGCAAACAGTTGAAGCTTTTAGCTCCACAACCTAACATAGCTGATCCTATTTTAGATCTACAAGTAGAGTAGCTGTGTGGAGGTCAATAGGGAAAATGCACTTTGAAGGGTAGGAAGAAATAGGTCTGCAGGAGAGACACTATGACTCGTAATGCTTCAAAAAGGCACCAAAGGCTAACACATCACATAAGCTATAAAAAACCATGAAAATTGAAGTGAGGTGCATAGAGAAATCATAGATGATGAGGACATACATTTTTCAAGTTAAACTTTAATAATGCAAAATTAACTTTAGTGGAAATAAAAAAGTTGTCTTGTATTGATTCAAGAGAGTGTTACAAGGAAATTTTGACAAAATGCCTCTATCACCAGTCAAGGGATGCTTATTAAGGCCCAAAATATTATATATATAGTAGAAAGGGGATAACAGAAGAGGGGGCTTGTGTGATAAGATAGAAAGGGGGGTCATAAATGACTAAGATCTTTTTTGTAGCTTCTTTTAATCCCTAAATGCATCAACTCTCCTTTATTACCAGGATAAGGCCCCCATACTTATGTACTTGGCATCATCATGATCAAACCTATTTTGAGTGGTAACTTGTCAAAGGCATGACTGAAAGCATGGCTTTACGTCTTCATTCAAGTCATTCACCCACTTTTTTCAAGTGGGTGTGAAAAAATCTTTTGTTTCCTTCAAGAGATTTAATGATGGGTTTTGATTCTTGTTGTTGTCTTGGTTCAACTTAAGTCATCTTTAATTCTGTTGCATTTACCTTAGTCATTTGGTCTTAAATGTCATTGATCTACTTAGTTTCAATGACCCCACTTGTGTATTCACTCCATTGGATCTGAATGCATGATCAATTACGAGCCCTTAGATCCTTCTCCTAACCTATCAACACATTCCATTTCTTTCCACAAGTCAAATCCTAGAATCCCATGACCATGTGACTTATTTTGCTCCATTGATCTGGGTTTGCATGATCCTGAAAAGTGTCACCTCTTTATTTGTTGTTCTCTTTACTGCTTACTACTTACCTACTTATTTCTTTGGGTCACTTTCTTTTTCCACTTCAGACTCTTTTCTACAATTTTCCTTCTAAAATTTTCCATTTTACTCATTCCTATGAGCTTCTCATTACTCAACTTTTCTTGAAGATCCTTTTCTTTCAGACTTTTCTCCCAAAGGAATTCCTCTAGACTTTTTGTCTGAACCAATCCTTTTTCCCATGCCACTTTCCTAAACTATTTCCTTCAAGATTTTTTCTTGTAGAATTTCTTCAGACTTTTATTTGGCTCAACTCCCTCAGGGTCTTTGATTTCAGACATCTTCTTTAGGATTTTTGAACTTGGGCACTTTCCTTTAGAGAATTTGTCTATGGAAATATCTCCTCAGATCTTTCATCACAATTCCTCAGACTTCTTCCAAGTGCCCTTTGAAATTATATAGGTACCCTTTAGAACTTTACAAGTGCCCTTTGGATTTTTTGAAATGGACCCTTCTCGAAATGCAGATACCCTTCAAGATTTTATAATTGATCCTTTTTCAAAGGGATTCTACCCTTTGAAATTTTTTGAATGGCCTTTTCCTTAGTAAACTTCCTTCAGACACAAAAAGTATGAAGGAATTCTTTCCTTTGTAAATTACCCCTCAGAGATCCAAACAAACCCTTCAAAAAAATGTAACGGTCCTTTCTTCAGAAAAAATGCCTCACCCTTTTGGAAAAGTCCATAACTTTTGAAAATGTCCCTTTCAAAAGGAACATACCCTTCAAAAAATTTGAAAAGGTACCTTTCGAGAAAGTTGTATAGGGTATTTTTCTTAAAGAAAATATCCTTTGAAAAACCTTGCTTGGACACTTCTATGAAGAAAACAAGCTTTCAGAACCTTTCTTTTGGACAAAGATTGAAATAATTCCAACATTAAAAGTAAAAAAAATGCAAGTAAATACTTAACTAAAAATGAAATTTTGCACTTGGCTTCTGCTTGATTAGGTTTTTCACACTTGCCTACTTTGGACTTCTCAGACCTCATTACTTAATACTTCAGACTTTCCACTATTTTCAACGTATAAGTCAATTTAAGTAAAGTAGCTCTACTGACAGAGTCTATAGTTCTTCAGATGGAGTTCATAAATCTTCAGATGGAGTCTATAGATCTTCAAATGGAATTCGTAGATCTTTTGATAGAGTCCATAGATCTTCTGATGAAGTTGGTAGGTCTTCTAATGGAGTCCATATATCTTTAAGTTGGTAAAAATTTTGGTATGTATACCAAAATAAATGTCCAACATTTCTAGTGACTCATAGGGAAGCATGCTTGCTATGCTTGAGAACCTAATTCATTTTCTTCATCCAATCCATTAGGCACAAAATCACTACTTTCTTTGACAAGGTTGACCTTGTTTAGAAACTCCCCTGAAGTAACAAGGACAACTAGAACAAAACAAAGTGCCCAAGGCACCTAGGGAAGGGAAACACACAACTAAAAAAGATGTACACAAGGCACTTAGGAGAAAACATGAAAAGATTTACAAAATGTATAATATATACAATGGATATAAACACTTTTAATAACAAGGATTTAGATGAATCGCATTAATTGGGATGGGTAAAACCTTTACATCTAGTTGGGTAAGCTAAAAAGCATTATGTTATTTACATCCATGGATCAAATAAGGGCCACTTTACAAGCTGTCAAACTTGGTATGGTTGCTTGGCTTGGCCTTATTTGAATCCCATTTGAGGACTAGATGCCCCTCTTTAAAGTCCCTTGCTATGGCTCTCTTGTCAAAAGCTTTCTTGACCTGAGCTTGATGTGACTCTAGTGTTTTTATTGTAAGGTCTCTCATTTTTTCAAGCTCCATGAGTTCAACCAATCTCATGTTTATGGCTCATCTTATAGGAGTTCTAACTAATGGGCTTGTTCCAATGTAGGTAACTCAAGAGAAATGGGCAACTTGGCCTCCCTTCCATATACTAAAACATATGGAGAATTTCCAATAGTAGCATTATGAGTCACCTTATTAGCCCACAAGGCTATCTTTAGTTTTGTATGCCACACTCTCTAGTTCTCCTCCATAGTCCTCATGATAATTCTCAGCAAATTCTTATTTGTGGACTCAACCAGTCCATTCCTTGTGGATAATAATTGGAAGAGGTGCTGAGGTAGATGCCCATATTGAGAGCCCATTAAGTTTTTTTTAGACCAAGAAATGCCAATGTATTGTCAAAAATGAAAGTGGATGGAGCACCAAACCTAGTTACAATGTTGTCATAGAAGTCTAGGACTACACTTTCATTAGTTTCTTTTAATGTAATGGCTTATGGTGAAGTAGCTAGTTGTAGTAAGCACCCACTTATGCCCCACACTTGATGGAGGGTTGATCACTCCTATGAAATCTAAACCCCACTACGTGAATGGTTGCTCTACCTGAATTGGGTTGAGAGGAAAAACTACTAATATTTGTTTACCCACAAAGAAAGCACACTTTTGACACTTCCTTACCCATGCATAAGCATATTTGAAGAGGTTTTGATAGTAATAACCAGCCCTCATTATCTTTTTTACTATGGTTATAGGTACAAAATGACCTCCTACAGGTCTATCATGGAATTCCTCCTAAAGCTTGGTTATTTGGTCATTATCTATGCACCTTAGGAGCACTCCCCTAAGGTCATTTCTAAATAAAACCCTATCAACCAATGCATAAGGTATGGACTAAAGTCTGAAATGCCTTCTTTTTTCCTTGTCTAGACCTTGGTGGCATTCTCTCGTTAGCAAAAAATGTGCCATATCATGGAGCCAGCTCATATGAAGTAGAGGTGCCTCTACCTGTGAGTTATCTTGAATCACCATGGCAACTTCTTTGTATTTTTGAAGATATTCCACCATGTGCTCAGACAAACCTCTACCTCTGACCAACTTGGTCACTTTGATTTCCACATCAAACTCCGTGATTTTGGTGATCCAACCAGCTCTTTTCTCATTCAAATCTTTGTTAAGGAGGAAATACCTAACTCCAAGGTGGGGCACCATGAGAAATCTTTCTAAGGTTGTTTTTTAATTCTTTCAAAGGGATTTTTCAAAATTCTAAAGGATAAAAAATGGGGTCACTTTAAAAAAAGCTGAAGGGTACCTCCATTTCAGAAAGGGGCATTTTTATAAAGTCTGAAGACATGAATTCCATTAGACAAATTGTCCATGAGAAGGGTCTAAGAAAATTATCTGAAGGAATTGATGATTGGCCCACAAATGTCAAAATATGAACCCCTGTAAGTATCTGTTGGCACTTAAAATGATCAAAAGAAGCTACGCAATCTATAGAATTGTATCGACATAAATGGATATAGGAAAGCCAATGTCCTTAGATTGGTTTTACATCTATAGAAAAGATTTAGCCTGGGTTTCAAATTAAGAGCTGATTTATACAATTAATGGAGAGGCTCTCATCCTTCGACATGGCCATCATCTTTGACAAATAACCACTTAATTCAGAGGTAACATAACTCAGTCCAGATTCAAAGTTATGGGGATTTTGTTCTTATACATGTAAGACAAGTGAAGGAAGGTGTGAAAGTGAAAGATGAAGATCAGGTGATTAGAAAAGGTAGCTCGAGCATTAAAAATGTTCCTAAACTTTTCCTTTTTAGTGGATCATGACATCATCATCCTCAATAAGTTCTTGTATTCTAGTGTGTTTCCCAACTAATGAGAGGGCTTGAATAATATTGGAGCTAATGGTGGTTAATTTTTTGAATAATGACTAGTTCTAATTAACCTAAATGTGGGTGAGAATTCATGGAGGGTGGTTAGATCTCATTTATTGAATTCTTTTTGCTTGTCTCTTCTCTTTTTCTTCTTCCTTTTTGTCATGTATCTTCATTGGCTCCCCCATGAAAAATATATCCTCATTTGACAAGGAAAAACCTTGTCAAATTTTGTAAGAAAGACCTTTTGAAGCAATAAAGATCAATTTTTACCTATCTCTTGCTTGAAAATTGTGTTTAGCAAGCTTGTGCATGATGGCCTTGTGAGAAAGTGTTCTTCCATGTCCATTGTCCTTCTTTCTTGCCTATTTTTAGGTGTTTTTAAGTTAGTTTTAGGTCTGAACTTGAGCTCTTTCTACCATTAATGGATAATTGGTGTGGATTTTGAAATTCCTCTTTGCTTCATGTATGGTTTAGTGAGCCTAGTTTATGAAACACTTATGCAAATTAACTAGTTGTGAGGTTGTGTGAGCAAGAATTATATTAAATTGAATTAGTGTTTATTTCATGCTTATATGGATTACTCTCTATTTGGTGTATCATCTCCCTTAGCTCATATTTCCTTTTTATGTTATCCCCTATCCCTTTTCCTTGGTTAGCTATAGATTTTAGCATGGGAAATAAGAGCTAAAGTGAAACATATGAGGAACTAGCCTCATAAAAATCCTAGAGGTTTAACCTCACTATAGGACACCCATATCTTGAGGTTGTCCCAATTCTTGTATCTAGGAGTGAGAGAGCTTGAGAAACTCTCCCACAAGGGTGCAATTCTATTCTATAATAGTATGCAACAAAAGTTCCATGGGCTATTCATATTGTATAAGGCTATAGATAGACGGGGTGGAATCATAACCCTATATGTTGTTAGGAAAAGGGCCTCCATAGTCTAAGTTGTGTCACTATATCACTAGGTATCTTAGGATTGAATTTTGATCCCTAAGATCATCTTGTGATAGACAAAGCACATGAAACATAGGGAGACTCGTTCTTAGGAAGAATAAAAAATTACCTTGTAAAGTAATGTTATGAGAAACAACATTAGTAATTTTCCATGTGTAGGCTCAGTATATAAAAATTATAACACAACAATCATTGAAGTTGTTTTAACACTTAGTCATTAGTCCATGAAGATACAATGATGAAGATCATGATTAGAAAGGTTTTACCCAAAAAATACCGCATGTATGTGCATGAAATAGATCATGTCCAGAGGAAGAGGAGAGGGAGAGGAAGAGTAGAGGTGTAATCACACTAAATGTATGATAACAATCATGGGAGTGAAAAAATAATATAAACACAATGATTATGAAGGTTATGGTAGAAATGTGTTTAGAGTACACTTGATAAAGGACATGTAGGACACATCAAGTTCTAGACAAGATTTCAAACATGTACATGACCAAGCACATGGAAATATTATTGAGCATCGAAAGACACATTAAATATGTAAACATAATGACCAAACATGTGGCAAGCATATCAAGCACTAAAAGACACATTAAAGATGTAAACATAATGACCATGCATATGAAAGGCACCTTAGGGATTGGAAGGCACATCAAATATATGACAAATTAAATCATGATAAGGAACATATAAAACATATTAGGCACCGTAAATCACATTGGGTGCATACAAAAAATTAAAGACACATCAAACATTAGCAAGCACATCAAGTACATAAGCAAAATGGGAGCCACCTCAGGGACATAAGAAATATGATAAATTATGCATGACTAATATCTAACATGAATGAGCATGACAAGGGGCATATAGAACATAGTAATCTATTAGGACCCCCTTGCCCTAACTCTTTATTTGTAATTTTTGTCATTAATAGAATATATAGACACATGTGGTTTGTAATCTGTCCCTTGAGCTAATTGTAATAATCCCACATTCATGGAAAGTAATAGTTAGTTAGTATAGAATTGGTATAAATAGGATCCTAGACTAATGGAAAGGCACCCATGAATTATATTGTATTGAGCTTTCTCAAGGAAGGTTGCCTCATTGAAGATGCCAAAGATATTATAATACAATTATGTTCCCTTTTAATGCAATTCAGTATTTTTCCATTCCTTTGCAATATTATTTCTAATATTCTCACTATTGTTTTAATTTATTGCATGAAGGGTCATATCATCTGGTATTAGAGCACTTTCTAGGATTTTTTTTTGAACAATTTAAGTGGTTTAGAGATCTCTAATATTATCCATCATATGCTCTTACCTCGCTCAATTGGGATCTTAGTGATCATAAATTGGTAATATGGTTGTGGCACTAAGTTTTTTGCCTAAATCTGCCTATTTTTTCCATCTTCTTTCCTTTTTGGTTATAAATTGTGTTCCTACAATTTCAAAACTAATAGAAATATGTCATTTTAGGCTAAGCATTTATAATTTTTCTTTGATTCCTAGATTTAGGGGTTATGCCTCAATATAAAAGCCATTAGACAATGTTATATATGGACTTGTGCTTCCATGTACCTTTGAGTAGATATGAAGACCCCCTAGTTGTTTTCATAACCTAGCCATAGGAAACATTTAGTTGTCTATTATTTGTGGTACAAATGTAAGTGATTAGCCCTAGAAAGTTACTTGCAACTAATTTCAAAGATGAGATAATGGATTATGGGTATTTTTAAATTCCATAGTTAGTGATCTGAAACATTGAAGTCACTATTTACAAACAAGATACACCTGATTGTGAACCTACAACTCAAACACACCCTTTAAATATATTTTCAAAAGTTCTCAACTATTTATTTTTTGTAATCCAGAGTTGATTGAAATCACCACCAACAAATTTTTATCAGAACTAGCACAACTAAAAACAAAAATCAATTTTCATAGAATCTCGAGTAGAGTCTACAGAGTAGAACTTTGCATCATCACAATTTATCAAACAAAAATTTGCAGCATCACTAGTTGTGTGTTAAAATAGTGTGACAATCTTTGGGGATCAGTTATCTTCCAAACAGTGACAATTATAAAAATTTTGAGCTAGTTTGCAAGCACAACGTATTATGATTTTCTCATTTAGATGTTCATTTTAACAAGTATTTCATTTTTTTAAATTGTATACAATTTTTTTCACATGCAGTCCTAGAAACACTTTATTTTTTACCTTGTGAAAATTATACCATTGTGATCATTTTGTACAACCAATCATGTTAACCTATAACTTCAAGAATATTTTTTCATCACCTCAGATCCCTCTAGCCAATAGTTGTCACCCATGTGGGCTTCTAAGCCATGACACAAAACATTGAGGAACTACGAGTTGAATTCCAATCTCAACTCAACTCTGAACTCAATGAGTTAAATGGGAGACTACATGACATCAATGCATAAAATACCACTCACAAACAAACTCAATGGAGATAGTCATTCTAAACGCAAACTTATATCCTGAGCCACACTGCATAGCCTAAATTAGACTTTGAAAATTTTGATTATACAAAACTGACTAGCTAGAATTATTGTGCCAAATAATATTTTAGCTTGCACAATACATTGAGGGTAGACAAGGCACCCATTGCATCATTTCACTTAGAGAAGGAAGTTGTCAATGGTACCAATGGTATTAAAAATCTCATTTAGAACCTACTTGGGATGATTTTGTCAATTTTTTGTTGGTTCATTTTGGTCCCATCACTTATGATGATTTCATTGGAGGCTTGGCCAATATGACAAATCAAAATAGTTTGCAAGTAATAAGTTGAATTTGAAAAATTGGCCAACCAAATCGAAGGGTTAAATGATAAATTTTTGAAGATTTGTTTCATCAGTGGGCTCAAAGATATAATTCGCAAGGACACCAAAATGTTTAAACCACTAAACATGATGGAATCATAGGTATTAACCAAACTTTTGGAAGATAAGATCAACACCTAACATTGATCTCCCAATTTTGGTTATTTTAAGATATCTATAGTACCAAACCTAATCACAAACCCTCCTCTAAAACTCACCCCCATTAAATGACTTACATAGGCATAAATGTTCACTCATCAAAAAAAGGCTATGCTACAACTATGATAAAAATTTCACCAGAAGACATAATTGTATTAAACATAAGTTGTATTTATTAGATGTTGAGTCATCGCAATAAACTGAAGAATGGGAAGATGCACAAGATTTCCATGATGAAGAACTTAAGGTCAAAGAACCCAATGATATAGAGTAAAAATCAAAAATATCGATGTATGCCTTGGATGGGATCACCACTCAGACTATGAGAGTTAAAGGGTATCTTAAGAAACACCCCCACTATTCTTATTGACTTTGGTAGCATACATAATTTCAATGATGCTTAGCTGAACAAATAAGCCAACTATTTTTGTGCACCCCTATTCTAATTTTTAGGTGATGATTGATAATGGAGGAACATTGCCTTGTAAAGGCAAATATCATGATGTTCATATTTTGTTGGAAGAATGTAACCTTAAAACTAACATGTTTGCCTTGCCCTTCGGTGGATGTGATGTGGTTCTTTAAATATAATGGTTCAAACTCATGGATTTATCTTGTGGGAATTTTTAGACATTGGATGTAGCTCTTTGAAAATGGCAATAATACACACTAAAGGGCCTCTTATCAAGATATACCAATGTTATTAGCTCCCACCGCAAGGAGATCCTTAAGAAATGCTCACATGGAATCATTTCTCAACTATCCTCTATTCAACTCAACACAACACTTGATTCCTACCAACTTACTAACTTAAAAAATGTTCTTATCGAACATGCATTAGTTTTTGAGTAACCAATAAGCTTACTGTCTTATCAACTAGAAGACCAATTTTTAAAACTCCTAGGTAATTTATGCCCCAACATTCAACCATATCCCTATCCTTTTTCCTAGAAGACATAAATTGAAAAGAAGGTTCAAGAAATCCTATAGGCAGGAATATTTTGTCTGAGCATAAGTCCATACTCCTCTCAAATTCTATTTTTTTGTAAAAATAATGGATATAGGTAGCTATATATTAATTTCCTTGAGCTAAACAAGCTCATTATTAAGGATAAATTTCTGATCCCAGTGATTTATGAAATTCTTAATGAACTTTATAATGCCCAAACCTTCTCCAAATTAGATATACAATCAAGATATCACCATATCCACCTTCAAAATGAATATATTCAAAAAATTCTTTTCCACATGCACGATAAATATTCTAAAAATTATTTTCTAAATGCACGACAACCACTATGAATTCTTGATCATGCTCTTTCCACTTTCTAAGGCTTGATGAATAAAATCTTTCAATTTTTTTTGTGAAAATTCATCTTGGTCATCTTTGATGATAACTTGATTTTCAACAAAAGTTGGGAATAACATCTCTAACACCTCAACACTATACTACAACTTCTTACAGACAACCAACTCTATGCAAAATGGTCTATATGTTCATTGGTCAACATGTGGAGTACCTAGCTCATATTGTCTTAGAAAAATGTGTTTGGGTTGTGTTGACCTATTTTTGGTCCTACAGGACAAAATTTGGGGCCCCTTTTCTTTTTCCTTGCAAGGGTTTTTTGATCCAGGTTCTAGCTAGTTCATCCTGTAGCTGCCTTGTGTAGATTTTTCTCTGTCAAGCCTTTTTCCCTAAAAAACCAAGTGTTTTCTTCTTTTTCTTGCCAAGTGCTTTAGATTTGGCAAGAAAGAGTCAAATTGAAACTCATTTTGATCTCAAATGCTTAATAGGGCAAGTAAGTTACTTCAGAGGGCTTTTTCTCATCAAAATGGACCAAGTTCAAAAGGTCAAAGGGTCATTTGCAAAAAGTCTAAAGGGTAGGTACCCTTGTGGATGGAACTTAGGTGGCAAGAGGACCTTTTCAATTGTTCTAAAAGGTGACTTAGAGGCCAAGAAGCCCTTGCGGGGGCAGGCAATGAGCAAAATGGACCTTTACAAAAGCCTGAAGGGTAACTTTGGGCTTGAGGTGTCCTTGCAAAGGGTAGATGGTCGAAGCAAAGGGGCAAGGTAGAAATCCCAAAGTTACCCTTCAAGATTTTGGTCTTGTAGGCCAAAATTTAGGCCCCCCTTTATTTTTCCTTGCAAGGGTCTTTCGATACAGGTTCTAGCTAATTCATCCCGTAGCTACCTTGTGTAGATTTTTCTCTGTTAGGCCTTTTTCCCTTAAAAAACCAAGTGTTTTATTCTTTTGATTTCCAAGTGCTTTAGGTCTAGAAAGAAAGAGTTGACTTGAAACTCATTTTGATTTTAGATGCTTAACAGGGCAAGTAAGTTACTTCAGAGGGATTTTTATCGGTAAAATGGACCAAGTTCAAAAGGCTGAAGGGTCATTTGCAAAAAGTTTGAAGATTAGGTGCCCTTATGGAGGGCACTTAGGTAGTAAAAGGACATTTTCAATTCTTTTGAAAGGCAACTTAGAGGCCAAGAAGCCCTTGCAGGGGATAGGCAATGAGCAAAATGGACCTTTGCAAAAGCCTGAAGGGTAACTTTGGGGTCAAGGTGTTGTTATAGAGGGTAGATGGTTGAAGTAAAGGGGCAAGGTAGAAAGCCCAAGAAGGAATTTCCCTTCAAAAAAGTTGGTAGGCCAAAGAGATAATTCCTTCGGATATTTTGTCTGAAGGAAATCCAAAGAGTAAAACCCAAAGAGTGAATTATTTTAGATAAAATGTCTGAAGGAATTCCTTCAAACATTTTATCTGAGAAAATTTGATAGTTGAAGAAAGTCTAAAAAAATTTGGAAGACAAAAGTTCAAAGGGCACTTGTCTTTGAAAAGAGGACCTTTTTATTTTTTCCAAAGGGTCATTTTCCCTTCAAAAAAGTTCATTTTTAAAAAAGCTGAAGGAATTGCCTAAGGGGGTGACAAGCCCACGAACTTCAAATTCAAGGTGGTGAGCTAGCCATTAGGGAGCAATCAAAGAACAATTCTTTCAAAAAAAATGTTCGAAAGAATTCCTTTAAACTTTTGTTCGAAGGGACAAAGGAAAGAAAGCCCATCAAAGAAGGTCTAAAAGTGCAAACTTAGAAAGGAAATAATTCTTTCAGACAAAATGTCTGAAGGAATTCATTTAGACATTTTGTCCATAGAAATTCAAAGGCCTGAGAACTTGAGGAATGACTCAGTGATCCGGCAAGGAAATGAGCCTGGGAGGAAATTCATAAACACCAAGAACCTGAATTGCCAAGAAAAGGGAAAAAATAATAAGGTAGGAAGAAAGTGAAGTGGGTAACCTAAGACATGACCACACACACATAGGACAAAATCTCAAGACACTCTAGGTGGTGTAGCAAGTGAAAGCGTAGACCCAAGGGTGAACCAGACCATGGTAGGTGGCACAGGAGTCATCAGTAGGAGAAGTAAATACACTTAGGTGAAATAGTCTCCACTAAAAATTGATAAAGAGATTGGTTTCGAGCATTAAAGAGGAGTGGCCCATGTTTTCCTACTTTGTCATTAATGAATATCTAGTTATACTCAGTATTGAAGAGAGCATGGCCTAGTCAACATATCTTTGGGATGGCCTTGTCAGTTTCTAGGTGAAGTAACCCATGCTCTTACAGGCCCAAATAGTAAGGGCAATAACTTAAGCACCTACAACATATCTTTCACATATGCATTTAAGAAGAGATGGCATCAACATGGGCTGGTGGTCATTGTAGGAGTGATTAATGTAGCATGGGTTTCTTCCCTTGACTAGTCAATGACCTATTTTCCCAGTCCTCTATATAATTGTAACTTTTCATTTGAAGAAAAATATCTCTCAGCATTGTATGGCAAAGCCTTGAAGAAATTTACCTTGAATAAAAAGAAGTGTTTTACCTCCATTTGATTTACACTTTTGTATATGTCTATGGTCTCATCTTATGTTCAGTCATTTCCTTTAATGTTTTCATAAGTCTATACCAGCATATCTAGTATATTTTGAATCCTTTTTTGTAGGTCAACAAGAAATGTCTAGCTCAAAACATAGGTTCATATGAACAAACTATCCAACAATGTGTCTCTTAAACACCTATGGTAGTTTCTTCCTCCCTATACCTTCGTAGGATCCTTTGTTAAAATAATGATGCAGTTAGTTTCTCATTTGAATGAAGTGTAAGTTGGCTTCTCTTTGGTGTAAAGTGTAGGTAAAGGCTAAGTAGACCAACCAGTTTGGTGCATCACCACATTAGTTAGGTTCTATTTTTTTAGTTTCTCTCTCTCTTTTCATCCCCCCCCCATTGTTAGCAGTAGGAAATCTAGGGCCTCAAGGAAATCTAGGGCCTCAAGGTGCATCAAGGGGAGCTAGCCCTTAATCTAGAGATCCATCCCTCAAGTTTTCCACCCACAACAAGAGGAATGTTTCTATTATGTTGTGTGGAGGAAAGGAGTTGAGTATCCTTTTAGAGGGTACAATCCATAGCGTCAATAGGTTAAACCTAAAAAAATTGAGGCCATGAAAAATTGGCCTAAACCTATGACACTCAAAAGCCTTCAAGAATTTCTTGGCTTCACTAGGTACTACTGTAAATTTGTCAAATATTTTGGAAAATTTGATACCCCATTGACATCTATGATAAGAAAATACTTCTTTTTGTGGTTTTTCATAGCTAAATAATATTTTGAGATACTTAGTCATGCTATGTGTACTACACTTGATTTAGCCATCCCAAATTTCTCAAAGACATTTTCCATTAAAAGTGATGCATGCCATTGATTTCCCTAGCAAATCCATCAATAGGTACAAATCAACATAGACAACATATAAGAAGGAAATGATGGCTATCCTTCATGTCAGTGAGTGGCACTCATACCTAGTGGGTCAATACTTTTATATTAAAAGCAATTGTCAAAGCCTCAAATACTTCTTGGAGCAATAAGTCTCTTTATAATTCAACAAAAATGGGTTTCCAAATTGATGGGGTATGATTTTAATATCACTTATAAAAATGACAAGGAAAATCTAATACTGATGCACTATCTCACCAATATGAAGATCATGGATGGATGTTTTCCTTATCCATCCCCATTAACAGAATGGATGTATGACATCCAGTAAGAGTGGAAACAAGACAGTCACACACAATAAATCATCTGCCAATTGTCTATTGACCCTGCATCCAAACCCAACTATACCTAGAATGGCCAATCCTTATGATACAAAAAATTCATTGTCTTGATTTCTATATCCAAGGTCAGATACAATATTTTGAATGAGCTACATGCCTCACCTTCTATCGACCATTCATGATTTTAAAAAACCTATGAACCCATTCATTGTAGTTTCTTTTGGCCAAACATCAAGAAAAATATCAAGACACTTGCTAAAGAATATGATGCTTGCCAATGTCACAAAGGAGAGACAGTGGTAGTGCCCAAATTAATCCAACCACTACCCATTGCAAAATGTATCTGGCCAAACATCTCCATGTATTTTATAGAAGGCTTGCCAAAATTAGGTGTAAAATTAGTGATTTTGGTGGTGGTAGATCAACCCTCTAAATATGCCCATGTTTTGCTTTGGCCCATCCTTACACTACTTCTACCATTGCCCAAACATTCATCGATCAAATATTTTGTCTTCATGGAATCCCAAATTCTATTGTATCTAATCAAAATTCAAATTTTACAAGTCACTTCTGGAAGGAACTCTTCAAGTGCATAAGTACCCAACTGAAAAATGACCTTTGGCTACCACCCATAAACAATTGGCTAGACTAAAATTATCAATAAAATCTTGAAAACATATATTCGTTGTTTTTCCTCTAATCAACAACATTGAGTAGTCACCACTTTTAGATTGGTGGTACAACACCACCTATCACATAACCACTAGATGAACCCTTACAAATTCATCTATGGTCATAAGCCAACATCTCTTCTCGCTTATCTTCCAACTAGTTCTCATGTGCAAGTAGTGGACAAAACCCCCAATGCTTGAGATAATATTATTCACATTCTCAAGGACAATTTCCACATGGAAAAAAATTACATCAAATAATAGGGGGATCAACACCATTATAAATGTGCCTTCCAACCAAGATATGTGGTTTTCCTTTGATTACAAGCTTATAAACATTGATTTATTAAGCTAAATAAATGTGATGTGCATAAAGTATTGATTTAATTTTCAATCACTATATTATAAGGGATGAGTTTTTCATCTTTGGCCTAGTAATCATATTTTAATTGTTTGATGATGAGTTGAGAAGTCACCATTGGCTGAAAAATGTTGAATGTTCCACTTTATTACTAGCTTGAGGCCTAATATGAGTGTTTGATACTCAATGATGTTATTGGTGTAAGGAAACTAAATTTTAAATGCTTTGGGGATGTAATCACCTTATGGTGTATGAAATAATATGACTTCCCCCTAGCCATGTGTGGTGAAGGATCCGTCAACACAAACTTTTCATTTAGGTGACTCATTAAGAGATAAAATTGACTCATCTAGAAATCCAATGATCAAAAGATGATTGTTAGATAGTGGTGCTTCTGCCAAATGATTTTCAAAGACCTATCTATTTATAGATTTTTGATTCACATACTTGATGTCTTACTCACTGAGAAACATGACCTATTTTTCCATTATTTATGCGAGAGCTGATTTTGATAAAAGATATTTTAGAGGATCATCTTTAACAACAATCTTGGTTTTGTCGTTGAACATTTAGTGTTGTATTTTTTGAGAAACAAAAATAATATATATACATTCCTTCTCAATTTGGGTGTAATAGAGTTCAAATCCTACCAAAGTTTTTTTAGATAATAAATAAATCTTTCTATTCCTTGATCTTCATGTTGAGCCAAGAAGGCCCCCAATGCAAATTGTGTCATTGAGATGTAAAGTAGCAGAGGTTCTGCTAGAGTGGGTGCAAGTAGCATTGGTGGATTTTAAAGATACTATTTAGGTTAATCAAAATACTATTGACATTCTTCATTCCATAAAATATAGTGTCATTTTTTAATAGATGCATAAATGGTTGACCTTTATCTACAAGTTGTGAGATGAATCTTCTGATTGCTTTGATTTTTCCCTATAAATTTCATAGTTTCTTGAGGTTTTAAAGAGGAGGAATTTATATGATCAATTTGAAGCTTTATAGATTGGATTTAACTCCTAATTTGGATGTAATAAATCCCAACAATTTACTCGATGTTACACTAAAGACACAATTTTTAGGATTTAGGCGAACATTATACTCTCTCAATCTTTCAAAAATTCTTCATAAAATGGTGGGGGTGTTCTGCTCTAATTTTTTATTTACACAATATGTCATCCATGTAATCCTTGATGATAGCATGAAGCATATCATGTAATATAATATTCATGGCTCTTTGATAGGTTGTAGTGGATTTTTTCAAGCCAAAATGCATGACTTTGTAATAAAAATTTCCCTCGGGTGTAGTGAATGTTGTTTTATGTTGATCCTCAGATGCAATTTTAATATGATTAGATCCTAAAAAAACATACATGAGAGATAAAATTTCATGTCTTGCTATCAAGTCAACAATCATGTCAATATTGGGTAAAGGAATATCATATTTTGGACATGCCTTATTGATGTCATAGAAATCTATATAGACTTGGATACCTATTGGTTTCTTATTGATAGGAATGATGTTCGATATTCATTTATAGTAGCTGATTGGTTGTATAAACCCAAAATTCAAGATTTTTTTTAGTTTTTCTTTGATGATAAGGGCCACCTTGGGATGCATCTTTCTTAGTTTTTGTTTGATTCATTAACATATTTATGTAGAACAAGGTGGTGCACCACAAGGTAGGGATCCAATATGGTCATATCAACATATGACCAAGAAAAGATGTATAAAAATTATGTTACGATGGCCAAAAAAGTTTCTTTCACATTAGGACTGAAAGTAGCTACAAGTTTAATGATCTCATGACTCTCTTTTGTTCCAATGTTGACATCAATAGTTTCATCAACAACCGATTTATAACTATATTGTAACTATGTCAGTGTAGAGGGAAGGCTGAGTTCCTCATTTGTTTGTCCCTCATAAAGGTTTTCAACACAAGAATCATCCTTATTATATTGTTTTTTTTTTTTGTCTGATAGTGCCTCAAAGAGTTTTTCACTAGGGGACTTGAGTTTTTTAGTTTTTTGTTTATTTTAATTTTTATATTTATTTTAACTAATGGACTCTTCCTGCTCCACAAAATATGTTGGCATGTCCACATCGGCTTGAAAACCCATTTTTTGATCCCTAGGTAGGATGCCATCTCAAAGTCCCATGAATTCCATGATAACTTCATCATTGTAAAATAAATCAATTGGTATTTGATCTTTTTAGTCCCAGTCGATAAGTTCAAGTTATCTTAGGTCAAGGTTAATGATGAGTACAATGATGTCATTTAAAATATTGGTGGCATCAATATATTCATAAATACTATGAGAGGAACTTGTTTCAATGTCATAATAAGGTTCCTCAGATATTTTAGAAGTGTCATTGACATCCTCATACTTATCACTAGGGGGTTTGTATCTGATTCCATGAGATTCTTGATTTACATAAACATGTATAGGCTCTTAGATCTCTTATTCATGAAGTATTGATACTTTTCCTTTGTATTTAA
Source organism: Torreya grandis (assembly GCA_037957365.1). Lineage (NCBI taxonomy): Eukaryota > Viridiplantae > Streptophyta > Pinopsida > Cupressales > Taxaceae > Torreya > Torreya grandis. The sequence goes on along the minus strand of JARHVA010001435.1, from coordinate 1,704,764 downwards.
TGACTCGACACATATTGTTTACTATAAGATACTTGTTAATTTAAAATAAATATGTTACATTATCATCACATAGCAAAGACTCATTGCATATTTCAATTTTCTCATCTGTAATAAAACCTAATTTGACAAAAGTGGTTGTGACAAACTGAGAGGATATTAATTCTATTTTCTTGTTCATGTTGGGTCTACCACAACTTCAAGGATAAATGGGGAGTTTACCCACATGGAAAAAATATTGGATATCCAAAATATTTATCAACGATATTGAAATGGGATTTGAAAGGTGGGGTTTTGAATGTAGATGGGAGATCATCTTAATGTATGTATATCACCCATAATTATTTTTAGTTCTAATATGGATGTATGTATGTATAAGGATTTGTTAATTCTAATATGGATCCATCCATTTCAAAATTATTTTCAATGATGAGATAATAATTAGTTTTAAGATATCACCTCTCCAACATTTTGAAATATTGGAAAGGTTGAGGATAAATAGGGTTTCCATAAACTTGCTCCCAAATTCTATGGACCTTATAAGATTCTTTAATAGATTGGTCCAATTGCATACAAGCTAGAACTTCCACCCTACTTGTGTGTCCATCCATTTTTTTTATGTCTTATGCTTGAAGCAAGTCCTCTGCCATAATGTTATAACTCAAATAAAACTTCTTGAGCTCGATGAATAAAAATGTTGGCCATTTTTTGGCCCACATATCAAAGTTTTCCTAAGTATGAAAAAGGGAGCTTTCAGGAAAAAAAATGGTAAGTCTTTGGGAGGAATTTGGGTTTTCCAATAGTGACAGCTTCGAGTTTCTTAAGGCATAGTAAAAATTAGGTTTCTATCAGCGCTTATCTTCTAAATGTTTTATAAGTAGAAGTAATTTGGATTTGCAAACCTAAATTACTTATAGACAATGTATTTTGGGTTCTCCAAGGAGCACAACTTGATTACATCATAAGTTGTGAGCAGTCAGAAGCCTGTAATAAGTAAAGGCACTTGATGAACTCGTTTTGGTTTTGAAAAATGGTGCTTTTTAATTTATTTAAGGGATAAGTCTTTTTCAAAAAATCTAAAGGGCATTTTCAAAATCCAAAGGGGATTTTTAGGGCAAAAGGGACTAGTCAACTTTTTTAAAGGTACACTTCAACTTTTTCAAAGGGCTTTTTCTTCTCCAAGTGGACAGTTACAATTTTATCAAACAGAATGTTACCCTTCAGAGGGACCATTTCAAAATTCTTGAAGGGTATCTTTTCCTTTGGGAGGATCATTTATGAGATTTCGAAGGGACATGCAGAAAGATCGAAGGGTCTCTTACCCTTTAGGAAAGTCCATTGTGAAAAACCCAAAGGGTAATTTTGAAGATAGACGCAAATAAAAAGTCTGAAGGAATTCCTTCAAAAAAAATGTTTGAAGAAATTCCTGTTGACGCTATGGATTGCACCCTTGAGAGAAGGCTAGGCTTCTCTCTTCCATGCGGCACAATGGAAACTCCTCTCTTGCCTGTGGGTTTGGAAAAACTGAGGGGAGAGTCTCTAGATAAGGGTTAGCTCCCTCTAATGCATCTATAAGTTATTCCAGTAATATTGCTAATACATACATACATATATATATATAATGGGGGGTTGAAAAGAGAGAAAGATTACTAAAAAATAGTATCTAACCTAAGCTGGTGATGCACCAAAAAAGTTTGATCTACTCATACTCACACTTTGAACCATAAAAACACATACATACACTTTATCTGATGAAAGGGCCAGACTGAAGGAAGCTTAACAGGGAAGCTTTAATGGAAACACATAAAAAATGAACCTACCATAGGTGCTGTAAGAAAAGCACAATGTTTGGTAACCTTATTTTGCCTCTACACTCTAGATACAGCTCTTCTTGTTACCTGTAGGAATGGCACTTTGTATATACCATGTGTGTTGGTATCAAGCTTGTGAGGGCATCAAGAAAGAAATGACTAAACACAAGGTTAACACTCAAACACTCTCAAAGATATATCCAACCAAAATAGAGGTAAAAATGCATATTCTATTGATTCTAGGTGAAAATTGGTAGGGCTTCACCTTACAACAATGAGAGATCCTTTTATCAAATGAGAAGTTACAATATATATAGAGAGAGGAAGCAAATGGAACCCCCTTGGAAAAGACTTTGACTCCCCTTTTTTACAAGTGGCCCATGTGCATTGAGACCATCGAGAAGAGAAAAAACATCGAAAGAAAATGTTGTGTTGGTTGTCAGTCTTGATTTTTGCATTCAAAAATTAATGTGAAAGCATGGGATGTACCTCTTTTTTTGTAAACAAGACTGCTCCTTCAAGATATTCATGCGGTTTGTCTACTCATCAATGCAAAGTGTGGAAAAATAGGCCGTGTCTTCACTATTTGTGCTCTTTGATGACCACTTGGTAGAGACTGCATCAACCATTGGAATAACTCCTTGTGACGACACCTCCCTTTTGCCACCTAGGTTGTTTTTTCCATATTTCATTATTTTGTCTTTTCCTAGCTTTGTCTTTTCCTGGCTTTGTCTTTTCCTGGTTTTGTCTTTTGTCATCTCTTGGCTCCTTCTGGCAATCTGAGCCCTCAAGGCTATCTTGTATCAATCTTTGGCTCTTTGGGCTCCATTCTCAGTGGTCTCTTCCTTTTAGCCTTAACCCCATTGAATTTACTCAAGTTCATGATCAAGCATTTAAAGATCAACGATTATTTTTTTGCCCTAAATTTGACATCTACAGGGATGTCATTTGACGTCCAGATTCCAACAGCTAGTTCATAATGCTCAATTTGATGTCTGCAGGCCTGTCACCCCTTTGAATTCCTTCAAATTTTTCCTTTCCTTTGGCTTTTTCTTTTGGTCAGGCTTTTCTCCTTGAAATCTCCTGAAGGGAAGGTGTCCCTTTGGGCCTTGAGAAAGGTCCCTTTTGAAGTCACTGAGAGTTCCCCACAAGGGTACTTGCCCTTCGGGGTCCTTTAGGCTCCTTGGTCCTCAAATCCTTCGGACAAAATGTCTGAAGGAATTCCTTTGAACATTTTGTTCGAAGGAAATCTTCATGTTTTTTTTGCTTGTTTTCTATCATCTTTCCCTTTATTCGGGCTTTCTTTTTCATGTGAATTCCTTTGAACAAAATTCTAAAGGAATTCTTTCAGACTTTTTGTTTGAAATAATTTACTTTGTTCACTTTGCCATGGGATTTTTTTCCGAAAGAATTCCTTGTTCGTTTCTTTTGATCGGCTCTTTTCTTCGGGCAAATTCCTTCGGACAAAAGTTTGAAGGAATTCTTTTAGACTTTTCGTTTGAAATATTTTCCTTATGAATTTTTTTGTGGAATTGTCCTTCCAAAAGGACAGTCTTTGCCTTGTGAATTTCTTCAGACAAAATGTTTGAAGGAATTCCTTCGGGCATTTTGCCCAAAGAAATTCAATCTTTGTCTTGGTCTTTCTTCCGAAGGGTAAGTCCCTTTTGGCCCTTTTGACCAGCTACTCTCCACAAGGGTAAATCAAGTACAAAGTTACCCTTTAGATCTTTTGCAATGACCCATCTTGCTCATCATTTGCCCTCTGCAAGGGCTATTTAACCTTCAGAGCTTTATAAGATACTTGCTTGAACCAGCTGATTGAACCAATAATGGTTCAAAGTTCAAGTTCAAAAGTTTTTTGGAAAGATCCTATCATTGAACCCTAACGTTGAACCATTAAACTAGTTCATCCTTCTATCAAAAGACTTGTGCAAACCAAAATTGAACTGGCTCTAAACAACAGGGGAAGGAGGGGACCAATTTTGGTCTATAGGACCAAAATGGTCAACAAATTAGCGATTCCCAGGGGAAGCATGCTTGCTATGCTTAAGAAACTAGTAGCCTCAAAGTCCATTGGGCATGGAGTCGAACGTAACTTGAAAAGTTAGCAACAGCCTTGAGAGATACAAGAATCAATCATGAAGCTTTTACACGAAACACAAAGGCAAACACACAAAGCTAAAAACACTACCTATGTAAACAACACTTAGGGAAAATAGGGAAAGAAAAACTGAAAGAAAACTACTACGTATAGCTAACCAGGTATATTTTCCTCCCTCCTAGATCAAAGGGAAAACTTCTTAAGTATCCTTCATGGCAAGAAAACGTATGATGCCAAACAAGTGACTGAATGGAATGGAGATTTGGTGACTTGCTCTTCTTGCCTGCCACCTTGATTGGCTCATATCCAAATGAATCAGGGGCAAGCATGCTTCCAACATATATGTATTCTTATTATTCTTAGAAGATTGCCTCCTGCTAGTTCTTCTTGCTGGTGTGTTTCATCAAGAAATCAATGGTTGTTGGCTCATCACTATAATCCCTTTGATGTGCATCATGGATTGGCTTGTTTCCTTCTGCCTCATTGAAAAGATTGTCAAATTTATCTTCTGCTTGATCATGGATTTCTTGAATAAGGGTGACCATTGTGATGTCTGAAATGGAAACACAAACTGATTGCTTATCCCACAGAACATCACCTTCTTGCTCAAGGCTCTCTTCTTCAAATATTTCCTCAAGATAGACATGCCTCTCCTTTCCTTGCTAAAAAATTAGAGTGTCCAGTTGTTCAAAGAGATCCTTCTGATCCTCCTCCAACTCAGGTTCCATAGCATGGTCATATTCCTCATCAAAGAAATAAAGAAGTTCATCAAATAAGGGAGGAGAGAGCTCACCATGCTTACATTCTTCTTCATATTACTGGAACATTCGCATGTATGCATGACCTGTGTCTTCTCCATTGTTGATGTATTCAAAGGGAGCATCCATGATGATTTCATCTTCATTGTCACTCATGATAGCCTCCTGGGAAACTATAAATTAGATCCTCTCTTCTTCACTCACCTCTTACAAAAGAGGCTCCTCCTTAAGAAGGAATGAAGTGGAAGGCTGATGATTAAACCCATGTGGAAGGGGAGGCAATCCTTTAGCTAGAATCAAATGATTCTCTTCCTTCCATTTAGCCAGCACTTCATCTATATTAAATGTGGCCTAATAGTTGTCTTGAAGGAGTGTAGATGGGGTGTGTTCAGATATAGGATCTTCTGCTTGATCTGAACCATCCATCACACTTTGGCTAAGGAACCTCATTTTGGACTCCAATTTTGTAATTCACCTGGCTATATTCTCTTGAAAGATCCTTTCTTGGAGGTCACAAGCATCATCATGGTGTGTAGGAGAAGCTTCAATTTATTCAAGGTTTTGAGCAAAACCTTTCTCTTCCTCCTTCCTGCCCCATGATTCCATTGTTTACTTCCAACTCATGACCTTGGGATTGGAACTTTTCCCTTGTGAATAGGCAGCAAATTTACCTTCTCCAAGGTCTCGAGATGGTTCATGACATTCCCTTTTCCAACTTGGAATCTTAACATCATGTTGAAAGACTTGAGGAGGTTGGGGAAGATTAGGAAGAGACTGTTGATGCACAAGAAGAATTTCTTAAAGAGAGACGTGATGGTTGATGGTATTCCCTTCCAAGGAGGATTCACACTCTAAGGAATTGAGAAGGTTCATTTCCATAAAAGGTTGCTCTAATGCCCTTTGATGCTGGGAAGCTAGGTGCAAGGGATTAGGAGCAGGAGTGATTCTTGCATTAAATGAGCTAGAGGGAGCAAGTACTATCTGGTAGAAAGGATTTGGTGCATAAGAGGGGGATTTCTTTAGAATAGGAGGGGGCACACAAGGTTGACTGCCTTGAATGAATGAACTCTTCCATTTTGCTACCTCCTCCTCCAGGGATTGCAAGGTCTGAGCTTGCCTAAACAAACACTCCTCTTTGTACATAAGCTCCTGTTGATATCTATACTACTCATCAAATCTATCTATCTCCATCACCTGCTTCTCAAATTCTAGTTTTACTTCCCTTATTGTTGAAGGGCAAATATGAGAGCTATTTGACGTGATTCCATGAACAACCTAAGCTTGATCAAAACCATATGAATGAATACAAGTCCCATGATTCTGACCAATGGGATTATACATACAAAAATAAGATTTCTTGATGGCACCTAGAATGCTTAACCAACTGATTCAACTCAGAGTCACCATTGGTGTTGATGAAAAATCCTCTTAAAGGCTAGTTGGTTGAAGAACACACCAAAATTCTTCAACTCTTTAGACAAAATGTCCCACCAGGCATGCCAAAAACTAATGATGTTATGGATTGCACCCTTGAGAGAAGGATGGGCTTCTCTCTTCCACGTAGCACAATGGAAACTCTTCTCTTGCCTGTGGGTCTGGAAAAACTAAGGGGAGAGTCTTTAGATAAGGGCTAGCTCCCTCTATTCCAGTAATATTGCTAATACATATATATAATGGGAGGGTTGAAAAGAGAGAAAGATTACTGAAAAATAGAACCTAACCTAAGCTGGTGATGCACCAAAAAAGTTTGATCTACTCATACTCACACTTTGAACCATAAGAACACATACATACACTTTATCTGATGAAAGGGCCAGACTGAAGGAAGCTTAATAGGGAGGATTTAATGGAAACACATAGAAAATGAACTTACCACAGGTGCTATAGGAAAATCACACTATCTGATAACCTTCTTTTGCCTCTGCACTCCAGATACAACTCTTCTTGTTACCTGCAGGAATGGCACTTTGTCTATACCAGGCATGTTGGTATCAAGCTTCTAAGAGCATCAAGAAATAAATGACTCAACACAAGGTTAACACTCAGACACACTCAAAGATATATCCAACTAAAATAGAGGTAAAAATGTGTATTATATTGATTCCAGGTGAAAATTGGCAGGGCTTCGCCTTACAACAATGAGAGATCCTTTTGTCAAATGAGAAGTTACAATATATATAGAGAGAGGAAGCAAATGGCACCCCCTTGGAAAAGACTTTGATGCCCCTTTTTTACAAGTGACCCATGTGCGTTGAGAGCATTAGGAAGAGATTTTATTTTTGAAAGAGAATATTTTGTTGGCTGTCAGTCTTGATTTTGGCATTCAAACATTAATGTGAAAGCATGGGATGTGCCTCTTTTTCTACAAACAAGACTGCTTCTTCAAGATATTCATGCGATTTGTCTGCTCATCAGTGCAAAGTATGGAAAAATAGGCCACATCTTCACCATTCACGCTCCTTGATGACCACTTGGTAGAGATTGTGTCAACCACGAGAATAACTACTTGTGCCGATACATCCCTTTTGCCACCTAGGCTATTTTTTCCATATCTCATTATTTTGTCTCTTCCTAGCTTTGTCTTTTCTTGGTTTTGTCTTTTGTCATCTCTTGGCTCCTTCTGGCAATCTGAGCCCTCGGGGCTATCTTGTATCAATCTTTGGCTCTTTGGGCTCCCTTCTCAGCGGTCTCTTCTTTTTAGCCTTAACCCTGTTAAATTTCCTCAAGTTCATGCTCAAGCATTTGAAGATCAATGACTATTTTGTTGCCCTAAATTTGACATATGTGGGGACGTCATTTGATGTCCAAAATCCAATGGCTAGTTCATGATGCTCAATTTGGTGTATGCGGGCCCGTCACCTCTTTGAATTCCTTCAGCTTTTTCCTTTCCTTTGGCTTTTTATTTTGGTTGGGATTTTGTCCTTGAAACCTCTCGAAGGGAAGGTGTCCCTTCGGGGCTTGAGAAAGGTCCCTTTTGTGGTCACCGAGAGTCCCTCGTAAGGGTACTTGCCCTTCGGGATCCTTCAGGCTCCTTGGTCCTCAAATCTTTCAAACATTTTGTCCAAAATAAATCTTCATGTTTTTTTCCACTTGTTTTATGTTGGCTTTCCCTTCGGTCAAGATTTATTTTTTGGGTGAATTCCTTCAGACAAAATTCTGAAGGAATTATTTCAGACTTTTTGTCCAAAAGAATTTACTTTGTTCACTTTATCACGGGAATTTTTTCTAAAATAATTCTTTGTTTGTTTCTTTTGGTCGGCTCTTTTCTTTGGGCAAATTCCTTCAGACAAAAGTCTGAAGGAATTCTTTCAGACTTTTTGTCTGAAAGATTTGCCTTGTGAATTTTTCTATAGAATTTTCCTTCCAAAAGGACAGTCTTTGCCTTGTGAATTTCTTCAGACAAAATGTCTGAAGGAATTCCTTTGGGCATTTTGCCTAAAGAAATTCAATCTTTGTCTTGGTCTTTCTTCCGAAGGGCAAGTCCCTTTTGTCCCTTTTGACCAGCTGCCCTCTGCAAGGGTAAATCAAGTCCAAAGTTACCCTTCGGATCTTTTGCAATGACCCATCTTGCTCATCATCTACCCTCCGCAAGGGTTGTTCAACCTTTGGAGCTTTGTAAGAGACTTGCTTGAACCAACTGATCGAACCAATGATGGTTCAAAGTTCAAGTTCAATTTTTTTTTGGAAAGATCCTACCATTGAACCCCAACATCGAACCATTGAACTAGTTCATCCTTCTACCGAAAGACTTATGCAAACCAAAATTGAACTAGCTCTGAACAGCAAGGGAAGGAGGGGACCGATTTTGGTCTGTAGGACCAAAATGGTCAACAATTCCATTGAGAGATTTGCCTGAAAGAAATAAGCCAAGAAGGAAACCTTAGACCAAGTGTCTAAAGGAAATGATGGGCCAATGGACGTCAAAATCAGGATAAGCAACTAGTTGTTAGAAGTAATCAGGTTTTAAAAGATAAAAGTCTTAAGACTTAGGAAATAACAAAGTGAGAAGACTTCAAGATGGACAAGCCCGAAGTAAGTAGGCTTAGATAACCTGGATTACTCTTCATAGAGTAAGTTGGGTTTCTCCAAGTACTCTACTTAAAAGGGTTTATAAGTGAAGGATCTAGGAAAGTCTAAAGTTGGGGAGTTCAAAGAACTCAAATTACTCTACATAGAGTAAATCAAGATTCTCCAAAGACTCGACTTAAGCTTGGTCCAACAATATGAGAATCATGATGTAATGAATGGAAGGCTACCATGTGGCATAACTAGAGTAGAAAGGGCCAATCAGTAAAGGAAACGTGGCATAAGGATGTTCAATAAACATGGGAGAGTCCAAGTGGATGGTAGCTAGAAGCTATGAAGGTTCTCATCTGCCATGGTTCACTACCCACAATCTTTATTTGATGCTTAAATACATCATGCCAAGAATAAGCATTCCAACTACTCACAACATGACTTTTTAATATGCATCAAAGAAAGTCTTAAATATGGGAGGGGTTTGAAAGGATTGTCGATTGATCCTGAGTGGTGCATTTAGGGAGAATAAGAAATTAAAACATCATAGTTCTCACCATCAGTGACTTCTTCTCTCTTCCCCCTTATATATATATATATATATATATATATATATATATATATATATATATATATATATATAAAGGCCTTGTAGCCAAGAAAATAATCCTCAGATTGGCAATAGAATCATTCTATAAAAATCGCTTTGTAAAAGACTCTTTTGAAGCAATAAAAGGAAAACTTTTCTTTTTCTAGTTAAAACAAGTTTGCACATTTGGTTTCATTTTGCAGAATGTATGATTGTTATTCATCACCTATAATTTATTCCAATACCTTACTTTTAGTCCTCTCAATTTTGTGTAGGATTACGTGAAGTGTCTATATGTTGAGCTCCATTGAAGTGTTACTAGTTCATAGTGTCTCCCTTAGAGCTATTTTGTTATCCTTCAAAGTGTAAGGCTTTTCTCCAATCTCCATGCCTATGGATTTAAGATAGAACTAGAATAACCTATGTCCTACTTGGATTCATTAGTAGTTGGCTCTTTTCTCAAACCAAGTGAATCACTTCTTTTGGTGCATCACCTCCTTTAGCTTAGATTTATTTGTATTCATCCTCCTACCCCTTGTCCTTAACAAATAGTTGATTTTAGTGTGAGATCAAGAGCTAAAGTGAAGCACATGAGGAACTAGCCTCATAAAAAATCCTAGAGGTTTAACCTCACCATAGGATACCCACATCCTGAGGTGTCCCCATGCTTATAGTTAGAAGTGAGAGAGCCTAAAGAACTCTCTCATAAGGGTGCAATTCCAAGCTATAACAATTTTGGCACACTAGGTGGGCCACTACCATTTCATTTTCATTTTTATGAAAGATTGGTAAAATTTGATGATGTTTTGATCATTTCCCAGTAGTGGTAACATTCATCCTTTAGCATTTGGTGACTCCAAAGAACACCCAACTATTTGGTGGTAGAGCAGTAGCTATCTTTCATGTGAAAGGTGACTACAAGATCAACTTCTATAGGTATTCATTTTGACTTTGTTGAATTACCTTTAAAATCATTAAGAATGTTAAGGCTCATCCATACTCACCCTTAAGTAAGAATTTATCCTCTTAAACCAGTCATAAAGTATACCTACATAAGAAGATATTTATCAACCCTTCTTGCTACTATGATTCCCTAAAGAGATTTTGTGGGCTTTAGTGGCCAAAGCCCTTTGAACTTACCATAATATGACCCTATGCCAGTAGCAACCCTCAAAAGTGTTATTTATTATATAGGAGACTAAGCTGTAACTCCTACTGATCACATAACGAACATAGCCAACTTCTACAACATTCAAAATATCATAGTGGAGAACGTGGATATTAGGATATTGACTATATCTTTCAAAGGAAAGGCATTGGGTTGGTATAGGGGCCTAGCTCCTAATTCTATTTGTTCATGGGATGAGCTAGGAACAACCTTGTGTAAAAGGTTTATAGATAAGAGTGATCATCTATCACTTTTAGAGTAGCTGACCACAATCAAGAGAGCTCCTCATGAACTCATGCAAGACTTCAATATGGAATTTTAGAAGGCATGGGATAGAATTCCAGTTGCTATTAGACCATCTTAGAACTTTGATTTCTTGTATTACTTGAAGGCTATCAAAAATGACATAGCTGTAATGATTCAGTCTATGGGAGGAGACATACTGCCAGATGCATACAAAGTGGCCATCAAGGAAAAAAAATTCCTAGTTCAAGTTGACAAGCTTACTCCCAAACCCCCAATGCCTCTTTTTCCAAAAATTAGACCACCTCCTATAGTCATTCCTCCACTTGATGTTATAATTCCAATGCCAACAATTGTTGTTGTGCCTTCACCTAAGCAAGAGAAGGCCTCTACTAGTGGATCTAATGACTCCCAAGAGTATAAGAATTCCTTAGAATTGAAAAACATGCTCCAATCCTTGGGGAATGATGTGGTCAATGTTAAGAGGTAGCAAGCCTTATCAAGTTTTGTATCATCCTTATCAAAAACTTTACCAAGATAATAGGCCACCCTACAAAGGAAGTTTCTAAAGATAGGGGCAGCCTAACTATGCTAGGCAACATAATTATAATCCAAATTTTACAGGCCTTTCTAACTCCTTGATCCCAATTTAGAACAACGTGGCTCAAGAGGTTGAAGGGACAATGCCTTGGAATCATTCTTTTAGACAATCCATTGTCCCAATTAATGGCTCTAACCAAGCGTTCAATGATCAATGGCAACAGGCTATTGCTTATGGATATAAACAGGCTCTTATGGCCCAAAGCACAGAGGTGTTGATGCTAACAAAGCAAGATTATCCTCCACAAGAATAAGGCTCAGATCAGGGGTCAAACCATTTGGAAGCCTCAATGGTCACTAGTGAGCAAGAAGAGTGTTATGCATCCAATCAATAGGTTACTCCTAGTTTGGCCCACACCCTAGTCTCAACAAACACAAGGTTCAAGAGAAGGAATATGGGTGACAACCAAGAAGCTTTCAAAGAACCTCTTATCATTGGCCCTTCACTAACAAAGCCAGTACTAGTTACTCCCAAAACCTAAGCAAAGGTTGGGGGTAAGTTAATCAACATTGTGGAGCAAATAAAGAAATCCAACATGAGCGTACTAATATGGGACAAGTTTTCCATGCCTAGCCAAGTAGACATTCTTCAAGAAGGTTTGTCTAGGATGAGTGTTTTTACAACTCAAAGTAAGAAACCAAGCAAGGAAGTTGAATTTTTCACCAATGCAACCAAGATTATTTTGGGAAAAAATTCAAGTAATGTGACCAAGCCCCCCCATTCTACATCTCATTAATCATTAGTGACTCCTTGGTGCATAGCTACTTGGTGGATAGTGGGGCCAACACCTCAGTCATGTCAAAGTCTATTGTTGACCAGTTGAACCTCAAGTATGAGCTGCACACCAAGGGAGTCATGTAGCTTGATGTTTATTCCATAAAGCCATCAGGTATCATCAAGAATTTGATCCTAACCTTGCATATATGTCCTAACATGTTTGTGGTGTAAGATGTGCTGATCTTAGATGTCATTCCTCACTTTACATTATGTATTTCTAGAGAGTTCAAAGCTAAGATTGGGGGTTATCTTATAATAGATTGGTATTACATGGCATTCAGAACAAAGTATGGGACTAAGGTCTTGATCAAGGCTAAACCCATGGCAAAATTACACATTGAACCCCATCAGCCAAATAACATAAACCTCAATTATTCTATCTTTGATGATGATGAGTTTACAATTGGCCAGGAGCTAAACACTCATCCTGAAGAGGTTCCAAACTTGTTCTTGGATGAACTATGGGGAGTGTTGACATAGTGGATTGCACCCTAGACAGGAGGTCGAGCTCTTGCCTTCCACACATCAAAATGGAAACTCCCCTCTCGCCTGTGGGACCAGTGAAGCTAGAGGGGAGAGTCTCTAGATAAGGGCTAGCTCCCTTTGATGTATCTTTTAGGTCCTAGACTTCCTACTGCTAACAAATAAAATAAAATAAAAGGGGGGGGGGATGAAAAGGGAGAAAGATGCTGAAACAGAACCTAAACCTAAACTAAAAAAGGGTGATACACCAAAAAGGATGACCCACCCAGCCTGAATATACACTTTTCACCAAGAACAAGCTCCTATACACTTCATTTGATATGAGAAATCCTTCTACATCAGTGAGCTAGGGGTCCGTATAAATAAAAGGAGGAAGAAACTACCAGAGGCATCCTCAGACACACTTATGGTAGCCTATTCATAGGCACCTACACTCCTCTTGGGACACTTCTGACAAACTTGCAAAAGAGAAACTCATAATGCACTAAACATGCTGAAATCACCTTGCGAAAGCATAAGGAAAATGACTTAACACAGAACAAAGGCATAGACACATCCAAAAGTGCAAGCTCAAATAGAGGTAAAAATGCTAAGTCCTAAATCAAGGTAAAATCTAGCAGAGTTTTGCCTTACAAGCTTGAGAGATTTTTGGGTAGAGTTTTGCCTTAAGGTTGAGGGATGGATCCTTCAAATGAGAATTTTTACAATATATAGAAAGAGAAGAGAACTTGGCACTTTTTGGATAAGACTTTGGCGCTCTTGACAAGCTAGCCCATGTGCGTTCTAAGCCTTGGGAAGAGGAAGCCGTTTGATTGTCAATTCCTGCTTTGACTTTATCATCCCAACATTAATGAGGAAGCATGGACTGTGCTTCTTTTCTATGAATAGACTACTCCCTTCTAGGCATTTATGTGGTTTGTCCCCTTATAAATGCAAAATGGAGAAGACAGGTTGTGTCACTTACTGTTTGCACCATTTGGTGACCATCTGGCAATAACTCGCCTCCCCTTTGCCACTTTGACTGCTTTGTCTTTTCCTTGCCTTGTCTCATCCTGGTTTTATCTCATCTAGCTCTTTTGGCCCTCGAGGATCTCTTCTGGTTGGTCACTACATTCTTTGGGCTCTTTTTTGGTTGGTGCTCAAGCATTTTAAAAACAAACGGCTATTTCACCACTTTAAATTTGACGTCTGCGCACCCATCACTGCTTTTGAATTTCTAATGGCTAGTTCACCATGCTTGACTTTGACATCCTTGGGCCCATCACCCCTTGGACTTTCTTCAGCTTTCTTGCTTCGGCCTTTTCTATGGACTTCTTGCTTTGCATCCTTCTGAAAGGGAAAGTGACCCTTCGGCTTATGGAGAAGTCCCCTTTGTTTTGGCTAAGAGTCCCCTACAAGGGCACCTGCCCTTCGGGGTCCTTCGGCAGCCTATTTTCTTTGGAACCTTTCTTGCGAACTTTTTCTATGGACATTTTCCCACGGGCTTTTTTCACAGACTTTTTCCCTGTAGGCTTTTTTCTTGCAGATAAAAGTCTGTAAGAATTGCCTTGTCACTTTTTCAGAGTTCTTACCTGAGCTTTTTTGGGATCATATCCTTTTTTCCAAATTTCTTTAGACTTTTTGTCTGAAGGAATTCCTTTGGACAAAAAGTCTGAAGAAATTATTTTTCTTGCCTTGGTCTTTTTTGTGCATTTTAAATTCCTTCGGCTGCCTTCAAAGTGCCCTTTCAAATTCCTTCAGACTTTTTGTCCAAAGGAATTCCTTCGAACAAAATTTTTGAAGGATTTCTTCCTTGTCTTCTTCGACTGGCCTTAAAAGTGCCCTTCAGGATTCTTGAAATTGACCCTTTCGAAGGGTGCTTTTGCCGACCAAGTGCCCTCCGCAAAGGCACTTTTCCTTCGAGAGGTTTTTCTTAAACTTTTGCATTGAACCGCTCCTTTGAACCAACTGTTGAACCAAGCTTTAAACCAAGCGTTGAACCAAGCTCGAACCAAGTGTTGAACCAATCTTTAAACCCTTTGATTGAACCAAAAGCCATTGAACTGTTTGATGAACCGACTGAGTGAACTGAAGCATTGAACCAACTGAATTGAACCAAGCCTTTGAACCAAGCTGACGAACCATTTGATTGAACCAAAGCGATGAACTTTGTCGATTGAACTAAAATGTTGAATCAAAGTGTTGAACCAAGGCATTGAACCAAAGCATTGAACTATTTTAATGGTTCAATGGTTCAAAGATGCTAACCTTCCTTGTGAATTTCTTTAGACAAGAGTCCGAAGAAGATTTGTAAAACCTTACACTCTTTGAACTGGCTCTTCATGCACTGAAAGACTCACCTATAGAGTCTATAGAAATCTCCATGCCTATAGAGTTCATAGAAAAGGACCTACAGAGTCCATAGAGATGGACCTACAGAGTCCGTAGAAATGGACCTGTAGAGTCTGTAGAAATTTCCAGACTTGTGCAAAATCAAAAAATGAATTGGCCTAGAACAACAGGGAAAGAAGGGGACCAATTTTTGGCCTGTTGGGAAAAAAATGGTCAATAGGGAGACAACTAGTTTTCCAACCCTTTGGAAGGTGTTGAAGAAAGAGACATGGGTGTCTATCTACTACATGAAGAGAATCAGCCCATGCCTTCCCTTATTGGACCTAAAGAAGACCCCAATAGTTTATGAAAGTTGTTCTTTGATGGCTCAAGGAGAAAAAATGGTGTAGGTCTTGGGGCAATGTTGGTTTCCCCTTTGGGTAATAATCTCTTCTCTTCCTAAAATTTCCATTTCAGTTATCCTACAAATGCAGTAAAATATGAAGGCTTGATCTATGGCCTTCAATGGGCTAATAAAAGAGGAATCAAACTGCTATAAGTTTAAGGGGATAGTGAAATCATAGTAAACCAAGTCAAATGCTTAAACATTATAAAGAATTCCTTGATGAGGTCCTATAAAAATTGAGTGTGGGACCTAATTGAATATTTTGAGGCCTTTGACATTCAAGTTGTCCCAAGAAATTAGAACTAGCATACTGACAGGCTAGTAGTCATGGGAGCTCAGTTTGACATTTCGAATGAACTGAAAGAAGATAAGGTTCATCCACATGTCAAGGTGGTGGTGAGGCCATCAGTGTCAGATAATGAATTCCACTGAAAAGTTTTTGAGAGTGACAAGCAAATTGCTTGTTTCTTGTAGTAGGAAGCTGAGTTTTCTAACTAAGCTAAATTGTAACATCAATATGAGGATTAGATTATTCAACTAAATTTGAATAAACTTCCTAAGGGGTTGGTTACACTTGAGGGCATTTTCATGAAGGAGACCATATGAGAAAAGATAAGGCAGTAATATCAAATGATGAATAAAACTATGAGAGAGTCCTCATCTTCAAGGATAAACTTCTCAATTTGGGAAGGTAAGCAGCAAGGCTGAGAGACATGCTTTCATATCCCTTTGTCAAGAGTATGTAGACATTTTTGATTGTGAGTATAATGACCTAAAAGGTTTTGATCCTAAGTTAGCTTAGCATATTATAGAGTTGGAGGCCAATGCCAAGAAGGTGAGGTAAAGGCAAAGGCCCGTTAACCCCAAGATTGAAGGGTTGATGAGGAAAGAGCTAACCAAGTTGATCGAGTCTAGGATCATCTTTCTCATCAAGCATTCATCATGGGTAGCTAACTTGGTGCCTATAAGAAAAAAGAGTGGGGATATTAGGCTTTGTGTAGACTTCAGAGATTTGAACAAAGTCTCTTTGAAGGATCACTACCCTCTGCCATCCATGGAGCAACTTCTCCAAGTAGTTACATGGTCAAAATGCTTCTCTCTATTGGATGGATTTTTTGGCTACAACCAAGTTTGGGTGAAAGA
The DNA here is from genome assembly GCA_037957365.1 of Torreya grandis. Lineage (NCBI taxonomy): Eukaryota > Viridiplantae > Streptophyta > Pinopsida > Cupressales > Taxaceae > Torreya > Torreya grandis. The sequence goes on along the minus strand of JARHVA010001435.1, from coordinate 1,688,360 downwards.
TGAAGACTAGTACAAGACTACCTTCACTACCAAATGGGGCATGTATGTGTACCAAAAGATTCCCTTTGGTCTATCAAATGTTGGTACAAATTTCTAGAGAGTCATAGACATGGCTTTCCAAGGGTTGTTGAACCAAATGGTGTTAATTTACTTGGATGACATCATGGTTTTCTCCAAGAATGCCAATGAGCATATGAACCACCTGAGACTGGTTTTTGAAAGATGTAGAGAGTATGGGATTTTATTCAATCCCAAGAAGTGTGTGTTTTTCATGCATGAAGGCAAGCTGATGGGCCACATCATCTCAAAGGAGGGGTTGTCTAATGATCTTCAGATAATAAGTGCCATCTTGGCTTTATCCTTGCCCAAGAATAAAAAGGGACTCCAAAATTTCCTTGGAAAGATAAACTTCATGAGAAGGTTTATCCCTGGTTTTTCAAGTTTAGTCAAACCCATCACACTATGCTAAAAAAGAACCAAGTGTTCACCTAGTCAAATGAAGGTAAGTCAGCATTTGAGGCTATCAAGCAAGCCATCACTCAAGCAGCCACACTTATGAATCCTAATTTCTCAAGGGATTTCATAGTACATGTTTTTGCCAACATTGATAATTTATCAGCTATGTTGATGTAAAGAAATGGTGAAAGACCTGAGTAACCATTAGTATTCTTTAGTTAGGGGCTTGAAGAGTATGAGGTGAGCTATGCCTTTACAGAAAATCAATTCATTGTAGTAGTAGGGAGCCTCAAGAATTTTAGGCCAATGCTATCCAACAACAAAATCCATCTTATGGTGTCTCATCCTGGGGTAAGAGACTTCCTTCTTAACAAGGATTTGAGTAAGAAAAGAGTTGGTTGGATTACTAAAGTCATGGAGTATGACGTGGAGATCAAGGTCACTAAGCTAGCAAGAGGTAAAGGCTTATGTGAGCATATGGTTGATGACCTTCATGAAGACAAAGAGGTCATCTTGCTAACATAAGATAACCTACAAGCATATGCACCTCCACTTCACACTAGTTGGCTCCATAATATGACACACTTTCATCTACCAGGTGAGTGCCCTCAAGGTATGGATAAAGTAAAAAGAAGGTATTTCAGACTTTAGTCCATACCTTAAGCTTTAGTTGATGGGGTCTTATTCAGAAGAGACCTAAATGGAGTGCTCTTAAGGTGCATATATGATGATCAAGTAGCCAAGCTTTTGGGGGATTTCCATGATGGGCCTGCAGGAGGTCATTTTGCTCCAAGAACTACTACAAAAAAGATCATGAGGGTTGGTTACTACTGGCCCAACCTCTTCAAGGATGCTTATGCATGGGTGAGGAGGTGTTAGGAATGTGATATTTTTGTAGGCAAGCAAAGGTTAGCATCTTTCCCTCTCAACCCAATTCAAGTGGAGCAACCATTCATACAGTGGGGTTTGGATTTCATTGGTATGATCAACCCCCCATCAAGTGCAGGGCATAAGTGGGTACTTACTATAACTGATTACTTCACTAGGAGGGTGGAAGCCATTGCATTAAAAGAATCCAATGAAAGTGAAATCTTAGATTTCTATGATAACATTGTGACCAAGTTTGGTGTTCTATCCACTATCATATCTGATAATGCATTGGCTTTCCTTGGTTTGAAAATAAGTGAATGGGATCTCAAAATGGGTATCTACGTCAGCACTTCCTCAAATTATTATCCTCAAGGAAATGGACTGGTTGAGTCTACAAATAAAAATTTGTTAAGGATTATCAAGAGGACCATGAAGGAGAATCAGAGGTCGTGGTACACCAACTTGAAGAAAACCTTGTGGGTTGACTGGGTAACTCCTAAATCTGCTATTGGCAATTTTATATATGTTTTGGTATATGGAAGGGAGTCCAAGTTACCCATTTCCCTTGAGCTACCTGCATTAGAGCTAGCCCATCAGTTGGAGTTGCTAGAAGATGAACCCATGAATGTGAGATTGGCAAAACTCATAGAGCTCGAGAAGATAAAGGGACCTTGAAATGAAGATGTTAGAGGCACATTAAGGTCAGGTAAAAAAGGTTTTTGACAATAGAGCTACAATAAGGACTTTTAAGGAAGGAGACCTAGTTCTCAAATGGGACTCAAAAAAGGCCAAACTAGGCAACCATACCAAGTTTGACAACTTATGGAGTGGCCCTTATTTGATCCATGGATGAAAATAACATAAGGATTTTTAGCTCGCCCAACTAGATGGGGAGGTATTACCCATCCCAGTCAATGGGATTCATCTAAAGCCATGTTTTTAAAAGAGTTTGTAACCATTGTAGGTTATTGTACATTTTGTATAGCTTTTCATGTTTTTCTCTAAGTGCCTTGTGCACATCCATTTCAGTTGAGTGTTTTCCCTTACCTAAGTGCCTTGGGAAAAGTTTTTTCATTTCAATTGTTCTTGTTTCTTCAAGAGATATTTTTGGATAAAACCAACTTTATACAAAATCAATGACTCCACGCCCAATGGACTAAACAAAGCAAATGAGCTAGGTTCTTAAACATAGCAGGCATGCTTCCCTGTGAATCACCATAAATGTTGGCCATTTTTTCTCCCACATATCAAAGTTTACCCAAGTATGAAAAAGGGACCTTTCAAAAAAAAAATTCTAAGTTTTTGGAAGGTCTTTAGGTTTTCTAGCAATGACAACTTCGAGTTTCTGAAGGCATAGTGCAAATCAGGTTTCTAGCAGCACTTAGCTTCTAAATGTTTTATAAGTAGAAGTAATTTGAGTTCACAAACTCAACTTACTCATAGATAGTGTATTTTGGGTTCTCCAAGGAGCACTACTTGATTACATCATAAGTTATGAGTAGTCAGAAGCCCAAAATAAGTAAAGGGGCTTGATGAACTTGATTTGGTCTTGAAAAATGGTGCTTCTTAGTTTCTTCAAGGGATAAGTCTTTTTCAAAAAATCAAATAGGAATTTTCAAAATTCAAAAGGGATTTTTAGGGCAAAAGGGACCATTCATCTTTTTCGAAGGTACATTTCAACTTTTTTGAAGGGCTTTTTCTTCTCCAAGTAGACAATTGCAATTTTTTCGAAAGGTATGTTACCCTTCGGAGGGACCATTTCAAAATTCCCAAAGGGTATCTTTCCCTTCGGGAGGATTATTCATGAGAGTTTGAAGGGACATGTAGAAAGCTCGAAGGGTCTCTTACCCTTTGAGAAAGTTCATTATGAAAAACTCAAGGGGTAGTTTTGAAGATAGATGCAAACAAAAAGTCCAAAGGAATTATTTTAGATAAATTGTTTGAAGAAATTCTTTGGGAGATTTTCTCAAAAAAAATAAGTCGAGAAGGAAACTCGAGACCAAGTGTCCAAAGGAAATGATAGGCCAATGGACATTAAAATTAGGATAAATAAATAGCCATTGGAGGTAATTATTGACCTATTTTTGGTCCTATATGCCAAAATTTAGGCCCCCCTTTCTTTTTCCTTTTAACGATCTTTTGATCCAAGTTCTGGATAGTTCATCGTGTAACTGCCTTGTGTAGATTTTTCTCTGTCAAGCCTTTTTCCCTAAAAAACCAAGTGTTTTCTTCTTTTTCTTGCTAAGTGCTTCAGGTTTGGCAAGTAAGAGTTGACTTGAAACTCATTTTGATCTTGGATGCTTAACAGGGTAAGTAAGTTACTTTAGAGGGCTTTTTATCGATAAAATAGACCAAGTTCAAAAGGTCAAAGGGTCATTTGCAAAAAGTCTAAAGGGTAGGTGCCCTTGCGGATTAGGTGGTAAGAGGACCTTTTCAATTCTTCTAAATGGTGACTTAGAGGCCAAGAAGCCCTTATGGGGGGAAGGCAATGAGCAAAATGGACCTTTACAAAAGCTTGAAGGGTAACTTTGGGCTCGAGGTGTCCTTGCAAAGGGCAAATGGTTGAACCAAAGGAGCAAGGTAGAAACCCTGAGAAGGACTTGTCCTTTGGAAAAGTTGAAAGGCCAAAGAGAGAATTCCTTTAGACATTTTGTTCAAAGGAAATCCAAAGAGGAAAACCCAAATAGTTAATTCTTTCATATAAAATGTTCGAAGGATTTCCTTCGAATATTTTGTCCCAGGAAATTTGATAGTTGAAGAAAGTCCAAAAAAATTTGGAAGACAAAAGTATGAAGGGTAGGTGCCCTTGTGGAGGGCACTTGGATTTGAAAAGAGAACTTTTTCATTTTTTTTGAAGGGTCACTTTCCCTTCGGAAAAGTTCATTTACAAAAAAGTTGAAACAATTACCAAAGGGGGTGACAGGCTCGCAAATGTCAAATTCAAGGTGGTGAGCTAGCCATTGGGGAGCAATCAAAGAACAATTATTTCAGACAAAATGTCCAAAATAATTCCTTTGGACTTTTATTTGAAGGGATGAAGGAAAGAAAGCTCATCGAAGAAGGTCCAAAAGTGCAAACTCAGAAAGGAAATAATTTTTTTGGACAAAATGTTTGAAGAAATTCCTTTGAACATTTTATTTGAAGAAATTCAAAGGCCCGAGAACCTAAGGAATGATTCAGTGACCTAGCAAGAAAAGGATCCCAAGAGGAAATTCATAAATATCGAGAGCCTGAATTACCAACAAAAGGGAAAAAATAGCAAGGTAGGAAAAAAGTGAAGCGGGTAACCCAAGACATGAGCACACACACATAAGATAAAAGCTCAAGATACTCTAGGTGGCGTAGCAAGTCAAAGCACAAACCCAAGGGTGAACCAGACCATGACAGGTCGCACAAGAGTCATCAGTAGGAGAAGTAAATGCACTTAGGTGAAATAGTCTCCACCAAAAATTTATAAAGAGATTGGTTACGAGCATTGAAGAGGAGTGACCCTTGTTTTCCTACTTTACCATTAATGAATAGCCAGTTGCACTTAGTATTAAAGAGAGCATGGCCCGATCAACATATATTTGGGATGGCCTTACTAGTTGCTAGGTGAAGTAACCCATGCTCTTGTAGGCCTTAACAACAAGGACAATGAATTAAGCACCTACAACATGGCTTTCACATACATATTTAAGAAGAGACAGCAATAGCATGGGCTGGTGGTCACCACATGAGTGATTAATGTAGCATGGGTTTCTTTATCTTGATTGGTCAATGACTTATTTTCCCAGTCCTCCATATAATTGTAACTTCTCATTTGAAGAAAAGGATCTCTCAACATTGTATGGTGAAGCCCTGAAGAAATTTACCTTGAATCAAAAGAAGTGTTTTACCTATATTTGAGTTACACTTTTGTATATGTCTATGGTCTCATCTTATGTTTAGTCATTTCCTTTAATGATTTCATAAGTCTATACTAACATATCTAGTGTATTGTGAATCTTGTTTTGTAGGTCAACAAGAAATGTTCAGCTTGAAGCATAGGTGCATATGAACAGACTGTCCAATAGTGTGTCTCTTGAACACCTCTAGTAGTTTCTTCCTCCCTATACCTTCATAGGATCCTTTGTTGAAACACTGATACAGTTAGTTTCTCAATCGAATGAAGTGTTTTTTGGATTCTCTTTGGTGTGAAGTGTAGGTAAAGGTTGAGTAGACCAACCAGTTTGGTGCATCACCACATTAGTTAGGTTCTATTTCTTTTATTTTCTCTCTCTTTTTTCATCCCTCCCCCATAGTTAGTAGTAGGAAATATAGGGCCTCAAGGTGCATCAAGGAGAGCTAGCCCCTAATCTATAGATCCATCCCTCAAGTTTTCCACCCACAGTAAGAGGAATGTTTCCATTATGTCATGTGGAGGAAAGGAGCTGAGTATCCTTTCATAGGGTGCAATCCACAATGTCAATAGTTTTTGACACGCTCGATGGGACAATTTTTATGTCTTACAAGTCTTAGGATTGGTGCTAGTCCTATTATTGTAAAGAATCCAAAATAAGGAACTATAATTCAACACCTGGTGACTCCCTTTCAGGAACTCATTCTCTATTTAATGATCAGCTTGGCATCCCCTGCCTAAGGTCGCCACAAGATCTTCTTCTAGGGGTGTCCCTTTTGAGTTTATTGAGTTGCCTTTGAACTCAACAAAAAATCCAAGGTTTGTAACTACTCATCCTTATGTAACAAACCACTTTCCCAAACCAGCCATAAAATACACCTACTCAAGGAGACCCTGGTTGAATCCTTTCACAGCCATGGTTTTCTCTTTTGTGGCCTTCAATGGTCAAAGTCCCTTGAACCTTTTGTAGTATGACCCAATTCTAGGGACAACTCTCAAGAGTGTTCCTCCCTTTAGTGGATAGGGCCTAATCACTACTATTGAGCATATTAGAAACATAGCCAACCTCGGCAACATCCATAATATCACTAAAGAAAATGTAGCCATCAGATTGTTGGCCTTGTCCTTTAAAGGGAAATTTTTGGACCGGTATGGGACCTTGACTATGAACTCAATTGGCTCATGGAATGAGTGAGGGACCCTTTTGACAAATAGGTTTGGGGAAAAAAGTGACCATTTGTCCCTAGTTGAGCAATTGACCACCATGAAAAGAGTGCACATGAATTTATGCAAGATTTCAACATAAGGTTCTAAAAAACTTGGGATAGAATCCCAATTCTTGTGAGGCCAACCCCAAGCTATGCTTTCCTTTACTACTTAAGGGCCCTGAATAGTGACATTACTATCATGATACAATCCATGGGTGGACATGTTATACCCGCTGCTTATGAAATAGCCATAGCTACTAAACATTGTCTTGTTTAAGTAGGAAAGATAGCTCTTAGGCCTCATATGCCACTCTTTCCTGATTTATATCCCTCAGTTTAGCCTACTGCACTCTAACTCCTCTGCCTAGTGTAGATAGGTTGGCTGCTACCCCTATAAATGATCTCCATGAAGTTAAGAGCCTGCTATAGAGTGTTACCAACAAGATAGTTACCCTCAAGAGGCAACAAGCTCAGAGTTATAGTCTAAATCAAGGCTACCAATAGTTTAGGTAGACAAATAGGCCTCCCTTTTAGAATTATAATCAAAGGTAGGGTTAGATTACGTAAGTCAAGCCTTATCAGAGCTATAATCCAAATGCCCCTTCATCTTCCAAGGATCTTATCCCCACTCAAAATAATTTGGTGCAGGAGCAACATAATTATCCACCCTTGAGGCATGGCCAAGAATAGGTTGTGTTGACCAATTTTGCCCACATGCAAAATTTTGGTCAACTTCTCCCCTGCTGTTTAAGGCCAATTCATTTTGGGTTCAACAGGTTCAATGAATTTAGTTCATAGCTGGGTTCAATGGTTCAAAGGTGGAAAGTTCATCAGCTTCAGTCCAAAGGCTCATCGGCGCGCTTGGTTGAACCATTGAACCGTTGAACCATTTTGGTTCAACGGATTCAGTTCAAGGAGGCCGCAGTTCAAAGGAAAAGACCCGATGACTTTTGACAAGGATGGTGACGTCCTAGAGGCCATTTTTAATAAACTAGCCATTTGTTTTTTGAACTTTTTTGAGCGTCAAGCATGGAAAAGCCCAAGGAATGCAACGACCAACCAAGAGATCACCCCCGAGGGCTGAAAGAGTGAGAAAGAAAAAACTGAGAAAAGACAAATTGAAGATGACAAGCAAGGATAAATGATATGGTGCAAAAGTGACAAGGTGATCCAAATGGCAAAGTGCAGGCAATTTATTTCCTGATAGTCCCTAAATGGCGTAAATAGCAAGTAACACAGCCCATGCATTTAAAAGGGGACAAATTTTAGTCTATTGGTAGAAAAGAGGTGTGATCCATGCTTCCACATTAAAGCTTGAATGCCAAAGTCAAATTTAGCATTTATACAACATGGTTCCAGTAGGCTTCTTCTAGAATGATGACAACACAACAGTGTTGTCATCTTTCCAATGGGACGTGACAGGCCAACTTGTCAAAAAAGTGCCAAGTTTCTTTCTCCTTTCTTCTATATATTGTAACTTCTCATTTTTGAGAAGGGTCAGATCTTCCAAATTTGTAAGGCATAGCCCTAGAAAAATTTCACCTAAATCAAATAAATGCAGTTTTTTACCTCCATTTGGATAGATATTTCAGAGTATGTCTTGAGTGTTTGTCTATGTCCAGTCATTGTTTCTTGATGTTCTCACAGGTTCAACACCAGCAGACCTGTTATCTACAATGCACCATTTTTGTAACTGAAAGGAGAAGAGTTGACATTGAGAAGACCAAAATAGAAGGAGTTACTTACAGTGTGCATTTCATAGCACCTCAGTGATTTTTTGTTTCCTGTGTTTTCATGAAAGCCTCCCTGCTAGTTTCTTGTAGCCTGGTCCTTCTACCAAGTGTGTAGTGTATGTATGTATTTGTCTGATTCTAAGAGTGGATGTGTGAAGGTCAACATTTCATTTTGGTGCATCACCTCTTTTAGAGTAGGTTGTTTGTTTTCTGCATTTCTTCTCCCTTTTCATTCCCCCTTATTATATCTATATATATATATACCTGTTAACTTTTGCTGGAAACAACATGATGCATCAAAGGGAGCTAGCCCTTATCTAGAGACTATCCTCTCTTGCTTCACCATCCCATAGGTGAGAGAGGAGTTTCCATGTTGTGAGGAGAAGGCAAGAGTTTGACCTCCTTGCCCCAGGTGCAATCTCTTGCGTCAACAGTTCTAGCACGCCCAGTGGGACCAACTGGGACAAGTTGTGTCCACAGAGTTGAAGAATTTTGGTGTGTTCTTTGACCAATCAGCCTTTGGAGGCTTTCACATCAAACACCAATGGTGAATCTGAGTTAAATCAGCTGGTTAATTAGTTCTAGTACCATACCATCAAGAAATAGCATTCTAGTATGTATAATCCCATCGTTCAAAGCCATAGACCCTATTTTCCTTGGCCAGCATGGCTACAATCCTTACCAGCCTTATGTTGATCCTTATTAGTTTTAGTATGGCCAGTCCCAGCCCTTTAATGAGCTATATCAGCCTTATGCCCAGTCTTCTCATTATGTCACTTCTCCTACTCAACCCAGTCTCTTTGCCAATCAACCCATTTCTGCCTTCAAGCGAACACTGCTGGGATACAAAAAATATGTAATAGATCTTGACACCAGAATGGGATGTGGCCAAGAAGTTCCTAATCATGTCATCCATCAAGTGAGAAATGCATTGAATCAGGTTAAGAAGGAATGGACACCCTTTGAAAGAGCCAATTGACACAGGTTTACAAATGAGATGCTAGATGTGGGTGGTTTGATTGCATCTTTAGAGGAGAGCTGAGTATTTATGAGAGGCAACCTTACCAAGTCTATCAACCTGCATACTCACTACCCCAAGCATCATATCAGTCATATACAATGCCTGATTTTGAGCCAAATCAATCCTGTCAAAGTCCTTTCCCCAATTGCGTTGAAGAGAGTTCTGAAACGGCAAATCTTGTGTTTAAGGCTAATCTTGATAGAGAGATCGAATTGGCAAACCTTCAGATGCAACAATCTATTTTGGCAGCAAGGGAAGTGAAATCTAAATCTTCACTACCCTCTCACATTATGGCCTCATCAACCCTAATGGAGATGCCCAGTCCAAATTTCTTGAGCTGGAGTCAAGTGTTTGAGTCACGAAATAGCAAGGGGGTGAAAGACATTGTCCAAGAGTGTGAGGTACAAGATCAGGTTAGTCCTTTTCAAGTTCCCCCCACCATTCTTTAGGAAGCTCCTTGCATTTCATGGCAATTTTCATGCACTCCCCATCTCTATGGTGTTTCCTTCGAGCCCCAAGATGTATAAAATGAGGATTATCTGGCTAAGCAGGTTGAGGAATTAGAGGCTAAGATGAGACTACTGGGAGAGAGAGAGATGGAGCTTTCAGACCCTGTAGAGGAGCTGACACCAAAAGACACCCCTTCCACCAATCCACAAGCTAATTTCAGTGTTGGTAAAGTGGAGGGATGAAAATCAATAAGTTTTGGCCCGAGGTCTGCCCCCTCCTATTTTAGAGAAAAATCCCTCTTGTATGCCAAATCCTTTCTATCAGATGGCACTTGATCTTTCTAGCTCATCCAATGCATCAATTGATCCTACCCTCAATCCCTTGTGCCTAGCTTTCCAACACACCTCTTCTCAGATAGCTCTTCCTGTACATGAGCAGACCCTCCCAAATCTTCCCCAACCTCCTCAAGTCTTTCAACATGATCTCCAAATTCCAAGTTGGAAGAAGGAGCATCATGAACTAGTTTAGGTCCTTGAAGAGGTTAAAGTTACTCCTTGTTCACAAGGGGAAATTTCTAATCCCAAGATCATGAGCTAGAAGCAAACAGTGGAATCTTGGGGCAGAAAGGAAGAAGAAGAGAAAGGTTTTGCTCAAAACCTTGAAGATAGGGTTGCTCCTACTCTCGATGATGATTGTGACTTTTGGGAAAGGCTCTTCCAAGAGGATATAGACAGGCAGAATGCAGAGTTGGAATCCAAAGAGAGATTCCTCAGCCAGTGTGTGATGGACGGTTCAGACCCAACATCACATTCCATGCCTGAACACACCCCACCTACACATCCCCAAGAGAGCTATCAGGCCATAATTGATATAGGTGAAGTGCTGGCCAAATGGAAAGAAGAGAATTATTCGATTCTAGTTTAAGGACTTCCTCCTCTTCCACATGAGTTTGTCCGTCAACGTTCCACTTCACCCCTTCTCGAGGAGGACCCTGTCTTGAGGGAAGCAAGTGAAGAGGAGTATGCTCAGTTCATGACTGATCAGGGAGACTTCATGAGTACGGATGAGGAGGAGATCACCTTAGGTGACATGGAGGAGCATGGAAAATCTCTTTTTCATGATTTGAATGATTTGTTTGAAGTCATTGAGGTAGGCTGCATTATTCTTTAGGGAGGCTATGAGCTGGATAAGAGCGGAGAAGGCAACATTGGGGTTTAAACAAGTTTACAAGGGGGCTACAGGACTTCAAATTTATCCCTCTGAGAGGTTGGTAAATCTAAAGATATCTTCTTTGAAATCATCAAGGAGGATGGTCATACCATGGAACCTGAGCATGAGGCAGAAGAGAGCAAGCCAGTCAAGGGTGAATATCAAGGGGCTTCTGGTGATGAGACGATAGCAATTGATTTCTTGATGGGATACACTAGCCTAAAGAACCAACAAGAGGCAAGCTTCCAAGAACAAATAGAGTACGTATACGTTGGAAGCATGTTTGAATCTCCACTCAGGTACCAGCCAACTCAGGTGACAGGCAAGAGGAGCAGGTCACCAAATCTCATTTTCCTTCAACTACTTGCTTGGCACCATAAGTCTTCTTGCCAAGAAGGGGACTTAAGAAATTTTCCCTTTGATCCAGGAGGGAGGCAAATTTTCCTAGTTAGCTGTACATAATAGTTTGTTTTTAGTATCTTTCCCGCTTTCCCTAAGTGCAATTTGCACAGGTAGTGTTTTTAGCCTTGTGTGTTTCCCTTTACTTGGGGTAAAAGGCTTCATATTTGATTCTCAAATCTTTTGGGGTTGTTGCTAATCTCTTTCATAGCTACAATCTGACTCCGTGCCCAATGGATTTCAAGGCAACTAAGTTCTAAAGCATAGCAGGCATGCTTCCCTTGTGAGTCGCCAATCTATTGACCAATTTTGCCCACAGGAAAAATTTCATTCAACTTCTCCCCTGTTGTTTAAGGCCAGTTCATTTCGGGTTCAGCAGGTTCAATGAATTCAGTTCATAGCTGGGTTCAATGGTTCAAAGGTGGAAAGTTCATCAGCTTCGGTTCAAAGGCTCATCAGTGCGCTTGGTTGAACCATTGAACTGTTGAACCATTTTAGTTCAATGGGTTCAGTTCAAGGAGGCCGCAGTTCAAAGGAAAAGACCCAATGACTTTTGACAAGGATGGTGACGTCCCAGAGGCCATCATTTTTAATAAACTAGCCATTTGTTTTTTGAACTTTTTTGAGTGTCAAGCATGGAAAAGCCCAAGGAATGCAGCGACCAGCCAAGAGATCGCCCTCGAGGGCTGAAAGAGCGAGAAAGACAAAACTGAGAAAATAAAAATCACAAATGACAAGAAAGGAGAAATGATATGGTGCAAAAGTGACAAGGCGGTCTAAATGGTAAAGTGCAGGTGATTTATTGCCTGATAGTTCCCAAATGGTGCAAACAGCAAGTAACACAACCCATGCATTTAAACGGGGACAAATTTTAGTCTGTTGGCAGAAAAGAGGTGTGATCCATGCTTCCACATTAAAGCTTGAATGCCAAAGTCAAAGTTGGTGATTATACATCATGGTTCCAGTAGGCTTCTTCTAGAATGATGACAACACAACAGTGTTGTCATCTTTCTAATGGGATGCGACAAGCCAACTTGTCAAAAAAGTGCCAAGTTTCTTTTTCCTTTTTTCTATATATTGTAACTTCTCATTTTTGAGAAGGGTCGGATCTTCCTCATTTGTAAGGCATAGCCCTGGCAAAATTTCACCTGAATCAAATAAACACAATTTTTTACCTCCATTTGGATAGATATTTCAGAGTATGTCTTGAGTGTTTGTCTATGTCCAGTCATTGTTTCTTGATGCTCTCACAGGTTCAACACCAGCAGACCTGTTATCTACAAGGCACCATTTCTACAGCTGAAAGGAGAAGAGCTGATATTTGAGAAGACTAGAACAGAAGGAGTTACAGTGTGCATTTCACAGTGCCTCAGTGATTTTTTGTTTCCTGTGTTTTCATGAAAGCCTCCTTGCCAGTTTCTTGTAGCCTAGTCCTTCTGCCAAGTGTGTAGTGTATGTATGTATTTGTCTGATTCTGAGAGTGGATGTGTGAAGGTCAACCTTTCATTTTGGTGCATCGCCTCTTTTAGAGTAGGTTGTTTGTTTTTTGCATTTCTTCTCCCTTTTCATCCCCCCCTTATTATATATATATATATATATATATATATATATATATATATATATATATATATATATATACCTATTAACTTTTGCTAGAAATAACACGATGCATCAAAGGGAGCTAGCCCTTATCTAGAGACTCTCCTCTCCTGCTTCGCCAACCCATAGGCGAGAGAAGAGTTTCCATGTTGTGAGGAGAAGGTAGGAATTCGACCTCCTTGCCTCAAGTGCAATCTCTTGCGTCAATAGGTTGCTTATGCCAATGAGCTACCAAATCAAATTATGACAACACAAGGTGATCAAGCAACCCAATTCTCAATTTTTAAGGTGTTAACACAACTTGAGATGGACAATAGATAGGCCCAATCTGATTCCACTCTTATGAATCACCTAGAAGGGGAGTTTTACATAGTCAACTATGTGGGGAACATAAGTGACTAGAATGATTGTGTTGCAGCCAACACCAGATCCAAAAGAAGAGCTATGGATGAAGCTCAAGCAGCTACTCAGGCACCTACAATGTCTCATTCATCACAAGCAAATCAAAAAAAATTCAATTATAGACTGTCAGTTGTAGCTTCAACTCCTCATGGTGTATCACAAGTTACAAATGTCCCCAAGGAGACCTCCAAGGGGGGCAATCCTTTAATCAATGTAGTGGACCAAATGAAGAAGCTACACATGAACATCTCATTGTGGGATTCTTTAGCACTACCAGGGCAAAAGGATATACTCCAAAAAGAATTGCATGGGTTAGGTGAGCGAGTTATCCCTACAAAGAATGATAATGTGTTGATAGTGACTGGGGCTCCTCCCATGGGAGCTAAAGCAAAGAAGGATGAAAAGGTCCCTCTTTTTTATCTATCCTTGATTATTGATGATTTCTTGGTCCATAATTGCTTTATTGATAGTGGAGCAAACACCTAAATTATGCCCAAATGCATAGCTGATAAGCTAGGACTCAAATATGAGCAAATGGCCAAAGGAGTTCTACAGTTGGATGGATCACCAACCAAGACCTTGGGAGTGGTAAGAGGCTTGAATCTAACTCTCCATGCCTATCCAACCTTCTCAATTCCCCATGAAGTGGTAGTGGCAGATGTTCCCCCTTATTTCACTCTTTGCTTATCCAGGGATTTCACATCCAAGATAGGTGGGTACTTGGTAGAAAATTGGTCTTACATGGTTTTTAAGACAAAGTATGGAGCTAGGGTGAAGATTGAGTCAGAGCCCATCCAAAAAAATCACCTAGAGTCATACTCACCCAAAGTAGTGGATGTCAGCTATGCCATCATTGATGAAGAACTCTAGGTAGACCAATCTCCATCATCTTCCCTTGTAGGAGTTGCTAACTTGCTCCTAGATGAATGGGGAAATGACAATTTTGAGCATGATCCTTACAAGTTCATTGAAGAGGTAGGTCTTGGATTTTATTGCATGAATGAGAAAGATGCTTTCATGCCAAATTTGATGAAGGAAAACCAAGAGGACTATGATTTGTGGCAGTTTTTCTTTGATAGACCTAGAAGCAAGTTAGGAGCTGGTGGTGGAGCAATGTTGGTTTCACCTTTAAAGGATAAATACTTCTCAGCTTCTAGGTTCTAGTTCTCTTGCACTTGCAACATAGTGGAGTATGAATCTCTTGTTCATGGTCTAGAATGGGAAAGGAAAAGAGGAATCAAAGAATTGCAAGTGTTTAATACAATGATTTGATTGTGAACCAGGTGAGGGGTCAAAGCTTGACCAAGAACTCCCTACTCAAGTCTTACAAGCACAGGGTGTGGGAATTAATGGATAGCTTCACTGCATTCAACATCACTTCCATCCCAAGAGAGGAGAACAAGCATGTAGATAGACTAGTAACAGTTGGTTCTCAGTTTTATATTCCAAAAGGGGTGAGATAAGGCAAGAATCAACACCATTTAAAGGTGATAGTGAGGCCCTCCATACTAGACAATGTCACCAATTAGTAGGTATTTGATAGTGACCAGTAAATAGCACTTTTATTATAAGAGGAAGATGAGTTCACTTCTAAGAATTAATCCAAGCTGAAACAATATTATGATGAGCAGATTATTCAACTAAAGACCACCAGACTTCCTAAAGGTCTGGTAACTCTTGAGATCATTTTTAATGAAGATGACCAACTCAAGAAGGACAAAGCAAGCATGCCAACCAAGAAAGAAAATTATGAAAGGGTGGAAATCTAAAAGGATAAGCTACTCGCGCTTCTAAAGGTATGTACCAATGAAGAAAAGCATGCTTTCATTACGTTATGCAAAGAGTTTGCCAATTTCTTTGCTTGAGAGTATGGTGATTTGAAGGGGTTTGACCCAAGCTTAGCCCAACACACCATTGAGCTAGAAGAAGGTGCCAAACCCATTAAGCAAAAGCAAAGGCCAATCAATCCAAGGATTGAGCCTCTCATGAAGAAGAAACTCACCAAATTGATCAAGTCTAGGATCATCTTCCCTATCAAACACTCTTTTTGGATGGCCAATTTGGTCCCCGTTAGGAAGAAGAATAGAGAGATCAGATTGTGTGTGGATTTTAGAGACCTGAGTAGAGTCTCATTAAGAGATCACTATCCCCTCCCAAGTATGGATTATATTATTTTGATGGTGACAAGCAGTGAAAGATTCTCCCTCTTGGATGGTTACTCTGGATACAATCAAATTTTGGTGCAAGATTGTGACCAGTACAAGATAGCCTTCACCACCAAGTGGGGAGATTCTGCCTACAGGAAGATGCCATTCAGACTGTCAAATGCTGGAGCTACCTTCCAACATGCTATGGATATGGCTTTTCAAGGTTTGATAAATGGAATTGTGCTAGTTTATCTTGATAATATGACAATCTTCTCTAAGGAGGCAAGTGAACATCTGAAGCACCTGAGGAAAATCTTTGAGAGGTGTAGAGAGTTTGGCATCTCTCTTAACCCTAAGAAATGTGTGTTTTTTGTCCACAAAGGCAAAATCCTAGGCCATTTCATTTCAAAATAAGGCTTGTCCATTGATCTAGAAAGAGTGCATGCCATCGTAGCATTGTATTTGCCTAAGCACAAGAAGGGCATGCAAAGTTTCTTTGGTAAAATAAATTTCATTAGGAGATTCATTCCTAAATTTGCTGAGTTGGTCAAGCCACTAACTTCCATGCTGAGGAAGGACAAGACATTCACATGGACAATAAGGAGAAGAGAAATCTTTGAAGTCATCAAGCAATCTATCACCCAGGCTCCCACGCTGACTAGTTTAGACTTCTCCAAGGACTTCAATATCTACACCTTTAAAAATGAAGAGGTAATCTCTGCTATGCTCACTCAAGTGAATGGTGAGAATTTAGAACAACCTCTTGCATTTTTTAGCCAAGGCTTAGAAAGCTACAAGATTAGGTACATGTATGTTGAGAAACATGCACTTGCAGTCATATGAAGTTTGAAGAAATTCAAACATATGTTGTCTAATAATAAGATTCACATCATGGTGCCACATCCTAGTGTAAAAGACTTCTTGCTGAGCCGAGACTTGAATTGAAAAAGGGTAGGGTGGATCACCAAAGTAATGGAGTATGATGTAGAGATCAAGACCACCAAGTTGGTAAGGGGAAGAGGGATATGTGAACACCTCGCTACATACTAAAAAGAGCCAAAGGAGGAAATTTGGGTACTCCATGATGAAGCTCCAATAGAAATACCTATAATCATGAAGAGTTGGGTACAAGACATGGTTTTTTTCCTTCAAATTGGTGAGTGTCCATAAAGTCTTGATAGGATCAGGAGGAGGTATTTTAGGCTCTAATCTCTTCCTTATGTCCTAGTTGATGGAGTGTTGTTTAGAAAGGACCTTTTAGGGGTACTCTTGAGATGCATTGACTCAAACCAAGTTGATAGGGTATTGTCTGAGTTCCATGATGGACAGTTGGTGGCCACTTTGCTCCCAAGGCCACAACTACAAAGATTATAAAGGTTGGCTAATTTTAGCCCAATTTGTTCAAAGACACTCATGCTTGGGTGAGGAAATATCAAAAATGTGCTTTCTTTGATGGGAAGTAATGGCTGACTGTAATGCCTCTTCATCCTATTTAGGTAGAATAACCATTCATGAATGCGGGTTGGACTTCATAAGACTGATCAACCCTCCCTCTAATGCTGGCCATAAGTGGGTCTTGATTGCTACAAATTATTTCACAAGATGGGTAGAATCCATAGCTTTGAAAGAGGCCAATGAAAGCATAGTCCTAGACTTCTATGAAGGCATAGTGATGAGATTTGGGGTTATAGCCACAATCATTTCAGATAATGCATTAGATTTATTGGGAACAAAGACAAGCGAGTGGGCATTAAAGTATGACATCTATCTCAACACATCTTCCAACTACTACCCACAAGGAAATGGGTTGGTTGAGTCCACAAATAAGAATATGATCAGGATCATTAAAAGGATAATGGAGGAAAATCAAAGGACTTGGCATGCCAAGTTGAAGACAACTCTTTGGGTAGACAAAATCACTCCAAAGAGGGCGATTGGGAATTCACCATACACACTTGTGTATGGAAAGGAAGCTAGACTCCCTATTTCACTTGAGTTGCCAGCCTTGGATCTTGCCCATCAACTGTAATTGGTTGAGAGTGATATCTTGGAAGTCAGGTATTGTGAGCTAATGGAGCTTCAAGAAACAAGAAATCAAGCCATAAATGCAATGACTAGCTGCTAACAGTAAACAAAGAAGCATTTTGACAAGAGGTATATGCCAAGGAGCTTCTCAGAAGGTGGCATTATCTTGAAGTGGGATGAAGACTGAGCTAAACTTGGAAGGCATACATGTTAAGTTGTGGATCTAAAAGCTTCACTGATGCAAATGGAGGAGGTTACTGAGTGTTACAATAACCGACGTCAGTCTGATCAACTGACATCGGTCATCTTCAGTGTACGCAGTAATTGACATCAGTTATGGGTTGACTGACATCGGTCAGACAGGAATCGATGTCGGCAACCTGTGTGTGTGTGTGTGCGTTTGCATGTGCTTCCAAAATTGGTCTAATTTTAGACAGACAGTTAGTTTGCATGTAAAAGATTAATTTTAGTCTTGAGTCTGCATTTCTAATTATTGTAATTAGGAAGTCTAATTATTGTTTGCATGGGATCTATTTAAGAGACCCATGGGGCTGTATTTTAATCAAAGACAACGAAGAGATCCTTCCAATTGTAAGATCAGTGGATCTACAGGTAGCAAGATCAGGGGAGATCTACATGGTAAATAAGGTTAGTTGATCTGCAGATGTGTGTGTGTGCAAGGTCAAAGGAGATTTGCAGGGTAGAAAGGTCAAAGGAGATCTACAACACAAGGTGCAAGATTAGGGAGATCTACTTGGAGTACTTGGAGTACTTGGTGGACTGGCAGTATTGTTACTGACTGGTGGAGGGAACAACAAATTGGTGTTAAGTTGATTGTTGTTTGTAATTGATTGTGTGAGAGAGAGAAATCTTGAGGGAGAATTACTGGTATGCCCAAGAGGTGTGGGAGAGTGTGATTTCTTCATTGTATTTCCTTCTGGAAGAGTGTTAATACAAGATTGTATTGTCTCTCATATTCTGTGTTATTTTTGAATTCTAGTTACATATTACTTCTGGTTAAATTTCGTGTTTAGTTGCTTATACAAAGGTAATCAATTGTGCTCTTAATCCTAACAATACAAAGTTTTATGCCTTGTAGAGTGGCCCATATATCATCACCCAATGCAAATAACATAATGCTTTCCAAAACTCCAAGTTGGATGGTGAAGAGCTACATATCCCAATCAATGGGATATATCTTAAACATTGTCACTAGCTTTCTTTTGCCATGTAAATAGTTTCCTTGTCTTTTCTTCATTTTCCCTAAGTACTTTTATGTATGTGTTTAGTATTTTTTAGCCTTTGTGTGTGTTTTCCTTATCATTTGGGGTGAATCTTTGATTGATTCTTAGGTCTTTACAAGGATGTTGTCAACTTTTCAAGTTGCAGCCTGACTCTATGCCCAATGGATTTTTAAGACACTAGTCTTCTCAAGCATAGCTGGCATGCATCCCCTATGAATCACCAAATTTGTTGACCTATTTTTGGTCTTTTAGGCCAAAATTTGGGGCCCCTTTCTTTTTCCTTGTAAGGGTCTTTCGATCTAGGTTTTGGCTAGTTCATCTCGTAGCTACCTTGTGTAGATTTTTCTCTGTCAGGTCTTTTTCCCTAAAAAAACCAAGTGTTTTCTTCTTTTGCTTGCCAAGTGCTTCAGGTTTGGCAAGCAAGAGTCCATTTAAAACTCATTTTGATCTCGGATGCTTAACAAGGCAAGTAAGTTACTTAGGAGGGATTTTTATCAGCAAAATGGACTAAGTTCAAAAGGTCGAAGGATCATTTACAAAAAGTTTGAAGGGTAGGTTCCCTTGTGGAGGGAACTTAGGTGGCAAGAGGACCTTTTTAATTCTTTTGAAAGGTGGCTTAGAGCCAAGAAACCCTTGTGGGGGGCAGGCAATGAGAAAAATGGACCTTTGTAAAAGCTTTAAGGGTAACTTTGGGCTCGAGGTGTCCTTGCAGAGGGCAGATGGTTGAAGCAAAAGGGCAAGGCAAAAAGCACGAGAAGGACTTGCCCTTCAAAAAGTTGAAAAGCCAAAGAGAGAATTCCTTCAGAAATTTTTTTTGAAGGAAGTCCAAAAAGGAAAACCCAAAGAGTGAATTATTTTGAACAAAAAGTTCTAAGGAATTCCTTTAGACATTTTGTCTGAAGAAATTTGACAGTTGAAGAAAGTCTGAAAAAATTCAAAAGACAAAATTCTGAAGGGTAGGTGTCCTTATAGAGGGCACTTGGATTTGAAAAGAAGACCTTTTCATTTTTTTTGAAGGGTCACTTTCCCTTCAAAAAATTTCATTTGCACAAAATCTGAAGGAATTGCCAAAGGGGGTGACAGGTTTGTAAATGTCAAATTTAAGGTGGTGAGCTAGCCGTTGGGGAGCAATCAAAGAAACATTCTTTTAGACAAAATGTCTGAAAGAATTCTTTCAAAAAAAATTTTGAAGGGATGAAGGAAAGAAATCCCATTGAATAAGGTCCAAAAGTGCAAACTTAGAAAGGAAATAATTCTTTTGGACAAAATGTCTGAAGGAATTCCTTCAGACATTTAGTCCAAAAAATTCAAAGGCCCAAGAACCTAAGGAATGACTCAATGACCCGGTAAGGAAAGGAGCCCAAGAGAAAATTCATAAATGTCAAGAGCCTAAATTGTGAAGAAAAGGGAATGTTGACGCTGTGGATTGCACCCTTGAGAGAAGGCTGGGCTTCTCTCTTCCACGCAACACAATGGAGACTGCTCTCTTGCCTGTGGGTCTAGCAAAACTGAGAGGAAAATCTCTAGATAAGGGATAGCTCCCTTTGATGCATCTCTGATTTATTCCAGTACATTTGCTAATATATATATATATATATATAAGGGGTGGGGTTGAAAAGAGAGAAGGATGTCTGAAACAGAACCTAAGCTAAGACGGTAATACACCAAAAAAGTTTGATCTACTCATTTGCTCACACTTAAAACCATAAGAGCACATACATACACTTTATCTAGTGAAAGGACCAGACTGCAGAGAACTTAATAGAAAGGCTTAATGAAGACACATAGAAGATGAAATTACCACAGGTGTTGTAGGAAGACACACTGTCTGAAAATCCTCTCCTATTTTTGCACTCTAGATACAACTCTTTTTGCTACTTGCAGGAATGGCGCTTTGTCTATATTAGGTGTGCTAGTATCAAGCCTATGAAAGCATCATGGAATAATGACTAGACACAAGGTTAATACTCAGGCACACTTAGAGATATATCCAACCAGATAGAGGTAAAACACTTTTTATTGATTTAAGGTGAAAATTTGGCAGGGCTACACCATACAAAAATAAGAGGTCCTATCTCAAATGAGAAGTTACAAATATATAGCCTTTTGGAATAGACTTTAATACTTCTGGAAATAAATGACCCATGCTGCATTGAAAGCCTTGGGAAAAGGAAGTCATTGTTGCTAATATCATCCTTCTAGAAATAGCCTGCTAGAACTATGTTGTGTAGTCGCCAGTCTTGAATTTAGCACTTTAAACATATTAAACGCTACTACGGAAGCATGAGTCACCCAATTATTTTAATGACAAGGCCACCCATTTTGTCTACAAACAAGACTGCTTATTAAAAATATTCACGTGGTTGTCTGCTCATTAATGCAAAATAAGGAAAAATAGGCTGCATCATTCACTGTTTGCGTTCTTTGATGACCACTTAGTGGAGACTATTTCAATCACTAGAATAAATCCTCTACCGATGCTTTCCTTTTTCCACTTGGGTTGTCCCTATCTTTCCTTGTTATTTTTGTCTCTTCCTAGCTTTGTCTTTTCCTGGCTTTGTCTTTTCCTAGCTTTTTCTTTTCCTAGCTTTATGAGCACTCAGGGCTATCTTCCCATCTTTTGTTAGCTCCTTAGGCTCCTTTCTCAATGGTCTCTTCCCTTTTGGCCTTAAGCCCTTTGAATTCCTTTGGGTTCGTGCTCAAGCATTTAAAAATCAATGGCTATTTACTGAGGTAGAAGTTGACGTTTGTGCAACCGTCATCAATTTCTTCAGATCATTTCCTTCGGACCTCGTATGTGGGATTTTGTTTGGGACACCTTCCAATAGTATTGACCTTTCGAGCCTTTCATTTGGTCCACTTCACTGTTGAAAGATCCTTTGAAGGAGATGTAGAGGACACTTCCCCAAGAAACATACCCTTTAAGGAAATTGTTTAGGGCACTTTATCCATAAGAATTTGGCCTTTAGAACTTTCTGTATTTAAATAATTCCTTCGAGACTTATGTGGAGCACTTGGTCAAGGAAAAAATCCCTTCAAAAAATCACAAGTGGACCATTTCTCTGAGAGACATCCCTTTGGGTCTTGAAAAGGTCCCTTTCACAGTTGTTGAGAGCCCCTCGAAAGGGCACCTGCCTTTGGGGTACTTCAGGCGGCCTTGGTCTTCAAATCCTTCAGACAAAATGTCCAAAGGAATTCCTTCAGACATTTTGTCTGAAGGAAATCTTCCCTTCATTTTGCCGCTTGCTTCTTTTGGCAGGTTTTATCTTTGGGGGAAATTCCTTCGAACAAAAAGTTTGAAGGAATTCCTTTAGAATTTTTGTCCGAAGGATTTTCTTGTGTGAATTTTTGCCACAATTTTTTTTTTGAAAGATAACCCTTTTATTCTTTGACTTGGCAATTTCTTTAGACAAAATGTCCGAAGGAATTCCTTCAGGTTTTTTACCTAAAGAAATTCAACCTTTGTCTTCACCTTTTGCCTTAGCATTTTTGAAGGAAAACTCACCCTTTTGATTTCTCCACAAGGGTTTCCTACCCCCCACAAGGGTACTTTTGGGTCTCGAACTGCCCTCCGTAGCCTGCTGGAATGGTCCAATTTATTTCTGACTATTCTTTGCAAGGGTACCTACCCTTTAGGATTTTGCAAACCCCTTGCATTCTTAGAGCTAGTCCATCTCTTTGCCAAAAGGCTTGTGCAACCAAATTCATGATTGATGGCTCAAAATAGCAGGGGAAGAAGGAGACCGATTTTGGTCTGCAAGACCAAAATGGTCAACAAATTGGTGATTCCTAGGGGAAGCATGCCTGCTATGCTTAAGAAACCAGTAGCCTCAAAGTCCATTGGGCATGGAGTCAGAACACAGCTTGAAAAAGTTAGCAACAGCCTCGAGAGATCCAAGAATCAATCATGAAGCTTTTTACCCCAAACACAAAGGAAAACACACACAAGGCTAAAAAACACTACTTGTGTAAACAACACTTAGGGAAAATAGGGAAAGAAAAACTGAAAGCAAACTACTATGTACAGCTAACCAGGTATAGTTGCCTCCCTCTTAGATCAAAGGGAAAACTTCTTAAGTCTCCTTCATGGCAAGAAAACTTATGATGTCAGACAAGTGGCTGGATAGAATGGAGATTTGGTGACTTGCTCTTCTTGCCTGCCACCTTGATTGGCTCATATCTGAGTGAATCGAGGGAAAACATGCTTCCAACATATATGTATTCATCTTGTTCTTAGAAGCTTGCCTCCTATTGGTTCTTCATGCTGGTGTGTTTCATCAAGAAATCAATGGTTGTTGGCTCATCACCATAAGCCCTTTGATATGTATAGTGGACTAACTTGTCCCCTTCTGCTTCATTGAAAATCCCGTCAAACTGATCCTCTGCTTCATCATGGCTTACCTAAAGAAGGGTGACTATTGTGATGTCTAAAATGAGGTCACAGACTGAGTGCTCATCCCATAGAACATCACCTTCTTGTTCAAGGCTCTCTTCTTCAAAGCTTTCCTCAAGATAGAGCCTCTCCTTTTCCTGCTCAAAGACCAAAGTCTCTAGCTGTTCAAAGAGATCATCCTGATTCTCCTCCAACTTGGGTTCCTTGGCATGGTCATTTTCTTGATCAAAGAGACAAGGAAGATCATCAAACAAGGGGGAAGAGAGCTCACCATGCTTACTTTTCTCTTCATATTGCTGGAACATCCGCATGTATGCATGACCTATGTCCTCTCCATTGTTGATGATGTCTTCAAAAGGAGCATCCATGATGATTTCATCTTCATTGTCACTCATGATAGCCTCTTGGGAAGCTACAAATTAGATCTTCTCTTCTTCACTTGCCTCTTGCAAAATAGGTTTCTCCTTGAGAAGGGATGAAGTGGAAGGCTGATGGTTAAACTCATGTGGAAGAGGAGGTAGTCCTTGAGCTAGAATCGAATGATTCTCTTCCTTCCATTTCACTAGCACTTTATCTATATCAGATGTGGCCTGATAGCTATCTTGAAGGAGTATATATGGGGTGTGTTCAGACATGGAATTTGTTGTTTGGTCTAAACCATCCATCACACCTTGGCTGAGGAACCTCATTCTGGATTCCAACTCTATAATTTGCCTGGCTATATTCTCTTGGAAGAGCCTTTCTTGGAGATCATAAGCATCATCATGATGACTAGGAGCAGTTTCATCTTCTTCAAGGTTTTGAGCAAAACCTTTCTCCTCCTCCTTTCTACCCCATGATTCCATTGTTTGTTTCCAACTCATGACCTTGGGATTGGAACTTTTCTCGTGTGAACAGGCAACAACTTTATCCTCTTCAAGGTCCTGAGCTGGTTCATGGTATTCCCTCTTCCAACTTGGAATCTTGACATCATGTTGAAAGACTTGAGGAGGCTAAGGAAGATTAGGAAGGGACTGGTGATGTACAGGAAGAGTTTCTTGAAGAAAGGCGTGCTGGTTCATGGTATTCCCTTCAAAGGAGGATTCACAATCTAAGGAATTGAGAAGGTTCATCTCCATGAGAGGTTTCTTTAATGCCCTTTGATGTTGGAAAGCTAGATGCAAGGGATTAAGATCAGTATTTGTTACTGCATCAGATGAGCTAGAGTGAGCAAGTGCCATCTTGTAGAAAGGATTTGGTGCACAAGAGGGGGATTTCTTTAGAATAAGAGGGGGCACACAATGCTGAGTGTATTGAATGAATAGACTATTCCCTTTTACTACCTCCTCTTCCATGGATTGCGAGGCCTGAGATTGCCTAAACAAGCACTCCTCTTTGTACATAAGCTCTTGCTGATATCTATACTGCTCATCCAATCTGTCTATCTCCATCACTTGCTTCTCAAACTCCAACATTACTTCCCTTATTGTTGAAGGGCAACTAGGAGAGCTGCTTGAGGTGATTCCATGAACAACCTGAGCTTGATCAAAGTTATATGAAGGAAAACAAGGTCCATGGTTCTGAGCAATGGAATTATACATACCAAACTGTGATTTCTTGATGGCACCAGGACTACTTAACCAACTGATTCAACTTGGAGTCACCATTGGTGTTGATGAAAAAAGCCTCTGAAGGCTGGCTGGTTAAGGAACACACCAAAATTATTCAACTCTTTGGATAAAAAATTGGTCTCACTAGGCCTGCCAAAAACTGTTGACACTGTGGATTGCACCCTTGAGAGAAGGCTGGCCTTTTCTCTTCCACGTGGCACAATGGAGACACCTCTCTTACCTGTGGGTCTGGCAAAACTGAGAGGAGAATCTCTAGATAAGGGCTAGCTCCCTTTGATGCATCTCTGATTTATTCTAGTACATTTGCTTATATATATATATATATATATATATATATATATATATATATATATATATATAAGGTGGGGGGGTTGAAAAAAGAGAAGGATGACTAAAATAGAACCTAAGCTAAGACAGTGATGCACCAAAAAATTTTGATCTATTCATTTGCTCACACTTCAAACCATAAGAGCACATACATACACTTTATTTGGTAAAAGGACTAGATTGCAAATAACTTAATAGAAAGGCTTAATGAAGACACACAAAATATGAACTTACCACAGGTGCTATAAGAAGACACGCTGTCTGATAACCCTCTCTTATCTCTGCGCTCTAGATACAACTCTTTCTGCAACCTACAGGAATGGCACTTTGTCTATACCAGGCGTGCTAGTATCAAGCCTATGAAAGAATCATGGAATAATGATTGGACACAAGGTTAATACTCGGGCACACTCAGAGATATATCCAACTAGATAGAGGTAAACCACTTTTATTGATTCAAGGTGAAAATTTGGCAGGGTTACGCCATACAAAAATGAGAGATCCTATCTCAAATGAGAAGTTACAAATATATAGCCTTTTAGAACAGACTTTGGCACTTTTAGAAATAAATGACCCATGCTGCGTTGAAAGCCTTGCAAAGAGGAAGTCACTATTGCTGATATCATCCTTCTAGAAATGGCCTGCTAGAACCATGTTGTACAGTCGCCAGTCTTGACTTTAGTGCTTAAAACGTATTAAACACTACTACAAAAGCATGAGTCGCCTGATTGTTTTAATGACAAGGCTACCTGTTTTGTCTGCAAACAAGACCGCTTCTTAAAGAGATTCACGTGGTTGTCTGCTCATTAATGCAAAATGAGGAAAAATAGGCTACATCATTCACTATTTGCGTTCCTTGATGACCACTTGGCAGAGACTATTTTAATCACTGGAATAACTCCTCTATCGATGCTTTCCTTTTGCCACCTACACTGTCCCCGTCTTTCCTTGTTATTTTTGTCTCTTCCTAGCTTTGTCTTTTCCTGGCTTTGTCTTTTCCTGGCTTTTTCTTTTCCTGGATTTGTGAGCACTCGGGGCTATCTTCCCATCTTTTGTTGGCTCCTTAGGCTCCTTTCTCAGTGGTCTCTTCCCTTTTGGCCTGAATCCCTTTGAATTCCTTCGGGTTCATGCTCAAGCATTTAAAAATCAATGACTATTTGCTGAGGCAGAAGTTGACGTTTGTGCAACCATCATCAATTTATTTAGATCATTTCCTTCAGACCCTATATGTGGGATTTTGTTTGGGACACCTTCTAATAGAATTGACCTTTAAGGTCTTTCATTTGGTCCACCTCATTGTTGAAAGATACTTTGAAGAAGATGTAGAGGACACTTCCCCAAGACACATACCCTTCGGGGAAATTATTTAGGGCACTTTCTCCATAAATTTTTTTCCTTTATAACTTTCTGCATTTGAACAATTCCTTCGAGACTTGTGTGGAGCACTTGGTCAAGGAAAAAATCCCTTTGAAAACTCACAAGTGGACCATTTCTCTGAGAGACATCCCCTTCGGGTCTTGAAAAGGTCCCTTTCACGATCGCCGAGAGCCCCCCGCAAGGGCACCTACCCTTTGGGGTACTTCAAGCGGCCTTGGTCTTCAAATCATTCAGAAAAATGTCTGAAAGAATTCCTTCAGACATTTTGTCTGAAGGAAATCTTCCCTTCATTCTGCCGCTTGCTTCTTTTGGTGGGTTTTATCTTCGGGCAAAATTCCTTCAGACAAAAAGTCCAAAGGAATTCCTTCAGACTTTTTGTCTGAAGGATTATCTTGTGTGAATTTTTTTGAAAGATAACCCTTTTGTTCTTTGACTTGGCAATTTCTTCGAATAAAATGTTCGAAGGAATTCCTTCGGGCATTTTGCCCGAAGAAATTCAACCTTTGTCTTCGAATTTTGCCTTAGCATTTCTAAAGGAAAACTCACCCTTTTGATTTCTTCGCAAGGGTTCCCTGCCCCCCTAAGGGTACTTTTGGGTCTGGAACTGCCCTCTGCAGCCTGCTGGAATGGTCTAATTTGTGCCTGACTGTCCTCCGTAAGGGTACTTTCCCTTCAGGATTTTGCAAACCCCTTGCATTATTTGAACTGGTCCATCTCTTTGTTGAAAGGCTTGTGCAACCAAATTCATGACTAATGGCTCAGAACAATAGGGGAAGAAGGAGACTGATTTTGGTCTATAAGACCAAAATGGTTAACAGGGAAAAAATAGCAAGGTAGGAAAAAAGTGAAGTGGGTAACCCAGGACATTACCACATGCACATAGGACAAAAGCTCAAGATGCTCTAGGTGGCATAACAAGTCAAAGCACAGACCCAGAGGTGAACCAAACCATGGCAGGTGGCACAGGAGTCGTCAGCAGAGAAGTAAATACACTTAGGTGAAATAGTCTCCACCAAAAATTGATAAAGAGATTGGTTGCGAGTACTGAAGTGAAGTGGCCTATGTTTTCTTGTTTTCATTAATGAATAGCCATTTGTACTCAGTATTGAAGAGAGCATGGCCTGATCAACATATCTTTAGGATTGGCCTTGTCGTTTGCTAGGTGAAGTAACCCATGCTTTTGCAGGCTCAGACAACAAGGGCAATGACTTAAGCACCTACAACATGGCTTTCACATATGCATTTAAGAAGAGAGGCAGTAACACGGGTTGGTGGTCACCATAGGAGTGATTAATGCAGCATGGGTTTCTTTCCCTTGACTGGTTAATGACTTATTTTCCCAGTCCTCTATATAATTGTAATTTCTCATTTGAAGAAAAGGATCTCTCAGCATTGTATGGTGAAGCCCTGAAGAAATTTACCTTGAATCAAAAGAAGCATTTTACCTCCATTTGAGTTACACGTTTGTAAATGTCTATGGTCTCATCTTATGTTCATCCATTTCCTTTAATGCTTTCATAAGTCTATATTAGCATATCTAGTGTATTGTGAATCCTTTTATGTAGGTCAACAAGAAATGTCCAGCTCAAAGCATAAGTGCATATGAACAAACTATCCAATAGTGTGTCTTTTGAACACCTTTGGTAGTTTCTTCCTCCATATACCTTCATAGGATCCTTTGTTGAAACACTGATGCAGTTAGTTTCTCATTTAAATGAAGTGTCTGTTGGCTTCTCTTTGGTGTAAAGTGTAGGTAAAGGCTGAGTAGACCAACCAGTTTGGTGCATCACCACATTAGTTAGGTTCTATTTTTTTAGTTTCTCTCTCTCTTTTCATCCCCCCCCCCCATTGTTAGCATTAGGAAATCTAGGGCCTCAAGGTGCATCAAGGGGAGCTAGCCCCTAATCTTGAGATCCATCCCTCAAGTTTGCCACCCACAACAAGAGGAATGTTTCCATTGTGTCACATGGAGGAAAGGAGCTGAGTATCCTTTCAGAGGGTGCAATCCACAACGTTAATAACAATCAGGTTTGAAAAGCTTGAAGTCTTAAGGCTTGGGAAACAACAAAGTGAGAAGACTTCAAGATGGACAAGCCCAAAGCAAATAGGCTTAGAGAACCTGAATTACTTTGCATAGAGTAAGTCAGGTTTTTCCAAGTACTCTACTTAAAAGGCTTTATAAGTGAAGGATCTGAGAAAGTCTGAAGTTGGGGAGTTAAAAAAACCCGAATTACTCTACGTAGAGTAAATCAGGATTCTCCAAGGGCTCGACTTAAGCTTGGTCCAGCAACATGAGAATCATGATGCAATGAATGGAAGGCTTCCACATGGCATAATTGGAGCAAAAAGGGCCAATCAATAAAGAACAAGTTGCATAAAGATGTTCAATAAACACGGGAGAGTCTGAGCGATTGGTCATTGGAAGCTATGAAGGCTCTCATCTGCCATGGTTCACTGCCCACAATCACCGTTCGATGCTTAAATGTGTAATGCCAAGAAGAAGCATCCTAGCTACACACGACATGACTTTTTTAGATGTGCCAAAGAAAGTTTTAAAGATGGGAGGGGCTCGAGAGGATTGTCGAGTGTCTTGAGTGGTGCATTTAGGGAGAACAAGAAAGTGCAACGTCATAGTTCCTACCATCGATGACTTATTCTCTCTTCCCTTTCTCTCTTCCCCCTTTTCTATATATATATATATATATATATATATATATATATATATATATATATATATACAGAGGCCTTAGAACCAAGAAAATGATCCCCATATTGGTGATAGAATCACTCTACAGAAATCGCTTTGTACAAGACTCTTTTGAAACAATACAAGGAAGACTTTTCTTTTTCTGGTTAAAACAAGTGTGCACATTTCATTTCATTTTGCAGAATGTATGATTGTTATTCATCACCTATGATTTCTTCCAACACCTTGCTTTTAGTCCTCTTGGTTTTGTGTAGGATTACGTGAAGTGTCTATGTGTAGAGCTCCTTTAAAGTGTTACCAGTTCATAGTGTCTCCCTTAGACCTATTTTGTTATCCTTCAAAGTGTAAGGCTTCTCTCCAACCTTTATGCAAAAGCTCCATGCCTATGGCTTTGAGATAGAACCAGAATAGCCTGTGTCCTATTTAGATTCATCAGTAGTTGGCTCTTTTCCCAGACCAAGTGGATCACTTCTTTTGGTGCATCACCTCCCTTAGCTTAGATTTTATTTTAGTCATCCTCTTACCCCTTTTCCTTAGCAAATAGTAGATTTTAGTGTGAGATCAAGAGCTTAAGTGAAGCACCTGAGGAGCTAGCCTCATAAAAAAACCTAGAAGTTCAACCTCACCATAGGATACCCACATCCTGAAGTTGTCCCCGTGCTTATAGATGGAAGTGAGGGAGCCTGAAGAACTCTCTCATAGGGGTGCAATTCCAAGCTATAACAAAAACTCTCTCATTATTGAACCTAAAACTATTTTGGATAGGTTCTCTGTCAACTTCATAATCAGATTGTCACCGAAGTTTTATTCTAGTGGCATGCGATACAACTAGAAGATGCAACTTGGGAACCCCTCTTTCAAATCCAACAACAGAATCATCTTCAACTTTTAGGGCAAATATTTTAAAGGGGGAGGGCATGCTATGATACTTTCACCCTAACTCTTTCTTTGCAATTGTTGTCATTAATAAAAGCTACATATGTATATACTTTGTCAGTCATTCCTTAAGCTATTGTAATAATCCTATATTCATGGGAGGTAGTAGTTAGCTAGTATAGAATTAATATAAATAGAAGCCTAGACTAGTGGAAAGACATCCACAAATTATATTGTATTGAGCTTGCTCCCTTGAATACACAATTGATATTGTAATGCAATTATGCTCCTTTTTAATGCAAGTCTTTTTCCATTCATTTATTATATTATTTATGGTATTTGCACAATTGTTCTAATCTATTGTAGGAAGGGGCATATCATACTCATATAAGCATAATGCATATAGACATAATAATAATGAACATAGACATAACAACTACAAATCAAAGCAATCATATACACACATTATAAACATTGGATCATAGGGAGCATGCGTAGCAATCATGTGAGAAATAACATCATAAAAAACACTATATCATTGCAAACCTTAAACATAAGTGAATCATGTCAAGTATGTATGCCTCATACACCAATTGTGTAACATATAAATCTTGCATCACAAATAATGTTGAGAACATTCGGACATAAATGATATTTTTTTATCCTACATTGCCCACAAGATAATTGTGGGATAGTATGACAATCATGAAACATTCTTGGAACTTTCAGAATATTAAATGGATCATACATAAGTTTTTCCACCAAAGTAGAAGACCATATGCCCTGTACTGAAATAAATTAGGGGATCACTTACACACCTCATTGAACAATATATAATGTAAATGCAAAAAACAATCCTTGATAAACTTCCACAAAGAAAATCTCATACATCAAATTGGTATCCTTCTTTGTGGTGAGCTAAAACACTAACTTAACATTTTGAGTAGTGGCGACTACAATGACTAATTAGTTCTAACACTCAAATTCATTTCTGGTCCAGACCACTTTCTAGTGGAATTGTGTGTATACAAACAAATTTAAAAATTTAGACATGAAATCACAAATGGGTGGAATGAAATGCAGTTATGTTTGGATTCTTGAATGTATTCGCTTAGTTCCCCGTTACATATAGTAAACTCCAACGGAAATTGCGAACAATAAAGTTTTTGACAACATTTTTGAAGAACAAAGGGAATTGGAAGAGTATTACCGTAAGATTATGGAGTCTTTCTTAGTTCTGGTAGTTAGGAATATAATTGGATGTACGCTGAATTATTAGAGGTCAAGATATAACCAGACCATAAGGAGATATTTTGGGAGTAAAGATCTGAGTGGAATGGCCGGAAGAGGGAGACAAAATCATTGAATTCCTCCACACAACCATTGGTGCACACAGATCACATAATTGGATGCGAAAATTAACTCCATCAAAGAAAAATTGGAAAATACCCATGACGCAAATAGTTGTCTTTACTCATTTTCCAATCTTACGCAAAAAACATATCTAGATATATCAGCATTCTCAAAATGAAGCATTGCCATGCATTCCATGTCTAATTATGCCCAAGTGGAATAAAAAGTTGACAATTAATCCCTGTAAAAAAATTGGAATCAACAATGTTTCAAACAAAGCAGGGGAAAGTGCCATATTACATGAAATCTTTCATGAAAACCACATCCATGGTGGATGGAATCCTCATAAACTCAAGCTTCGATTGAATCAATAATGTTCTCAGAAAACCCTGTACCATCCCCACACTTGTATTTGTAAAGTGGAATGGGGAAGAAGAGGAAAAACCTGAAGCTATAGCCAAGAGGAGAAGACTCGATGTATTTCCTATCTAATTCTTTAAACATTTTTGGGACATGGTTACAAAAGATATTTGGTGGGCATCTCCAGAAGAATCAACGGAAAAAAAATATAATGTCTAGATCTTCGAGTGGCACCTTCATTTCTCTTATCCAAAAAAACACAAGATGCTTCCCTACTTAAGCCTTCCACCCAATAGCTTTAGGTAATACCATATACAAAATTATAGCAAAAATAATGGCGAATAGGCTAGAGCCTATGTCCCTCAGTACCTTAGAAAAAGGAGGTTTTGTGGCAGGTATGCAAAGTTTAGAGAAAATTATTACTTCTCCCTATTTAAAATTATGTGTTATAATATAATATTTTTACATGAGCAAGAGGTAGTTTATAAGGCACTATCAGTACCAGAATTTTTGCTAATATGGTTAGGGGCTAAAGGGTGAAAAAGCTTGAAGCAGTGGATTATACTTGCCATCCTATTAACATCGCCAACAGTTTACAAAGAAAGTGACATACTTCACAGAAGTTAAGGATTTCGATCTATTATAATACACTCTACTCTTGCTTGTGGTTGTTATCTTGTGATGCTTTACATTTCTTTCATTACTTCTCTTTAAAAAAAAAGTAGCATATCCCCTATTGGTCGAGGATTTTGTTCCACTACAATATTTCTCTATCTATGTAGAAGTGATTTATTCACCGAATACAACACACGATAGAAGTATGCTGTTAAAATTGACTATCTCAAAAGCTTATGACTCCCGTTTGGTTTTGGCCAGGACTCGGTGGCACTAGTTATGAATTGTATATCCTTGAAAATCATAGTTTTAGTCAATGGATCCCCTTCTCCTTTCTTCCGATCCAAGCGAGGAATCAGCTAGGGAGATCCATTGTCCCCTATTCCAGCTTAATACTGAAAACTATTGGAAAGTTCAAGGATTAGAAGTTGACATTATCTTAATCTTTTAATCCATCTCCAGTTTGTTGATGGTAGTCTACTAATTGGACGCAAAGCCTCAGTCTAAGAAGCTAAACCAATTTTAGGCATTGTGAAAACTTTCTCAGCTGCTGCAAGATTATTGATTTACGCAGCCCAATCATATTTTTTTTCGTTTTAACTCTTCTCAGATTGCTAAGAGATGAATTAAATAATCCTAGTTTTTTCAACAGGTTCCTTTTTGTTTACTTATTTAGGCATTAACAAAGAGTGCCTATAGATGCAGTGATTGAAATGATATTTTGGTACGTATTCAAGAGAAATTCAAGATTTGGACTAACAAATGGCTTTCAAAAGGAAGACGATTAACTCTCATTAAATCAGTTATTTGGCCATTCCTATATATCCATGCATGACTTTTCTAGCTCCCTAATCTATTCATAAAGAATTCGAAAAAATTATGTGAAGATTTAGTTAGAAACACAAAAGATATGGTGCCTGGTCAACTGGTATGTCATGTATATGCCCAAAACAGCAGATGGAGTTGGTATTCAGAAATCTGAATTGACCAATCAAACATTTGTGGCTAAATTATTCTAGAGATGGTGTGTGGAATATAATTCACTGTGGGATAAAATATCACAAGAAAAATGTAAACCTTGTATGAGTAACAAGGGAAG
>JARHVA010001435.1:342500-450000 GCA_037957365.1 Torreya grandis | reverse complement strand
TGAAAATATCTTTAAATAATGGTTTATTGAAAATATCAAGTTCTATGACCTAATTGACTCCTATGACCTCTTTGCCTTTTGGTAGGTCAACTAACTCCCAAGTCTCTCTTGACTTATGCCTCTCTATCTTGTCTTCAAGAGTCTATCTATATGGTTTAGAAGCATAATTTTATATTTTTGGTAAATATTTATTAGATCATCCACATACAAAATTGCAATTAAAATGTCACCTTTGCTCATTTTGATGTAGAGTGTGGGCTCACTAGCACTTTTGATAAAGCTATTGTTCAACAAGTAAGAGTATATATAGCTATACCATTCTCTTGGGGCTTGTTTGAGCCCATATATGAATGCTTTTTTTAGTCTATATACTATTTTATCATGACTAATAATCTCATATCTGGGTATTTGTCCCACATAAACCTCTTCTTTTAGTTCTTCATTCAAGAAGGTTGACTTGACATCTATTTGATCACCTTCCACTTGTGTTGAGCATCTATGGATATGATTGTCCTTACCATTTATATCCTTACTACATGTGCAAACATCTCATTATAATCACATCCAATATATTAAAATATGAATCTTATCCCTAGACTATTGTAAGAAGGTGATCTTTGTCCAAATGGTTTGGAACTGTTCAATTTATTTAAAATATAAAATAAGTCCAAAATATTCAAAATAGTCTAATTTATTAGAAATGATCTGTGCCCAAATGGTATGAAATAGTCTAATTTTTTAGGAATATAGAAAAAAAATTCTTCAAATTTTTTTATCCACTCCAATTTAGTGTGTGTAAGTCCAAATTATTCAAAATAGCCCAATTTATATGAAATGATATGTGCCCAAATAGTTTGAAATAGTCCTTTTTTTTTGGAATATAGAAACATTATTCTTGGAGAATTTTTTTCAACTACACTTTAGTGGGTATAAGTCTAAATTATTTGAAATAGTCCAATTTATTCGAAATAATTTGTGCCCAAATGCTTTGAAATAGTCTAATTTATTTGGAATATAGAAAAATTATTTTTGGAAAAAAAATTCTCCACTCCACTTTAGTGGGTATAAATCAAAATTATGAAAAAGAGGCAAATTTCTTCAAAATAATTTGTGCCCAAATGGTTTGAAATACTCCAATTTATTTGCAATATAGAAAAAAAATTGGAAAAAATTTCTCCACTCCACTTTAATGGTTATAAGTCCAAATTATTCAAAATAGTCTAATTTATTTGAAATGATCTATGTTCAAATGGTTTGACATAGTTGAATTTATTAGGAATATATAAAAATTATTTTTGGATAAATTTTTCTTGACTCCACTTTATTGGTTATAAGTACAAATTATTCAAAATAGTCCTTTTATGGCAAGCCGTAAGTTTCATCAATTCAACTAAGTTTTATTTTGAGATAGTCATATATATTTCATATTTTTTGTTATATATGTGATGTTGAAATGACTTATACTCTATTTTTTACTTAAATAGAGTTTTGTGCAATAAGATATATAAATTATACACTTTTTGGATTTATGGTTTTAAGTATCTTTAGGTGTTTTGGTGCTTATTTTATGGATATGTCTCAGTATTTGAATGACTTATAGAATTATTTACAACAATAAACATAGTATAAATATATATGTAAATGAACTTGAAGATGGGTACAACCTATCTACAGGGTCGAGTACATATAGCCTAAGCTTTGTGTATACGATTGTGCATTTGGGTAGCACTATTGAGAATAAAAAGAAGGTAGTGCTTTCTCTAGTTGCCTATGTGAGTTGACATAGAGGAAAATTAATACAAATGGATATGGAATCCTTATTATTAATAAATCTTTGTTTATGTTGAGTAAATTTTGGGTCTAGGTGCTATCTTAATTCATAGCCTATTATGGTGAGCTGTAAGTGTTGTTAATGTGTTAGATTATTGAATCACTCAGCTATACTTATGTATTTTTTGTTATAAAATAGGTTACAAAAAATACTTAAGTATTTATAATTTAATATAGACCCCTATGTTTGGATGAAATGTAGTGTTTATAATATATTTAAACTTAGGAATAGATTTTTTCTTAGGCAGAATTTGGGTGTCTAATTTATATATCAGTGGTTAATAACCAAACTTGTAGGTTTGATTTGAGCAAGTTAAGACCTTATTTGAAAATTTTTACCTTGGGTTACTTTACTAAATGATATACATACATACATGTACATACATACATACATACATACATACATACATACATACATACATACATACATGTTTATGTATATATAAACATGGTTCATATGTATATATAAATAAGGGTCCTTCACACACACACACACACATTTGACATACGAATATGGATATTTGTAATTATATATGATTAACTATTATAATATTTTAAGCTAAAGCTTATAGAATGTTGATTAATGAGGATCAATAAATTTTAGTAAGCTTTACTGCATATAGACTATATGTTTATAAAAGTGATTATTGAATGAGTTAATATGACTGAGTATACATATTTATGTAATGGAGAAATATCTAGTGATATATTTATAATTATGATAATTTATGTAATTATATTTATATGTGTATTTACATTGTGTAGATTTGTAAGTGTATGGAACTTAAAATAAAGAAACATATAGCTTGGGACTATCCAAAACATGATAAGATATAAGGGGTTTATGATATGTTAATGGATTTTTATATGGTAATTGCATGAAAAAGGAATTCTGTATGTGCATGAATAACATTTTATGGTTAAACTAAACATAGTTGAAAGTTGGATTTTAAAAGTGTGAGACTATTATTATAATGAAGAAATAATGGATTATTACAATTATTCTTATGTTAAGATTTAATTAGTTGCTTAAATTAAATGGCTATGAACCCAATTAACTATTTTATTCCATTTAAATATGCATACGATGGAAAATATGTGACTATATGATTTCCATGTGTTTTTATATGTTGTGGCATTCTTTATGAGAATCTATATGTATTTGAAATATGTGGATTTTAAGCATTATTATGCTTTTATGTGTCTGATATTAATGACACTAAAGAAGTAGGTGAGATAGACTTAAGATACTTATTTAGTGGCACTAATATACATATTTGAGGTAATCCAATTGAGTTGTGTGTGTGTGTGAATTTGATTGATCTTAGAAATTTAGAAACTATATTAAGAATTTTATCAAAGTAATGTTTATGGTTAAAACATTTTAAATTAACCTATTTGATTTAGTTTCCATCATTTACAAGATATCATATTAGAACATATTTATTTATGATATGCTGCATGTAATAGTTATCTTACAACACACAGGTTTTAGTTAACATTATTTATTATCACACCATTATTATATATCCATCCATGAGGGAGAGCCATTCCCTAGTTTGGAGATTGTGCAATAGATCTATGATCCTATTATAGCTTGGAATTTTACCCTTGTGGGAGAGTTTTTTAGGCTCTCCCACTTCTAGCCACAAGCGTGGGAACAACCTCAAGATGTGGGTATCCTATGGTGAGGTTGAGCCTCTAAGATTTTTAAAGAGGCTAGTTCCTCTTGGTGGATCACCTAAAACTAATGATAAACTAATACTTCATAGGGAAAAAGGTTAGAAAGGAGATAAGTGCTCCTAAGAAGGCTAACTAAGTGATACACCAAATTTAAATGGCCATGCATCTATGCTTGAACCCACACTAGATCAATCATGAGATAATTTGGATTTGCACTATATCAAGATCAAGTAAACACATACTGGAAGAGGTTTAGGTAGAACACTAATCTAGACCTGTAAAATCTTGAAAATACTTCAAAAATGTAAGCAAAAGGCTAATATACTAGGAATACACTCATTCATGAATCTACCAAGCACAAGAATACTAAATCACTAATCAAATACAAGAAATAGATAAAGAAATCATCTCATTACATTCAAGAGGTATTTATTACAATATCTCAACAAGGCTTAAACCAAACCAAATAAAACCTTGAGGGAAGAAATTTGCAATGCTTAATGACTTAGCCGAAGAAAATAAAAGTTGAAAAATAAAAGAACTTTGCACAAGGCTTAGTCTTTTGGCCTACGAGCTTGTTTTAAACATTATTGTTGGGCCCCTGAACATTGTTGTTGGCCCCCTAAAGTAGATCCTTCTCTTTACCCTTTCAATCCATTACTTCATCAAAAATGTAAGATATTTTAAATGTGGGCCAAAAATTGGCCAATAGATCCATGGTTGGTGTGAAAAACACTCAAATGATACTCTCTCTCCCCTCCAACATTCAACCAATAGAGGATATGCTCATAAATAATTTTAGATAATAATGAATTCATTTATACTTGCATGTTTTGTTGAACATTATATATTTTTAATTGTGATATTCAAATATGTAATAATGTATATTTGTACTATTTGATGGAAAATTTATAGTTACAGTATATGGTTGTATATTCTTGTATCATTTGTGATATTTATTCCAACAGTGAATGATTTGTAGTTTGGGTATTCTAGTACTATTAAATAATTTACTTGTGAAAACAAATATATATTTTTATAGTGATCATTGGATAAATGAATCATATAATCAACCTCATATTTAAAAAATATTTTATTTATTAATGCATTTAATTAAAAATCATTTGTACTTGGATTTAGTAAAGATAGTTTATTAATAAATTAATGATTAAATTTTTTTATTAACTTAATTATAATTTAACCTAGAGGTGTTGTTACAATAAAGGTGATTTTTCATTGAGAGATTGCATTTCAAAGAATTCCTCTCGAGGAAAGAAGACTATGAGGAATAGTTGTAAATCCTTGGAGATGTTCCCATTCATAGTGCTTGATGCAGAAGTTTAAGAAAATATCTAATAAAACATACATTTGATTCTAAGTGAATGGACTTAAATTATTATTATTGATCATCTCACCAACATCCTAATTCAAACCTAATTAACATCAAAAATTTCCACTAATAAATTTAATACAAAATCCAAGACCATAATATATCACAGATGCTAAGGTTTCAAACTTAAGGTATTCCCATGAGCCTTACTTTAAAAGCTACATAATCTATGGTTGAGGATGGGGATTCCTTTCCCATAACAATCTTATTTATTTAATCAGACCTATTTATCCCTTAGAAGGGCATTCAATTCTAGGGAAGCTATACACATAATTCAATTCTCAAATTTATTCCCCTTTCCTACTTTATTGAAATTAAATTATTCATGCCACATAATGCATCTACTGCTAATAGAATTTTACTTTCAACATGTAAGGGAATAAAATGATATTAACATTTAAAAGTGATTTTAGAATAAAAAATTCCCCTACTTAAATCATCCAAGTTTAATCCAATCTTAAACATTGTAAGACAATGGTGAGAGTTAGAATATGTGCAATGTGCGATCAAAAGCTTGTTTGCTTGTTTGATTGGTCACAACATAATCACTATAAATATTAAGGGATGAAATTTATTTGTTACCATGATCCATCCAACCACTATCACGGTGTTTTCATGGAGTCCATAATGTGGTACTAAGGAATCCATTTCGCTATGTTGTCTACTGAACTGTATATACATTCCATTGAAATGAACACAAACTTGCTGAGTAATATCACATTGTGATAATACAATTTACCATTAAATTTATACTGTATACTTGGTTCAACATTGATCCATTTGATCAACTTGATAATAGCAAACAACCATTAGGATAAATTCTAGTTCATATGGACAATGGTTCACTATGAAATTTAGGCCTCTTGCACAATACAATAGCGTTCAATCATAGTTTCCCCTTTCTTTCCTCTTGTGGATCTGAACGTTTCTTCTTCCATTAAATAATCATTAAATTCTAAGTATAATCTAAGTGATCATTAATTTCCTAAATGACTATAGGAAATTCACATTTAATTAATAGATGGTGTCCTTCATCATGTTATTTTCTTTAATTTCTTGTGTTCATTTATTTCCTTTGCTAACATTTAATTTCTTTCAGGATGTATGGCATACTATCATTTATTTCCATAGTCACATTCTCTTCTTACAAGTTGTTTGAAATGTGATCTCCATGTGAATGCTTCTAGTCTTTTCTGTATTTATTTTCTCATCATTGGGATGACTCTATTTTCTTGCCAAAGTCCATATTTTTTTATTATAACCTGCCATTTTCCTTAATGGCTTTCTCTCTTAATACAATAATAATTGTATGTATAACACATTTCCATTATGGTTATCATGCTTTTCTTGATCTATTTTGCATTATGTGACCTCCATTTAATTGTTCACTATACTCCCACTATGTGGTTTATGTTCCACACAATAAAAATTCACATATATCATTAAATAGATTTTTTTTTTGTTTTTATTAATCACATTTATTCTTTGGTGATTATGAGGTTTTTAGCTTCTCATTTATTTTTTATTTTTTATTTTTATGTTTACATGGATAAGGATCCATATTATACCTAGTGCTTATTTGTGTTTATGACCCCAAGACACATAATGTTAAGTATCCATGTGACCAATATTCCACATAACCAACTACATGTAAGGTGAGTCCCATTACAAATCTTCTATGAGATTTTGTACTCACATGTATATGTTCAATAGTAGATTTTGTATTCACATGTATATGTTCACTATTGAAGCTTCCACTTACACTATACCAACTTAGATAAATACTTGATGGATTCAATGTAAACCATTAGGTTACCAACTCATATCATTGTTAGTACATAGAAAATATTTTAAACTCATTTGAAAGCTCTTATTTCCTACATATAAACCAAACTCAAAATATTTCTATGATATGAATAGATATAAATAAAATATAATAATAAAATACCTATTATCAAAATTAAAATCAATTCATATATATTTTCATGTGATCCAATATAACATAAAAAATACATAAAATAAAACATAACTCTCAATAAAATGTAATAACTTGATTAATGAATCAGACTATTCAAATCTATATTTAACCATAAACTTAAACCAAAATGAATTTAGATAGAGAACTACATACTTTCTCCCTTTACAAAACTTTATTTATAATTTATTTTTCCACATTAAAAATTTGCTCACAATTAAATACATCCAATATTAATAGCATCCAAATATTGATAAAATCAATATAACACTCATGCATGTGTTAAGAATTATATGTTATTTATAATTTAAAGAATATATCTAATTTTGATGTGGTTGTGATATTGGTAAACATTCATTCATCCTTTTAAAAAAAATTAGCATGTATAAATCTCTAATAAAAATGAGTTTATTTATGATTGCGAGTCAAATTAAAACAAGACTTAAAAAAATATAATTTGAACCTTTTATTCAAAGTTACATGAATAACATAGTTGATAGATAGTATTCATAATTATCCTCGTTTTAAAATTAAATGAGTAACCTAAGTAACATAATTAAAATTAAATTAAATGAGTAACATAATTATTCATAATTAGGTGTTCATAATTATCCTTCTTTTATTTGTATTTCTCTTTGGCAAGTCTTGCTGCAAACCCTCCCTCATCTTATGCTTCATGATTAAGTTCCATTTTTGGTGGGCATGTTTTGTAATATTGAGATGATTATATATAGTAATTGGCGAAGTTCATATATGTATTTTTGAACTATCATTTTCATATTTAATTGAGTGTATTTAAAAAATATTAATGAATATTATATTGTTTTTAATATTTATTTTTACATATAATTAAATTTCATATAAAAAAGTGTGAATGGTGTTAACACATATCTTATGATTTATTAGTCTCATATTAATATCATTTCATGTATTCAGTTTTAGTATTGAATATGGTTATTCATTGATAGGTGTTAAATGATTTATTAAAAAAATAAAAAATAATAATTATATAAATCATTCAAAAAAAATTTCAATTATTATAAGTATTCAAGTCTTCATTTCAAAATAGTAAATTAAAATTAATATAATACAATAAGAATTTAGAGATCAATTACAAAATTAATTTCAAGACCCTTGATTTAAATATTGAACATATTTAATTAATACATTTTATTTAGCTTGTAAATGAGTAAAGACATATCTTTATAATCATAATTAAAAATAATAATTTATCCCTTATTACTAATTATTTTTCAAAATATTTATTTTAAGCTTCTTTGGCATATATTATTCATAATCAATATTACACTCGTTGAAAATAATAATACATCTCCTATAAAAAAAACTATTTATAATAATGATTATTATTAAATATCTAAGAATAATCTAATAGTATATAGTACAATCATACATCCTTCTCACATATTTCTTTGCTTCCATATCATATTTAAGAGACACTACATTAAATTTATTGTGTATGTAGACATGATAAATTTATACTCCATCAAATAATTTCATCCTTCGAATAAATACTCTAAATTGAAAAATGAATAAAGTGTAAACCATGCTCAACTCCTTTATTTAATCCAATTATTTTACACTACTCAATTTGTAAAGCCCCAAATTTATATCATAAATGGTTGATTGTAGCTCATTCACTTTAGGAAGATGTTTAACTAAAGGCCAATCTATATATTCCTTATAATAACAAGTGTATTTATATAAATGTCTTAGGTTTCCCAAAAAAATCATGATAATCTCTCTCACTATCCAAATTGTAATCCTTATATTATTTTTTCTACTTTCTTAAGAGACATTTCAACCAAATAAAAAAATATTTACAAGTAATTTATTTCTTATATTTTTAAATACTGTTAAGTTTACTAACTCAAATTAAAAAAAGAAAAAATATGCATACTTTTAAAATCATAAGGATTGTCCTTTCTTTAATTTCTTTCAATTTTATTTTTCTAAAATATTATATATATATATATATATATATATATATATATAATATTTTAGAAAAATAAAATTGAAAGAAATTAAAATATATATATATATATATATATATATATATATATATATATATATATATATATAAGGTGTTAAAAAATGAAGTGTGATATTTAGTGTAAAAATAAATTTAAACTTTTTTTTGGAAAATATTTCAAGAGATGTTATATTTGGGTGAAGACCCAAGGAGGTAAGGGTATCTCTTTCTCTAAAATCACTCAAGGATTGTCCCTACCTTACCCAGTCAGCATGCTTAGATAATAATAACAAGACTGCACATGCCTAACCATAATAAAATTAGTCACCAGACCATGCATATAATAGTCAAGAACACCAATAAGACTAATAACTTAAGGTTCATGTACCAAACTATAGTCAAAAGGGAAAACCCAACAAACTTCCTAAAAAGACCATAATTGGAAGTGAACCCCATCACTTCTAAGAAAGATGGATAAAAAGTAACAATCATATAAACAAAACCTAACACCAACATCATTTTATAGAAATTAGAGAAACAAAAACTAATGGAGACTTAAGAAACCATTAAAGTGACTGTTTAGGGTGAACATTCATTAAACCTTATCTCTTAGTTTAGATGACCACCATTAAGGAGGGGGACCATATCCATTCACATTCGATCGATCAAGAACCCACTTAGTAAGCACATTAGTCTCTTTATTATTTTATTTAAGAGTATACAAATAGGTAACCCTATCAAAATTTTGTTGAAGACATTGAATTTTGTGAATCCTTGGAGATATTAAGACTCAATTCTAAAAGAAATTAGATCAAAAAATTAGAATCAACAACCAACTAAAGGTTCTTCCACCCTACTTTCTAAGCTATCGCAAGACCCTCCATAATAGCCTATACCTTAGTTAAATTATTAGTATAAAAATCAATTATAGATGAGAAAAAAAAACAAATAGAATTATTAGAATTCCAACCAACACCCCCAATGCTAACACAACCAAATTCCTCCTTGAAGAGCCATCTGCATGAATCTAATTGAAACCAAGAATGGGAGTAAAGGGATGATTTTGATGAGATAAATCAACCTGGGGTCGAAGATGAGAGGAAATGATGTGTGTTTACCAATTAATAAACATCCATCGCTTGAAGGGAACCCCAAGATGTTTTAGCATGCATTTCATCGATTTTCTAATATTATCAAACGTTCATTGTTGAATACAACCACTAGTTGTACTCTCCATTTTGACGATTCTAGAATTTCATTCCTTCTAAGTGTTCCACAATAAG
Organism: Torreya grandis; assembly: GCA_037957365.1. Taxonomy (NCBI): domain Eukaryota; kingdom Viridiplantae; phylum Streptophyta; class Pinopsida; order Cupressales; family Taxaceae; genus Torreya; species Torreya grandis. The sequence goes on along the minus strand of JARHVA010001435.1, from coordinate 439,849 downwards.
AGACCAACTTCAATCCAAACAATCTAATCATAAAAAAATTAAACTGAAAAATATAATGTCAATCTTAAATTGGTTTTATTAGACACATAATAAAAAAAATGATACTCAAGGGATTTACCAGATGTTGACACATATCAATGATGAAGGGACACAAAAATAAATGAGACATATTTTATTCATGATTATGGCAAAACTCACATCTAAAGGGACCTTTGAATCCCCTTTTCATAAGCTATTCTCTCGAAAGAACTCTACCATGAAAGAGTAACCAAAGAAAAAATAGTAATTTAGGCCAAAAATTATAATTTCACAATTGTTTAAAGATCATCTTGAAAGATCATTCAAAAGGAGAATAGAATGAGTGATAAAAATTATTACAATCTTCGTTAAATTTACCTACCCAAGCTAAAATGTCATCATCATGAAGGCAAGAAAGATCTCTCTCCTTAAGAATATGAATCACCTAATTTTTATAATATTTTGGAATCTAAATCGGCCAAGCTTCAATGGGGATCCATTCCTTGTCAATTCCCCACTATCTACTAGAACTTCTAGAATATTAAGAAATTATAATCTAATCATCTTGATGAAGTTATTCCATAAGTCCATGGAAATGGGGATATTGTTCAACTAGATTGTGCCATTATTAGTGTTCTAAAATATATTTTTCTTGATCATAGTCTCACCAAATTTCAGGATAACTAAAATAACAAATCTTCTAGAGGGAAGAGAAAATCAGACAATTTAATCTAGAGTTTTATTACCAACATATTTGGCTCTCAAGCCTTGCACCCATAACTAAGAAGGAGACTAAAGAAAATGCCAATAAATATTTATAGATAAAATTTGACTATTTAAATAGGTTGAACATAAACCTAAACCACTTTCATGCTTATATAAGCAAAGCTTAGTCCATTTCACCAAAGACCACTTTTTGATATGTTAAGATTCTTCTCATAAAAAAATGTGGCAGACTTAATCAATTTATTTGAATATATCTTTAGGAACATGTAATATTGAAAAAAACAAATGGAGATAGCTTATATAAATCCTTTAATCAAGATAATGCAACCTCCCATAAATAACCATTTATGAGTCCACATAGAAATTTTGGCTCTCAACATGTCCACTAACCAATTCCAATAAAAAAACATGTTCTCCTTAAAATGAATGTTTAAAGATTTTTTTTTTAAAAAAAAAATTATCTTCATTAATGAAATTTTAATCATAATAAAAAATATGACATAAAGGCATCATTTTTGTATTAGAACCTAAGATGTCTTCTTGCAATCAAATGCTATGTTTATGTGAGAAATAACAACTAACAAATCTGGAAAGTTCTAGAAGTTTTTTATAAGTTGACACTAGTTGAGTCACGGAGATATGAAGAAGATTAAGAGAATAGTGCCAAAAATGACACTATTGGGGTGGACATTAGAGTTTATTGAAATTTATGGTATAGACTGTTTTGGTTTATGGGAAGGTGTGAAGGATTATTTGAAATTCCCCTTTGGTTACAATAAAGAAGGTTTAACACTTAAATGGATTGCTAGTTTAAATTTCAATAAATTTTGTGGGGATAGATTAAGTTGGAAAATATATGAAAAATAAGGGTCATGTAGTGGCTAGTCCTTGTCTCAATTGTGTCAATTGTTATAGAAATTTTAATGTTAATTGTATTGAGTTATCTAGGGCATGTTGGAGGCTAACTTGTAAGTTAGTAGAATAAAGGTTGCATGTTAGTAAGGGGCAATCCTTATAGGTGGTTAATGCCTACCTCAATTGTGTCAATTACAATATAAATTGTAATATCAATTGGGTTGAGTATACCTAGGGCATATTGGAGGCTAAGATGTAAATTAATGAAACACCGATTGCATATAAGTAAGGGGTAGTCCTTCTTGTTGGTTATGGAGGATTGATATAGCTAAACACAACTACACACTAATTTAATAGAGTTAATGTAAAAGAAAGTGAAATAAAAATTAAATTCATATAATGGTTGGAGTATAGAGATAGAATTTTTTTAGCAGGAGTGTAGTAACATATAGAAAAATAATTAAAGAAAAAGGTAATGTAGCAATTAAATTAATTTCTTTTGTTAAAATATCATATACATCTAGTATAAATTGACTTGTAAAATGAAAAATAAATTGTCATATAAAAGGCAATATTAGAGAGTAAACCATAGCAAAAAAAATAATGATAGATATAGTAGACCATCAAATTTAGCCCCTACATGGGCATGTTATCACACTACTACTAAAAGGGCACTATAAATAAGAGATCAAGGGATAAATTTGGTTGCTATTATGAAATTTAAGGGGGACGTTTTATTTTTTATAGTCTATGAAATGTAAGGTGATATTTTTAACAAGTAAATACAAATTATAAAAAATTGTAATAAATATAAATATTATATTTTATAAATTTTTTAATATTTAAATAATAATTTTGAATAAACAATTATCCATAAAAAATTGTAAAGAAATGTAATAAATATAAATCTAATAATTTATCAAAAAATTTAACATAAACAAATTTAACATTTGTGAACGGTTGTTGGTTGAATTGGTGAAGATTTTTGGTTCATAAAGAACCCACCAGGGAGCAAATCTTGCTGCTAGCAAAACCTACGATGATATAAGGTATGAGTTTGGGATTGCAATGACTTCTCTATTTAAATTCTAAAGTGTGATATGAAATAGTTTATATAGAAAGGTAGGATTATAGTGTGCACCTACAAGAATAATAATTATCCCAATAAAAGAGCTATAGAGAAGATAGGGGTTGGTGCATCTAATTCATTATAATTAGACATTTGGAAACTATATTTATCGCTTAATATTTTAAATTTGAGATAAATATTTTAAGAAATTGTAATTTGAAAAAAAATAGAAGATTTAGGATTAATAATTAGAAAGTTTTAAAATATAAAAATTAAAAAAAAAAGATTTTTAAAAATATGATCTCAATAAAATATATTTTATAATTTTATAGTTTAAATAATTACATAATGAAAAATTTAATTAAAAAAAAGTTGTAATAGATTTTTTTTAATATGATCTCAATTAAAAAAAATTATAATTTAAAAATATTACATTATAAAAAGTTTAATAAATAATTACTTTTCATGAAAAAATTGAAACTTATTAATGAATGAATAGTGTTTCTTAAAAAGCGTAGATGTATTTTTTATTAATAATTAAAAATTACATATAAACTATGATAATTAACTAAGAGTGAATTAGGATTGTAATTTGAGAATAGAAACTTACCAATGATGGAAATAGTGTTATTTAGAAAGTATATAATTTTTAAAATAAATAATAAAATTTTAATCAATCATTAATAAGAAAATGAAATATTCTTTAATATCACCATAAAGAATATTTTAAAATATTATCTACAAAATTATAGTATTATCATAATAATATGTTAAATCCTGTAATTTGATTGACTAGAGTAAATAAATTATTGTTTTTAAAGAGTATCTAATAACAATAAAAAGAAAAATTTAAAGGAAAAAGTGAGTCCAATATAAAAATTTAGATAGGGCGAAGGGAATTATAAAATTATTTTTTTCACAACATTTTGAATTAGGGTATTAAAGCATAAATATAAGATGGCAGGTAGGGACAGAGTTGTTTCTCTTTGAAATATAATGTTTCATAATTAAAACTCTTGTGATCCTTTAGCCCTACCACTAAATTTATTTAATTAATTTTTAATTTATTTAATTAATTTTTATTATCTATGAAATAAATCTATGATATTTAGTCAAATATATATTATTATTTTTTAGGATATAAATATGGTTAAAGAAGTTTTAAATGGTTACTATTTTTAGCTTATAAATATGGTTACTATTTTTTAGCCTATAAATGCAGTTACTATTTTCTAGCTTATAAATACAATTAGATAAGTTTTAAATGGAATATTGGTAGAAAATATTTTAATATTTTTGTGTAAAATTTTAGACAAACATTTATAATTATTAAAATAAGTTTAAAATTTCCCCAAAATTATGATTTTTCAACAGAATTCTTGCCATTTTTATGCTTTAAGATTATTGTTTGTTGTATTGTATTCCAAGTGTCATTTTTTGAAATTAGTTTTTAATTGTAATATTAATATAAACATAATATTTTATAAGAAAATGAATGGAATATTCCTTAATATTTGACATTAAACTTTAGAATTCATAAAGTATTATGCTATTTCAAATTTTTTTATTGGCTACAATAAAAAAATAATGTCTTCTAAGATTCATATAGTATCCTGCAGAGCAAGGACTAATAAAATAGTATGTTGAGCCATATTATTCATTAAGAAAATGTTATCAGATTATGAACCTGAATAATATTTGTTTGGGAAAAACTCCCTCCTTTTAAAGATCAACTATCAACTTTAGGAAACTTGTCCAACCCTTTATTGCTTGGGACATCGAGGATGGTAAAAATACAAAAATATGGAAAGAGTTTTGTTTGGGAAAACCCCCCTCCTTTTAAGGATCAACTATCAACTCTAGAAAACTTGTCCAACCATGTATCACTTGAGACATCGAGGATGGTAAAACTACAAAAATATGGAAAGAGTTTCAGAATTATCCATTTCCTACCTATTGGAAAAGTGTTATTAGAAATTTTAGTGCTTTGCAAAAATAACATTGGCAACATCATATTTTAGGTCCCACTTTTTATTGAAATAATAGTCTAAGCTACCTTGAATGACCTTAGCTCCTTATTAATCTTAGGTAAGAATGAAAAGGATAAAATTTGATAGAATGGATTCATGAGCGATAATGGTATAAAATTATTCAATATATTTTTTAATTATAGATAATTAATTTTTATATGAATTTTCAAATTTTATATATGATATATTATTTTAATTTAATTTTTAATTAAAAATATAATGTATTGTCAATATTTCAATTTTTGTGGATGAATAAATAAATTCTTAATGATCATGAGGTGGTGTGTTTATAAAAACATTATATATGAATAAACATAAATCATATATCAAAATTCGCATTACATATATTTAAATTCAATTATATTCTTGTCAATATGAAGTTAATCTAATTAAAACCTAATGATGTGTTTAAGTAATAAAAATATTTTAAAAATTTAATTGATAAAACTTTTAAAATACATTAAACATCTTAAAATTCACCTTTATCTTACAATTTTTATCAATTTAAGAATTACTTATTTTACAATTCAATCATATAATTATTATAAAGTAAACTGAAATATATCCTACTCATTTTACAACCCAATCATATAATTATTATATATCCCTTATAATTATTCATTAATATTATGAGTAAATATTACATAAAAGAAGATTCTTTTTAATAGAATAATACTTATTACAAACAAAATTAAATGAATCACCGCCTTTAAGATGGGTTTTGAAATGAATAATTATAAGAGTATATATAAGTTATATGATTTGTTTGTTAAGATTTGTTTTTTTTTTTTACATCATGCATATCAATGAACTGAAATATTTGTTTATGGATTGAAGAATATTTTTAGAATCTTTCATAGTCATATAGTTGTATAATTTCTCTCAAATTTGTGAATTTAATGAGAAAAAATGTAATCCTTCACAAAAGTTTAATATTGGAAATTGGGATATATATTTTACTAATGTTATAGTTTAATATTAGACAATGTTATGAGATACATAATGAAAATATTTATATCGAAAGTCTTTCAAGTAATAAATAAATTATTCTCGTTAAACTTATTCATTTGGTAATTTTGGGAGTAGTACATAGGACTCATTTGCCTAAAAGTTTGGGATGTAAATTTATTAAGGAGTTGGCTTGCCAATCATTTACAATAGTTATGGAGGTAGCCATGTAATTCACCTTATATATATAGTACATATATTCACAAGGGTTACCCTCGAAGTCTCTTTCTTTACCTTATTACCAAGTTGAATCTTGAGGCTACTTGACAAAAATTTTATATCCATTTGACAAAATCCCTATAAGTACCTATTTACCACCCCACTACTACCCTCTGACATCATATTGTGACACCCAAATATTGCCATCCAATAATATACTGTGTTGCCTGACTACTATCACCCGATAGCATACTACACTGCCTATGTGATGTCACCCGACAACATATTATAGTTATGAATTACTGTCACCTAGAATCATACTATGTTGTCTAAGTGTTATCTCCTAAAAACATACTATGTCACTTGACTATTGTCACCTGAATTCATTTTACCACCACCCAACTGCTATCCCCTGACAACACCTTCCCAACTATTATCTCTTGACTATGTCTTGAGTCTTGCAACATCCTCCCTAATTTAAAATGGCACCAGGTGATAAGGTTAAAAAACCATAAAAATATAAATAAAATTGAGCACATTATCTTATTTTAAAAAACTTAGGAAATATGACTATGCGAATGGCATACACTCAAAATACAGGTATTTCTTAATTTAAAAAAAAAATCAGAATTTTTATTTTTAATTATAGAATAATTTCTAAACCATTTCAATATATAAATCACCATTGATAATGATACTATTTCATTAGAAATAATTAATCACAATAACATCTCACCACTTGAGTATTTTATTAATGACATGCCACCCCTAAAAGATACTCCTCTATACAATTTAGAAGATAATTGTAGTTCTTTTCAGACACCAAATTCAGTTGAAAATTCCACTTAGAAATCTTGATGGAGGAAGAGAAGTACATGGAGAATTGGAAGGTCTTTTCAAGTTGGCAAAAAATCCATTTATAGAATTTGTAGAACTATAAAAATGTAACAATACTCTAACATAATACAGATTTACAATATGTATTTGAAAACTTGGAAAAGAACACATAATACAACTTAAATTAGACACAAATAAGAAACATTATGGAAATATATATGTATGTATGTATGAAGCATCTAGATGGACAAATAACAAAAATACACAGATGAAAAAATGGAGAAGAATGCATGTATGTAAGATATGCACGTGAATATGAAAATGAATAGAAATGATAAAAACATCTTGTTGAGAAAGGAGGAACAATAAAATATCAATTTGAAAAAGTTATGTAGTCTAATTTAAAGACAAAATATGTAAAATTCTCTACTATTTAACATTTTAAAAAAGGGTAGACCCATTTATGATTTTTTAGATTATAATATTTTGTTTCAATATAATGGGTGTCTTGATATTCCAAAATCACATTGGTCAAATAGCAGTGCTTGAAAAATGGAAAAATGTCTAGCAATGGTTGAGAAAGAATATTTTAAATAAAGTGTTAACAAATCACTATTTATCTCATTGTCCATTGATGAGGTCATTATTGTCAACAACACATCATGGGTTTGCATGCATGTTTATACTTTTGAAAACTATTCAAGACAATCTCATCTATTAGCTGTCCATAAAATGGTAAAAAATTATAATATAGAAAACCTTCACAAATTGATTGTATCTAATTTAAGAGATAAATATGGGATGGATGATTATGCCATAGCTACGAAGCTAGTGTGTGTTGGAGCTGATGGTGCATCAATGATGCAGAGACACATAAGTAGTATTTGTATTCATCTTCAAACAAAAATTGCCCCATTTATGATTTCAATTCATTGCATGGATCATATGATGAATCTTGCATAAAAAATTGTTAGCACCTTTGGTAATGTCACAAAAGTGGAAGAGCTCATTCGTGACTTGCATGCTTATATGTCAATCAACCCAAAATGATTTTTAGAGTTTCAAAAATTTGTAATTGGGGTGATTGATGGTAAAAAACTATTGAAAGACATTGATATAAGATGGATTTCTATGTATGAACCTTCATGCATAATTTTTGAGGAATAACTATCTTTAGTAGGTTTTATATATAGATACCACAGGGAAGTTGACAAGGCAAAAGATTTTTTGTACCATTTAATAGATTTTGAAACATTACTGACATTATATGGTATTCTACCAATATTAAAGGAAATCAACTATTTAATGAAACATGCCCATGATATATATATATATATATATATATATATATATATATATATATATATATATATATATATATATATATATATATACCACAGGGAAGTTGACAAGGCAAAAGATTTTTTTGTACCATTTAATAGATTTTGAAACATTACTAACATTATACGGTATTCTAACAATGTTAAAGGAAATCAACTATTTAATGAAACATGCCCAGGATATATATATATATATATATATATATATATATATATATATATATATATATATATATATATATATATATATATATATATATATATATTTGACTTCATATATTTGAAAAAATGTGTATGTCAATATTTAGATATATTGTACACATCGAATAAAATATTTCACAAAACTATTTTTAGAACTTGAAATTTTTTGATAGATTTTAAGAATCTTGAGAGTTATTTAAATTTAAATATCAATGATCATCTTTGTGTCATGGTAAATGATATTGAGATCCTAATTCACAATTTATATAAAAGACTTAAAGTTGTGGGAGTTGAACCTGAAGATGTACCTGTAATACATCTTATATATGATACCATTTTATCTAAAACATGAATTAAATTAAGCCAAATCTCAAAAAAATTATCTATTGATATTAGAGAATGTTTTTAAAGGGATGAGTTATTGGAGTACAAGGGAGTTGTGAATCCCATTTTTTGGAACAGTGTTAATAGCCAACAATAGATTAGAAGTTTATTTCACAAATACATGGGTTTAATTTTTAAGCATTTCTATAAATTTGTAGAGATGAATTGAGTTGAGATTAATGGTATTTTGAAAAAATAATTACTAAGATCTCAATTAACATAGTTCAGATTTATAATGATGGATCAATTTTAGTGGTTAAGTACCTAGCCAAAAATGGTGTGATTACACGGCTATGGAAAAAAATATCTTAGTATCATCTTACAAGAAAGCATTAGTGAATATTTTATATTATATGAACTTGTTTAAACAATGATTTTGGGTTTTGTGGAAGATGAGCGAGTGTTTAGTGCATTATCTTTCATGAAGTTAAAACTTAGAAACAAATTGGATAAAAATTTAGAGACTTGTTTGAGATTGTATGTTTCATGTGATTTTGTTGACAAGTTTCCTTATGAAAGATGAATGAAAATATGGAGTTATCTAGTTGAAAGATGAGGTGTTAGTAATAAATAGATCAATACAGAGGATGTGAATATCGAGACTAAATATGGCAATGAAATGGTAAATGTAAATCACACTTACAATGAGCGAGTTTCTTGAGGATTTTTTTTGCTACCCAAGTTTTAGTTTGATATGTATAATAATTACTATTTTTGGAAATATTTCATAATTTTTAAATTTCAAATAGTTTAAATTATTTAATTTATTTCATGCATGTAAACTACTTACAAGATTCTTAAACTCTATGGATTCATTGAGAGTTAGTTAGAATTGATGTCTTCACTTTCACATTAAAAATTATGAAACTTTGATAGTTCAAAATGTAGAAATACTTCTTCAATAGATATTAGAATTAAGCACTTTATTATTTATCCTATTATAATTTAGAGTATTTCAAATAATACAATTACTATAACCATTGAATATTTAAGTCTAGCTGTTAAGATTGACCACACCACATTTAAAATCATAAAATTACAAACCAAGAATGTTTCAAACAAAGTGTAACAAATATTATATATTTATCCCTATAAATCAATAATTATTTAAACTAAAGTTAATTTTAGTAGTGAATATTTGTTAATTCATGAATATTTTATTTTTAGAATTTTGGTTTTGGCAAATTTCTAGGGTCGACAGATGGGACCAGATCATCAAAATTTTAGGGATATATATTGTTTTTGGGGTTGACTCACCAACCTTTTACAATAATATATAAGATTAAACCTAAATTCACTAGATATATATAGTATATCCCTTAAGATCCTAACTAATACCAACCAAAGAAACAAGTAGAATAGAAACTAGAGGAGCATAGAACCAAACCATAATAATGAACAAAAAAATGAATGACAATGCCAAACAATAAGATAGACTGCATCATTGAATGGTATAGTCAAATGACAATGTTGAATGTCAAAGTTGAATGATAGCACTGAATGACATAGCCGAATGATAGAGCCAAATGGTAGAGATAGATGATAGATTCAAAAGCTAGCAATATAATTTAAAAATAGAGCCTAATGACACAGCCAAATGACATAGCTTAATGATAGAGGTGAATGACAAAGTTAAATGACACAACCAAATGACATCACTAAATGATATAGCCAAATGACATAGCCAGATGATAGAGCTAAATGATAAAGATGAATGATAGAGTCAAATGGTAGAGTTGAATGATAGAGCCGAATGATATAACCAAATGTCAGATCCAAAATCCAATGATGAATGACAAGTTAGGTGACATAGATGAATGGTAGAACCAAATGATATTTTCAAGTGGGAGAATCAGTAAACTAGAGTTGAAACCCTTATATTAGATGGCAATACCAATTGGGAGTATCAGATGATAGAGTCAAAAATAATAAGCCATCATGACATCTAGTGGGAATGGTAAAAGGACATGCTAATCATTATGGAAATTATCTATATTATTTTATTTTAAAGAGCCAACAAAAAATTCTACACAATCATAATGCACTCAAAATTTAGGTATTTATTATTTTTTTAGTTTATCATAAATTTGAATTCAAATATTCAATAGTATTAAAATAATTTTACATGTAAAAATCCCCACTATTATCTCACAAGAAAGAATAAACCAGAATAACATATCACCCCCTAAATATTTTTTAATGATGACATGCCACTAATCAAAGATGCTTCTTTTATTTTTGATGAAAATGATAATGACATTGAAGTGGCAGAAGAGATAGGCCCATCTCACCAAACACAAACCTCAGTTAAAACCTCCACTCAAAAGTATTCCCAAAGGAAGACAAATACATGGAAAATTGGAAGGTCCTTTAAGGTAGACATGGAAAAAAAATTTCCCTTCATAAAACATGTAGAGCCTGAAAATGTTGATGATACTCCAAAAGAATGAAGATGTAAAATATGTATCTAGAAACTCGGAAAAGAACACAAAATGCAATTGAAATTGGACATGATTGAGAAACATTAAGGAAAAGTATATGAGACAGTGAAGCACCCAGATGGACTAATAACAAAAACACACAAGTGGAAAAATGTAGAGTAATGCATGCATGTAAGATATGCATGAGAGCATGAAAATGATAAGAAACATCAAAAACGTCTTGCAGAGATAGGGGGAATCATTTAAGTAAATTTGGAAAAGTCAAGTAGTCCCATCTAAAGGTGAAATACATATAGTTCTCTACTATATACCATATTCTAAAAAAGGACAGACCTATTTCTTATTTTTTAGATTATAAGCTTTTGTTTCAACATAATATATTTATTGATATTCCATAATCACATTGGTCAGATAGCAATGCTTGAGAAATTAAAAAATGTCTATCAATGGTTGGGATTGAAGATTTGAAAGAAAGTGTTAAGAGATCATTGTTTATCTCACTGTCCATCGATGAGGTCACAATAATTGACAACATAGTTTGGGCTTACATTCATTTATATATTTTTGAGAATTATTCAAGGCAACCTCATCTACCAGTAGTTCAAAAAATAGTAGAAAATTGTAATACAACATTTTTTTACAAATTGGTTATATTGAATTTGAAAGATAAAGCTGGAATGGATGATTATGCAATATCTTTGAAGTTGGTGTGTGTTAGGACTGATGGTGCATCAATTATGCAAGGGCATAGAAATGGTTTGTGTGTTTGGCTGCAAATAATAGTTGCCCCATATATGATTCCAATTTATTTCATGGCTCATAGGATGAATATTACATATAAAATGTTTAGCAAATTTGCTAATGTGGCCAAAGTGGAAGAGCTCATTTGTGACCTACATGCTTATATGTCAAAAAATCCAAAAATAATTTTAGATTTTCAAAAAAATTCAATAGAAGTGATTGATGGCAAGAAACTATTTAAGATGTTGATACAGGGTGGATTTCTATGTATGAACCTGCATTCCAAAATTTTAAAGAATATCCATCATTAATAGGTTTTATATATAGATATCATAGAGAATTTGGCAAGGCAAAATATTTGTTGTACCATTTAAAAGATTTGAAAACACTGTTAACTTTAGGTAGAATTCTTCCAATGCTGAAGGAAATGAATTGTTTAATAAAAAATTCTCAGAAGAGGTCCATTTATATTGTGGACTTCATACGACTAAGAGAATGAGTATGTAAATCTTTAGACATACTATACACTAGAATGAATGTTTCAAGGCCTTATTTTTAGTAGTTGGAAATGTTTGACTAATTTAAATAACCCTAAAAGTTATTTGAAGTTGAATATCAATGATCATGTTTGTGTCATTAATGGAAAGGAGATTCTAATGCACACTTTCTACATAATACCTTATCTTGAGGGAGCTGAATTTGAAGAACTACCTGTAACACGTATTTTATATGACACTATTCTATATAAAGCTCAGATGAAAGTAAGTAGAGTTTCTCAAAAATTATTTTCAAAGATCAGAGATCATTTTCAAAGGGATGATTTTTTGGAGGCCATGGTAGTTGTGAATCCCATTTTTTGGAATAGTGATAATAGTCAAAAAATGGTTAACAATTTATTTCAAAAATACATGTGTTGTCTTGTAATGCATTTATGTAAATATATAGATGTGAATGGAGTATAAATTAAAGGTATTTTGGAAAAGGATTTATTGACATCCTAGTCAACACACTTTGGCATTACAATGTTTGAACAATATCATCTTCTAAGTAAACCAACATAGAATGGGGAAATTACAAGACTGTGAAAAAAACTTTATTTTAGTAGTATATTGTAGAAAATTCTAAGTGAATATTTATGATTATATGAGTTAAGTCAAATAATAATTTTGGGCTTAGTGGAAGATGAAAGAGTATTTATTGCATTATTATTCATAAAGTTAAAACTTTAAAATAGATTAGATAAAAATTTAAAAACTTGTTTGAGATTATACGTTTCACGTTATGAAGTGGATATGTTTCCTTATGAAAGAGCTATGGCAACATGGAGTTCTCTAACTAAAATAAGAGGCATCAATAATACAGTGACAAATAAAGAGGATGTAAATAATGATACTAAATATGACACTAACATAGAATATGTAAATGTCACTACTGATGATTAGGTTTGTGTAGGTTGTTTCAACTATGAGACTATTAGTTTTGAGTTTCTAAATTTTAATTTCACATGTTTATCATAAGATGTAATAATTATTATATGTTTTTTAAAATTTATTTACCTATTTATTTCTAAGTGTTGAATGTAAAAGATAATATATTGTGATTGTGCTAGGGGAACAATATAGGTTATTATGGTTATTTATGTCTTTGATACATATTTTATATTAATTTTTTTTTTACATATGCAATGTATTTATTGTGCCTTCATAGTACATCATATGTGTCTACAATGTGTCTAATGTTCTTATTATGAGTTTGATTTGGACTGCTTTCAGTCTGTTATATGCCTTCAATGTGTTCATGTTTTACTTTATCTAATTATTTGTAAGTAATTTTCACATGTTTATCATAAGATGAAAAAATTATTATATGTTTTCAATTTTTCAAAAACTATAAAAATATGTCAATGCCAAATCACTTTCGTGAGGATATTTAAAAACTTTTCCAATTGTTTAGAGTCCTTAAAAGTGATTCTTTACAAAATAAAGTGATCAAATAAAATATAACCTTGAATCACATATCAATGAGTATGAATGAAACTCATGTTGTATAGGAAACATGTTTACATATTTTTAAATTAATGACACAAATTTTCATATGAATAAAATTGATTTCATGAGTCATTATCTATCTAAACATCCTCATAACTTTAAACAATCCATTAACCTATTCTATAGTTCATGATCATAATCAATCATGCATATTTTCAACTTTGATGAATCCTCATTATTATTGACTATCACAATACTATCTCCAACACAAAGCTCTAACAAATATGAATGTGATTTTATAATGGCCTCAAACACATTTGAAATCATGATTTACTCAATAAAGAATCCAAATATAATAAAGAAGAGATCTTCCACAGAAAACCACTCTTTTATCATAACATGCAATAACTATTATATATTTTTTGAAATGTATTTATGTGTTTCTTGATAAGTGATGAATGCACAAGATTAATATAATATAATTATGTTAGGGGGAACACTATATAAAGGAATATGTTGACATTAATCTATTTATATTGAGATGTGATTTTCATAAGTGCATCACAAATATCAAAGGGGGCCTAACACCATACCAGTGTACAACATCATAAAATTAAAATTAAAATTGTAATATACATGGATCATCCACTAACTAAAACTCAATAAAATGATAAATGTATATACACACTTAAAATTGTCATTCATAATATATATTTTAAAAGAAAACATTGTTTATAAATATATAAAATAGATTGTCAACTACTCAACTAGTTTTTCAACCACTTTCTTAGCTTCTTTTTCAACCACTTTTTCAGTTATTTTCTCAATCAAAACATACTTTGTGCCATTTTTATCCTTAAATATCCCTAATTTTTCAATATTCAAAGTTGCAACATTAAGATGTTCAATATTTTCCCTATCTTCTTTTTCGGCATCTTCTATAGAAAGTAGACTTGGATCAACAATTGTCTTCTACTTAAATAAGGCATCAAGATCCCATCCTTGCTCCTTAATGATTTTTTATAGTGTGTTATTATATTTATTAAATATAACAAGATTCTCCTTGAATTGAATGACATATAATAATTTTTTTCATGCATTTTTCAGATGCACATTGAGGATCTTAGCTTCTTTTTTCAAGTTCTCATATTTTGCCTGCATTTTAAAATGTAATGTGATTAAAGGTGAAAAAAATAAGAATGACATGAAATTTGATTAAAATGAATATACATTACCAAATATTTTTTCTTCTCCGCATTCATAAACACAATAAGGTTGGTGTATTTCATCCATTTATTATAATTTACCTGGGCTTCTGCATTCAAATTCTCCAACCTGTCAAGCATGATAGTCAACACATTATATTTGTAACTATTAGAAAGAGTAACTGACCCAAATTTAGCTTTAGAAAAGAAAGCATCAATATTTGTGGGTTATTGTTATACCACTATAAATAATTTTTTTCTATCAGAGTGGTTGTGATAGCGGGCATTTATTTCTATTACCAATGCCTTCACTTGAGTATCCCACACACATAATTTTTTCAATTCATCAATTAATCCCTCCTAAAGATTATCAATAATACTATATGCCACCAAATTATTCAGTGGAAAAGATGTAATGGCATCATTAGATAGGACAATATTCTCTATTGGGGTTAGACTGTTTGATGAATTGTCTGAAGGTTCTTGTTGAGCAGTCACAAGAACATATGTTACTTATTCCTGGATAAAATCATGTGGATTGAAAGTAGTTCCAACATCAGAACCACTTTAAAACCCTAGATATTCCTATCAATTTTAATTTTTAGCAAAGAAGTTCATCCTTGCACACTCGATAAACCTCAAATAGAGAAAGAGGAAAATTAGGAACCAGATAATTGTAATGTTATAGTTCATTATGGGGGTTGTAATAGAAGGTCCTTCCCCTTTATATGAAATGTGTTCAAGCGCAGAGGCAGTGGCATAATGTTCCTCATAGATAGAGGATGGCCTATAAAGTTTAAGTTATTTTATAAAATAAATAAATTAAAAAAAAAAATTATATGCTAAATTGAAATTAAAAGTTTAGTACTTGTATTTAGAGACAATATATCTTCCAATCTATGTGGTGTATTACGAGTGATATGGGGGTTTTCAGTTGGTACATTACACAAACTTTTAGTCTAACAAACTATTAAAAAAAACCAAAAAAAAAAAAATGTAATGTAAAATACCTTTCACAGATGGTCGAGAAGGCACATTAAATGTTATTGTTTATTACAATGGTGATTGTTCCACCATCTGAATTGTTTCCAAGTCAATTGAAAGAATAAAAAAAATAACTAAAATAATGCACTTGAGTCTTGAAAATTAAAATCTCATTTGAAAATTTTAAATAGCAAACTTACACATGGAGATGACACTGAAGAAACTTGTGGACATTTCACAAGCTGATAGGATTGTAAAGATTATTCTATAGATTTTGAATCTATAGATTCTTCAACTATAATTGTATATTATCCTTTTGAGGTAGATGGTTTTTGTGAGGCATGTATTATTGCCTGTAAATTGTAACAAATAAAGTTTAAATATTTATTAATATTTACCTTCGTAACCATTTAACAAATAAACAAATATTAAACACTAGATAAACAAATGAACTAACCTCCTACTCGTCTACAAAAAAAGAGTTTGCCATCATTTTTGGATCAAGCAAAATTAAACCCTATGTTTTTTGAAGGTCAAATTAGGCCTCATAGTGTAATTCCATAATAAGATTGGAACAATAAATAGTGGAACTGGGATTGGTAGAAGTAGAATTTAATTCAAGCCTTATCCTAGTGGAAATAAAAGAATACCAGTCAAATTTATATTTGAAAAGAGTACAAACAATGTAAAATAGTGCCCAATAGGGAATATTTTCTACTCTTCCCTACAATACTATTTTGGCTTGGAAAAAATGAACCATTAATTTTAAAAAAAGGGTGACTAAGATCTTTAATGTGGAAGCCCCTCTTTTGACTATCTGAAATGAAAGAGAAAATGAGGATTTTAGATTGAAAAAGTTGAATTTTGAATATAAAAAAAAATTTACAATTACGTACTGATTTAGTCGATGTGTAAATCATAATTTGTTACCAAAAAATTCTCATCTTTATTTGTCAGTATTGATTTGGAACTCACTGGGGTTACATTTTGAAATGGAAGACCTATCAGAGTATGAATATCTTATGGTAAAGCACCAAATGAAATCATTATGCAATCCATATTCATGGTGAAGATCTTCTTGGTAGGGTCATAGGAATACATGATTTTTTTTAAAATAAATGTGTTTATGTCATACTATGGCATGTAGAGTAGGCTAGTAAAGTTTCATTCTTGAGTCCAGTCATTGTACACATCTGGTTGTTAAATGAGCCTCAAAATGTAGGGCATAGTAGGTTCTTGAAAATGAATTTTCTCTCAATGGGTGAAAAGGGGGATGAGAAATCAATTTTGAAAAATGTTAAAAATGAGAGTATGGGTGAGTATTTATAGAGCAGGGGAGGCAACCAATAAATTAGATAGTAGATTGATCACACAGGTCACTTGCCCAACACAGTCATTCAGTTTCATCATTTAGCACCACCATTTGGCTATGTCATTTAGTTGTGTCATTTAGCTATCATTCAACTTGGTCATTTAGATTGGTCATTCAACTCAGCCTTTTGGCTCTATCATTTGACTCAGTTGTTCAGCTCTGTTATTCAACTTGGTCATTTGATTCAGTCATTCAGTTGAGCCATTCAATTAAGCTAATTGGTTGGGTCATTTAGCTCAATCATCTGATTTGGCCATTTGGTAAGATAGTTTGGTTCCACCGTATCATTGTGATATGTATGTGGGAAAACATCAACAAAAAATTCACCATCACCCATAAAAGATTCACCATACCAATGAATCAAATCTATTTAGATTCACCAAATATTTATAATAGGTTTTCAAGTAGGACCTCTTAAAATGAATCCTGGTTTAAAAAATACATTTATAATCCAAATTATTAATTAATTAAATACCAAAATATTAATTAAATACTACATTACATTTAAAATCCTAACCACAATACATTTAAATATAAGTGTTTAATAGTTATTAGTCATTTTGAACATTGCCTACAGGATATTTAAGACTAAAGAATATTTAAACAATACATTTAGCCAAGAGTATTTAAAATAGTACAGCTACTATAACCATTGAATATTTAAGGCTAGCTGCTAAGATTGACCACAACACATTTAAAATCATAGAATTACAAACCAAGAATGTTTTAAACATAGTGTAACATATATTTATTTTCCCTATAAATTAATAATTATTTAAAATCCAAAGTGTTAATAATTAAATACCAAAATATTAATTAAATACTAAAATACATATAAAATCCTAATCACAATACATTTAATCAAGTGTTTAATAGTTATCAATCATTTTGAACATTGCTTACAAAATATTTAAGATTGAAGAATATTTAAATAACACATTTAACCAAGAGTATTTCAAATACTACACTACTATAATTCCATTGAATATTTAAGGCTAACTAAGCTTGAACATAACACATTTAAAATCATAAAATTATAAACCAAGAGTGTTTCAAACATAAAGTGCAACATATATCATTTGACATTGACATGTATAATTTCAAATAAAACAAGTGTTTTCAAACATAATAAATTGTCTTGAATAGAAATCAGTCATTTTGAACATTATAATTTTTTTTAATAACAAACTAACATCTTCCTCTAACATCTTCTCCATTCACTTGTTATGTGTCACTGCTCTCCACTGAAACCCCACTCTCTTGACCTACATGTGCACCCTCTTTGATAACTCCTTCCTTAAAAAGATACTCTACAGTAGAATTGATATTTGTAAGATGTTCTCTCTCTTCATTCACTCCATCACCAGCTAAAAGAAGAATTCGATCTACATCTATTTTATGCTTCAATAAAATGTCTGGATCCATCTCATGCTCTTTAATAATTTTCTTTAAAGTGTTGTTTTATTTATTTAATAGAACAAACTTTTCCTTGAATGCAATAGATGAGGTTATACTTTTGCAAGCATTTTTCAAATGGACATTAAGAATCTGTGCTTCTTCCTTCAAAATTTCATATTTTTCCTACAATTAAAAAATAAAACATAAGACTCAAGTATATACAAATTATAATAACAAGAATACATGTTAGAAATGATGAAAACTTACCAAAGCTTTTTCTTTCTTTGCTTGGGTAATGGAAACAAGGTTTATATTTTTAGCCAATTTGTTGAAATAGGCGTAGGCTTCTCCGTTTAAATTTTCTAACTTGTTTATCATAATACCTAAATCATTATCACTGTAAACATTATTAACATATATTAATACATATTGAGCTTGATGGAATAAATCATCAATCTTTGAGGGCTCATTTTGAACAACCAAAAACAAATTAACTCTTTGTGAGTGATTGTGAAAATGGGTGTTGATTTCTTTGATCAATGATTTTGACCTTATCTCCCATTATTTTTAAATCATTAAAATCATAAATAACACCCTATTTTAGATTAACAGGTAGATTTTATGAAATTAAATTATCTAATGAAAAATAAGTTATAGAATCATCAGACAAGTTCAACTTATTGGTGGTGGGTGGGGTATATAGGGAAGAAGCATAAGGCACTTTTCTTGCAAGCACATTATAAACTTGAATAAAATCATATGGATTAAATTCACCACCATTCAGGGATCCAATTTTGATTCTGAGATACTCTTCATCAAGATCAATATGATGTAAATATGTAAGTCCCTTATGCACTAGAAACACCACCAATAGAGAAATTCAAGAATTTATACCCTAAAATTTGTAGGGTTCCTCTACTTTGTGCAAGGAGGAAGATATTATTCCCTTTTCTCTAAATTTGGATGGGTGGTGGAATGGTGGCATATTTTTCCTCACAGATGTTGGGTGACCTACAAAACAAAAATTTATTGAAAAATGGTAAATTCAAAAACATAAATTAATACAAATTCAAAATGAAATAGTTATTATGTGTAATCAGGGAGATTGCCTCTTCCACTCTATTTACCCTAGTTAGAGTGGTAATGGTGGTTTTAAATAAAAAAAAGTAAATTATGCAGTTAAAAACTTATCCAATATAAGAAACTTCAATTAAAAAAAAAGATGCAAGGTATTAAACATTGAATACATTGTTGGGAATATTCCTCAATGGCAACAACTCGAGAGTCCACTGCAAAAAACAAATAAATTAATATGAAAAATAAAATTTTCATTAAATAATACAAGAAATAAATAAAGTAAATTTGGGAGGAGAACCTACAAGTGAAGATGATATCAAAGGAGGCCTTGGGGATTTATAAATTTGGAATGAATTAAAAGAAGACTTCGTGGACTCAGTATCATCAGATCCCTCAAGAGAATGATGAACTTTCTATTCTACCTATTTTATTATGATGTATGCACACATTCTTATATGTAACAAGTGAAGAAATATTATAATTTCAATAATTATAAATAAATAGAGTTTATTAATTTGAAATCTAAACTTGCCTCCTATTCCTTAATGGACAAAAAATTAACTGTCATTTTTTTATGGAGGGTAGTTGAAATTGCTTTTTTTATATATCATATAAGGCCTCATAATACAAGGCTAGAATATAGTTAGAGGAAGAAATGGTGGAATTCTCATTCAAAAAATAATTATTTAACTTATACCTAATCCTTCTTGATATATATGTGTACCAGTCATATTTTAACCCTAAAAGAGAATGAAGAATATAGTATTCCCTATAAAATAATTCTATCTCAGAAGAAATGCATAATGGATTTCATAAATAGATTGGATATTTTATCAACTTAGATTCCCCTTATAATCTAACTATCTGCAATGAAAATAAAAAACATGCAATTAGGACATAAAACTAAGTAACAATAATGATTCAAGAATTATAAAAAAATTTAAATATCAATAATAAATTTAGCACTTACTAGCTAGGTTAATGGCCAAGTTATAGGTAGACTCCAAATAATTTTTGTCTTCACTAGATAATAGGGTTTTATTGTTTATAGGGTTTGTATTATAATGTGAAAGGCCTATTATATTATGGATATCTAAAGTAGAGGTGCCAAATGATATCAATTTCATGTTAACCTACACATGAAATTAGGTCACGATATAGGTGTAACAAGCTATTAAAGATCAGAGCAAGTTATTATTGGTGTCTTATTGAGGTATGTCCATGAGGCCTCAGAAATGGCACATATATAATCAATAAACATACATCTCAGGATGCTCTACTATCCTGAGGAAGGCTAAACACAATAAATTCTTGAAAATATTATTGTGCATTAAAATTGATTTTGTGGACTCCATAACTATTGAAGCCATTTGGATTTAGATTTGATGTTCATCAAAATATGAAGAAGAGAGAGTGGGATAATAAAAACCTATGAATAAATTATGAAAATGAGGGGCATGGGGGGTATTTATAAGTTACTAGGGCAACTAAGGCAATGGGTTCATGTGACTAATGGCAATCAGTGATGTATTAGTGTCACCCATCACCTAACCACATCATGGTGATGGGTGGAAGCATGTTGTTGGATGGCCCCATACTACCACCCAGCTACATGAGGCTACCCAAAAATAGAGCTCTTTAACTGAGCATGCAGATGGGCAGTTATATGGAAAAATTAAAAAGGCAATCTTTTTAAATCCACAGATTCATCAAGATTATGAATCAGATTTACCTAAACAATCCTAAGGGGGTTTCCAATATGGGATCTTAAAATTAACCCTAAATCAGAACCTCTTTGTCATAGACAAGATACAACCTTGTTTGATTCAAAAAATTATTTCATGTATTTAGTACTTATTTAAATAAATAGGTATGAGTATCATAGGTTATCTTGATTGGTTTTTAATTAAGTGTAATACTCTATGTTTTAAGGTTAAGTTACTTATGTCACTTATGTCAAAGCTTAAGAAAGAGAAAAATAACAGTGAGAGTGACATAGCTTAAGAAAGAGAAAAATAATAGTGACAAATAATTACTTTTCTAGACCAATAGTTTAATGAATCTTGAAATAAGGCTAGATACACAAAAAATAGGTTATATCATGTTGAACTCAACATATCAACCAAATAAAAATAAAAGGGGACAAAAAATTGTTTTAAAGTCCGATAAAAATATGGATGGTCATTAAAATATATGTAGTGAAAAATTTATAATCAACAACTTTTTGAAAAGACTTATTAAACTTATAGACTTTAAAATAAGGAAAGAATTATAATATTTTAAGATCAACTTTATGATGGCATTGGGATCATTTGGAAAATACTTCAACTCATTGATCAAATACAATTTATAGAAAATATTTGAATTTATGAGACCAACCCTTTTTTGGGGAACATTTTATTAAAATGATAGTTATACAAGGAATTATATACTAATGCCCTTATCTTTTGCATATGTATCTAATATGAACTTGTATAATTGAAAAACCATATCTAGAGCTATATAAGAAAATTTCAACCACAATGTAGCCACGAAACAAAATAAATGATGTCCTCCTTCCATTCTAAAATAAAATGGAGTCCTCAAGTTTACACAACTACAATATGATTCTTAAAAAGCCCTTCTAAAATATAAAAAAATAGAAAAAATATGCTACATGATCAAGGTAAGAAGCATAAGGAAACTCTTTCCTTCTCTCTAGGGATATGCTACTAATCTTCTAAAGAATATCATCATCCCCTAATAGAAAAGATGTGGGTGAATATGGAATGGATATGGTTTGAAATAGGATTGATCAAGGAAGGTACATTTGGAATAAAATTGATAGAAGCCCATGAGGTTTGGGAAGATGTTGCATAGGAGAAGGTTTTGGAGTTTAGGGTATAGGTAGCCTCAGGAGCCAATATAATTCAACTTGGCATTACATCAAAAATGTATTTTGGAAGGTCATAATGGGAGAACACATTCAAGATAAATGTAGTGGTTTCTATATCATAAGATGGCCTTCAAATAGACCAAACCAAGGATTTGATTTGGGACTTAGTTCTTTTTTTACAAAAAAAATCATTGCTAGAGAAGTAAACCCTAATTAGTAAATACATAAGCAAGTGGTTGGTGATTGGGGAGGTTGAATCATGGGTTAAGGTACATTGGGGGTTTGATACCAAGGTTATATTTATACCTAAATAATTATTTATTATGATTTTATCTTGTTTGGAGTTTAATGAGAAAATATTAAATCATCCTTTTTAGTCTCTAGGAGGTGTGGGTCTCTACCTATAGTGATGGAAACCTAATTTTGACAATTTTCAGCTTAGTGGGGAATATTTCTAGTGTGGATCTAATTTTATAGATTCCTATGGAATATTATGGCCTTAAATATATAAATTCTCTAGGAAATTTATTAGGGGTGTTTATTAAAGTTGATCCAAACACAAAAAAGGGTGTTTTGGGTTCTTATGCAAGGGTTGGCATTTTTCTGGATCTTGACTCAAAAACACCAAAAAGTATTATTATCAAAACCTAGGGGGAGATATTTGAATCAATCCTTTGATATAGAAAAAAATCATTTTATATGTTTCAAGTGTAGGCAACCTAGGAAAATGTAGAAATTTTGTAATAATTTCCCCTTAGGAACTACCTCCAAGATGGTCTCCTTGAATTAGATTTGGAAACTAGCTCTTAAATATTCTAGAGCTTTTCTTCAATGTAAAAATGGGAAATTATGGGCTCAATAAAAGGAAAATAAGGAGGCCAAATTAAGTAAGTATAAGGAAGATCCCTTGGACCCAAATAAGAATAGGCATGAATCTAAAGCATTCGATGCCAAATGAACAAAGAAAAACAAGGATCAATGAAGGAATAATAAAGAATCCCAACATGATCATCTTGTTAATACTGTGGAAAAAGAGGCTGTGTTGGAGAAATTGGATAAAGGGGCAATAATGTCTCCATCTTCAATGCTAAAAGTCTATGAATTAATTTTGGAAAAGTTTTAATAAATCAGTCTCTAATTTAGTGTCCCTTGTAGGAGGTAATAGATTCAATTTGCACTAAAAATCCAAGTAAAAAAGAAATTGAAAAAGGTGTAAATCTAAAAAAAATTGAGCAAGGATCGAGAGTAGAGGAAGAAGACTCAAAAGAGGAGATAAATTCAAGGGAAATTGTGAATATTTATCACTCTTAAATCTCTATTATTCAACATAATTTGGTTTTGCCTAGGAGGAGAGGATGAAAATTGACTAAAGACTGAGTGGCTAGGGAAGCCTCATAAGGTAAACAAGGAACAATGTAGAATTTTTTCAAGCCTAAAAATTTGAGGTGGAATTACCCTCTTCTTCCTCATGAAGCTCATCTTATTGAATGTCAGGGGTATTAATGTACCTAAAAAAAGGCACTTGGTGAAGCATCTCCTATTTTTTGTGGTTTCAGATGTGTTGTTTATTCAAGATTCTAAGTTGAGTCTAGAAAAAACATCAAGTCTAATGGAGAATAGCTGGAGTAGATGAAGAAGTTCCTTTGTTGATTATTTCAGGGCCTATGGGGGTTTGGCAATTCTTTGGTCTCCACAAAAGGTCTATGTGGAGATGTTTGGTTTAGGTTCTAACTAGCCATTATGTAGAGTCTCCAGCTTTTCTTTTGATTTGAGTTTTTTGTTGTTCAATGTGTATGGGCTGAATGATTTTGTGCTCAAACTTATTTTTTGGAAAGAGTTATCTAATGTTTTGGAAAATTTACTTAGTGAAAAGGTGGTTTTAGGTGGATAATTCAATGCCCTTCTATCTTCCTATGAGAATTTATAGGGGTCGATATGTCCATCCCACTATCATTTAGATTTATATAATTGCATCTCCAAGAATGAGTTGATTGATGTAAGGCCTAAACATGGGTGTTTTACTAGGAAAAATAAAAGGTGTGGTATAAATAATATTGTGGATCATTTGGATCATGTTTTGATCTATTCAGTATGGTTTTCAAAAAATTGGATTTATGAAAGTGTTAGTTTTCCTATTTTTGGCTCATATCATTTCCCAGTTGATTTTAACATCTTAGTGGATAGTCTACCAAAGTTTTTTCCTTTAAATTTTAAAAAATGTGGCTCTATGGCATCTCCCTTTTGGATTTAGTTAAATTTTGGTGGAACAAAAATCCTATTGTGTCAAGATCGTAGATTTTCAACATGGTTAAGAAACTATATTTTATCAAATTTTATATTAAATAGTGGAATTTTGACTATTTTAAAAATATTTTCTTATAGAAGGCATGTGTGTAAGCTAAATTATAATATTTGAATAATAAGGTTTGATGTGTTAGGATGGATGTTTTTTCCTATGAGTTGGATAAGAAACTACTTGCTAAGTATGAATAACTATTATTATGGGAATAAATTCATTGGAAGCAAAAATTCAAAGATTATTGAATCAAAGAAGGATATTAAAATTCTACTTTGTTTCATAATTTAGTCAAAATCAAGAGAAGTGTATCTAGAATTTTGAAAATATAATTTAGTGAAGGAGTGGTGTTTGAATATCAATCAGACATTCATATGGAGGAGGTCAACTTATTTCAAAATTTGCTTAATGGTGAAATGGCTTCTAATCTCTTAGCAGAAATAACTAATTTATCCCTCACCCCCAAGTTGGTGACTAATGAAAAAAATGTCAAGATTTTAGAACCCCTCACTTTGGAGGAAGTACGAATGGTGGTATTTTCAATGGGAAAATACAAAGCCCTGGGACCTGATGGATTTTCTATGATATTTTTTCAGGCTTTCTAGGATACGGTGGGTGATGATGTGTTAAATATGGCAGAATAATCTTGTAGAAGAAAGAAGGTTTCATTGGATCTCAATGTCAATTTTATTTCATTATTTATTAAAGGTTATTGACAAGTGATTTTTTGGGATTTATCCCCATCTCTCTTTGTAACACTGCTTATATGATTATTTCCAAAGTTATGGTTGTTAGTCTTAGGCTTATGTTAATTCTTTGATCTTGTATGATTAGGTGGGGTTCGTGCTAGGAAGGAACATTTAAGAAGGTATTATCATAGCTCATGAAATAATGCATTGACTTTCTCATCCAAAATGGAAAGGTTTGATGACCAAAATTGATATTATTAAAGCATATGATAAAGTGAATTGGTGTTTCATGATCAAATTTGTTGAGAAATTCAAATTTTACAAGGGCTGGTGTGATTGGGTTTTTAATTGTGTATTAGGGCCTAAGTTCTAAGTCTTGGTTGATATTAGTCCATCAGTATTTTTTGAGGCCTCCAAGGAACTTAGGTAGGGAGATACGTTGTCTCCCTTTCTTTTCATCATGGTAAATTTTAGTGGTGAATATTCATTAATTCATGAAAATTCTAATTTTTGAATTTTGTTTTTGGCAATTTTTTAAGGTCAGTAGATGGATTTGGATTGCCAAAAAATTAAGAGTACATAAATTATTTTAGGGGTTAGCTCACTAACCATTTACAATAATATCTTATATTACACTTTAATTCACCATATATATATATATATATAGTACAATTGGCCCTTGATATCAAAATATAGTTTTGACAAATACCCCTAATATAAAATAAGGCAATAAGAAGAACCTACACTATAAGTGAAAATGGAGGATTACAGTTGAATGATAGCACCAAAAAAGATTATAAAATCTACAACACTGAATAGTAGCACCCAAATAGAGGAACTAAATGATATTGTTGAATAGATTTACTGAATGATAGTGGTAAATGACAATACCTTATGATAGTGCTAAATGGAAATACTGAATGACAGTGCTAAACAAAAGTGTCAAATAGTGGCATCCACTCTGTGACTAGATGATAGAATTGAAAAGTAAAACAATGCTTCCACTAAATGGAAAACCAAACTGTAACATCTAATTTGTTACCAAATTAATTAATGAAAGTGTTGCATCCCTGATCATCATGGCATATGGTGGAAACAATAAAAAGATAGGCTAATTAATAGGAAAATTGAAGATATTATCTTATTTTAAAGAACCAATCAAAAATGCCACATAATCACAATGTACTCAAAATATAGGTATTTATTATTTTTTAGTTTCTCATGAATTTGACTTTAACTATTCAATAATATTAAAATAATTTTACATGCAAAAATCCCCACTAATATCTCATAATAAATAATTAACTATGATAACATGTCACCCTCTAAAGATTATTTTGATGATGACATTCCAACACTCGAATATGTTCCTCTAGTTTTTTATGACAATGATCATGATGCTCAAGTGACTAAAGAGATTTTTGGTTCTCACCAAACACAAAGTTTAGTTGAAAAATACAATCAAAAATTTTGTGAAGGAAGAGAAGTAGATGGACAATTAGAAGGTCCTTTAAAGTGGATTGGGCAATGAAATTTACGTTCATTAAACCTGTAGAGGTTGAAAATGTTGATGATAATCCAACAAAATGTAGATATAAAATATATATTTAGAAACTAGGAAAGAAACATAGAATGCAACTAAAGTTGGACTCGATTGAGAAACACTATGGAAAAGTATATGTGATAGTGAAGCACCTAGATGAAGCGATAACAAGAACACACAACTAGAAAATTCATAAGAATGTATGCATGTAATATATGCATGTGAGTATGAAAATGATAAGAAATGTCAAAAACATCTTGTAGAGAAAGGGGAACAATTGAATTTTTTTTTGGAAAAGCTATGAAGTCCCATCTAAAGGCCAAATATATATAGTTATCTACTATATACCACATTCTAAAAAAAGGTGGACCTATTTATGATTTTTTAGATTATAAGATTTTATTTTAACATAATGGATTTATGGCTATTACACAATCACATTGGTTAGATATTAGTGCTTAGAAAATGGAAAAATGTCTAGCAATGGTTGAGAAGGAAGATTTGGAACAAAAAGTTCAAAATTCATTGTTCATCTCACTATCCATTGATGAGGTCACAATAATTAAGAACACATCATGGGTTTGCATGCATGCTTATACATTTGAGAACCATTCAAGGTAACCTCATATACTAGAAGTTCATAAAATGGTAGAAAATTGTAATACAAAAAATCTTCAAAATTTAGTTGTATCTAATTTGAAAGATAATGCTAGGATGAATGATTATGCAATAGTTAAAAAGCTGGTGTGTGTTGGGGATGAGGGTGAATCATTTATGCAAGGGCATAAAAATAGTTTGTGCATTCAGATGTAAACACTAGTTATCCCATATATGATTCCAATTCATTGCATAGCTCATAGAATAAATCTTTCATACAAAATAGTTAGTAAATTTTCTAATGTGGAAAAATTGGAGTTCATTCATGACTTACATGCTTATATGTCAAACAGTCTAAAAATATTTTTAAATTTCAAAAAAATTGTAATGGGAATGACTAATGGTAAGAAATTATTGAAAGATGTTGATACAAGATGGATTTCTATGTATGAACCTGCATGCCAAAATTTTGAAGAATATCCATAATTAGTAGGTTTTATGTATAAATATCGTACAAAAATTGACAAGGCAAAATATTTGTTGTACCATGTAACATATTTGGAAACACTGTTGACAATATGTGAAATTTTCCCAATGCTGAAGGAAATGAATTTTTTAATGAAACATGCTCAAGAGAGATCCATTTATATTGTTGACTTTATACGGTTGAGAAAATGAGTATGTCAATATCTAGATATATTATACACTTTAAATGAAAGGTTTCAAGGCCCTTTTTTTAGCAATTGGAAATGTTTGATAGATTTAAGGAACCCTAAGAGATATTTTAAATTGAATATCAATGATCATCTTTATGTCATTATTAATGGAAATGACATACTAATGCACACTTTCTACATAAGACCTGATCTTGTAGGAGCTGAATCTAAAGAATTGCTTGTAACATGTATTCTGTATGATACTACTCTATCTAAAACTAAGTATAATTTCACAAAACTTATCTAAAGATACCAAATATCATTTTCAAAGGAATGATTTGATGGAGGCCATTACAATTGTGAATACCATTTTTTGGAACAATAATAATAGTCAAAAGTTGATTAGCAATTTATTTCACAAATACATGGGTTGTCTTGTAAAGCATTTCAATAAATTTGTAGAGGTCATTAGAGTTTAAATGAAAGCTATTTTGGGAAAGGATTTACTAACATATTAGTCAACTCATTTTGAAATTACAATTTTTGAATAATATCACCTTCTAAATGAAACAATAGAGAATATGACAATTACATGGCTATGGAAAAAACTTTATCCTAGTAGTATACTGTAGGAAAGTCTAAGTGAATATTTATGATTATATGATATTTTTCAAACAATGATTATGGGATCAATAGAAGATGAAAGAGTATTTAGTTTATTATCATTCATTAACTTTGAAATAGATTAGATAAAAATTTAGAAACTTGTTTGAGATTGTATATTTCACATTATGTTGTGGACATGCTTTCTTATGAAAGAGCTATGGTAACATGGATTTTTATAATTGAAAGAAGAGGCCTCAAAAATATAAAAATAAATAGAGAGGATGTAAATAATAACGTTGACATGGTAGATGAAATTGTCACTAGGGATGAGTAGGTTTGTGTAACATTGTTTCAACTACCAAAGTATTAGTTGTATATTTATTACAATTATCATATTCTAAATTCCAATTTCATATAATTTTTTATATTGTAAATTTTTTAAAATACTAAATTCATTACAATTATGGACAATATTATCATTTGAAATATTTGTTTCATTCATCATGCAACTTTCCCTTTTATTTAATTGGTTTTTATTTGTATTGGCAAATACATTTTTTTATAAATTTTGAAAAAAAATTTAATTTGATATTGAATCACCATATTAAGATTTTTAATTTTTAGCTTAAAAATATGAATTTCAAGTCAAATATGATGGTGATAGAACATGACAATCCTATTGAACAACATGACCAAATTCAAAAAGAAAACTTAATCTAAAACAAAGAAAATAATTGAACAAGATGAAATCTCATCAAATTCAAATCCATGCTCATTCCAAATCCAAAGGAAAAAAAACAATTGTAGTCCATAACTGATTTCACTATTTGTTTGACCTACATCAATTGAATAAACTCATATTTAATAATAATGACTTTACAACATCATAAAATTCAAAATCAAATTCATACTCAAGCCTAGCTCTAAATCCATCATAAAAAACAATTGCAGTCCACATCACTATATTGTTTGAACTATATCAACTGAATAAACTCATATTTAATAATAGTGACTTTACAACATCATAAAATTAAAAAATTAAATTCATACTCAATCCTAGCTCCAAATCCATTAAAAAAAACAATTAAAGTCTACATCAGTATTTTTTTTGAACTATATCAACTAAATAAACTCATTTTAATAATAGTGACTTTACAACATCATAATTCAAATTCATGCTCAATCTTAACACCAAATCCATCACAAAAAACAATTGCAGTCTACATCACTAGTTTGTTTAAACTGCATCAATTGAATAAAATCATATTTAATAATAGTAAATTTACAACATCATAAAATTCAAATTCAAATACATACTCCATCCTAGCTCCAAATCCATCACAAAAAAAAATCAATCCACATCATTTTTTGTTTGAACTATATCAATTTAATAAACTCATATTTAATAATAGTGACTTTACAACATCATAAAATTCAAATTCAAATGCATGCTCAATCCTAATACCAAGTCCATCAAAAAAAAACAATTGCAATCCACATGTCACATCCACTAATTAAAACTTAACAAATTGATCATTGCAAATCCAGACTTGAAATTGTCATTTAAAATATATTTTTCAAAACATATCATTGTTTTCAAATATTAGAGAGTTTAAAACATCAAAAATTAACAATTTTTTAGGGTTTCACTTCTCATCCACTTTCTCAACCACAACATCCTTTGTGCCATCCTTAAATATCCCTACCCTTTCAAGATCCTTAGCTGTATAATTAATATGATCAAAATTTTCCTTTTCTTCTTTTACAGCATCTATTATAGAAAGTAGACTTGGATAGGCATATGTCTTCTATTTAAAGAAGGAATCAAGATCTTATCCTTGCTCCTTAATGATTTTTTATAGTGTGTTATTCTATTTATTCAACAAAACAAATTTCTCCTTGAATTGAATGACATAATATAAACTTTTTCATGCATTTTTAAAATGCACATTGAGGACCTTAGCTTCTTTTTTTAAATTCTCATATTTTTCCTAAAATTTAAAATTAAATATAATTAAATTCAAATAAAAATAATTATGACATGAAATTTTATTAAAATAAAGATATATTACTAAAAAAATTTCTTCTCGACATTCGCAATCACAATAAGGTTGATGTCTTTTGCCCATTTATTAAAATACATCTAGGCTTCTACATTCAAATTCTCTAACCTGTTGAGCATAATATTCAACACATTATAATTGTAACTAATATAAATAGTAACTGACCCAAATTTAGCTTGACCAAAAAAAGCATCAATCATTGTGGGTTCATCTTGTACCAATGAAGATGAATTTTCTCATTGGGAGTGGTTGTGATAATATGAATTTATTTATTTAATCAACACCTTTGCCCAATAATCCCAAACCATTACATTTTTTAACTCATCTATAACTCCCTCCTTAATAATTAAAATAATACTTTATGATAGTAAATTATTTAATGAAAAATATATAATTGCATCTCCAAACAAGATAACATTCACTAGTGGGGTGGGGGATGAAGAGGTGCAAGGTTCATCTTGAGAAGTCACATGAACATCTGCTCCTTGGATAAAATCATGTGGATTAAAATTAGCTCCACCAACTTCACCATCTTCAATCCCCATATATTCCTTGTCAATCTCAATTTATTGAAAACAAGTTAATATATGCACACTTGATATACTTCTAATGTAAAAAGTGGGCAATTTGGAACATGATAATTACAGTGTTCCTCTGCTAGGTACTGGTGCTTATGGTAATGGAAGAGTCTTCCCCCTTGTGCAAACTACATTCAAGGGTAGAGATGGTGGCACACTTTTCCTTAAAGATTGTGGGTGCCCTACAAAATGTAAATTATTTTAGAAAAATGGTAATTTTTTAAAACAAAACTATATGCTAATTTGAAATTAAAAGTTTAGTACTTGTATTTGGAGACAATATCTCCTTGAATTTATGTGCCATATTGTGAGTGACAAGGGTGGTTTGGAATGGTACTTTATGAAAAATTTTAGTCATAATAATAATAATCAAAAACTAAAAAACAAAAATAAAACCAAAACATGCAATGTAAAATACCTTACATAGAGGGTTGAGAAGGCACATTAAATGTTGGGGTTTGTTATGGTGATTATTGTTCCATGACAACCGTAGCTGATCCTGAGTCAACTACAACAATAAAATAAATAGAATAGAATAATTCACTTTAAAGTTGAAAATTTTAAATATTAAACCTACATGTGAAGATGATGAAGAATAAACTCTTGAACATTTCAAAATCTGAAATTAATGCAAGGATGATTTTGTAGACTCAGAATCTACAGATACTTCAACTACACACTACCCTTTCAATGTAGATTATTTTCATGTCATAAAGGCACAAAATGTTACCTATAACAAACAAAGTTCAATCATATATTAATCCTTAATTTGGTGGTATTTTAACAAATAGACAAATATTAAACTTTAGTTTAACAAATAAACAAATAAACAAGTAAACTAACCTCCATTCATCCACAGACAAATCATTTGTGCTCATCTTTGGATATAGCAAAATTGGAATCATAGTTTTTTGGAGGTCATATAAGGCCTCATAGTAAAATTATAAAATAAAATTTGAACAAGAAAATATGGAACTAGGATTGGTACAAGCATAATTTAATTCAATCCTTATCCTAGAGGAAATTAAAGTGTATCAATCATATCTCAAATTAGAAAGAGTACGAAGAATGTAAAGTACTACCCAATAGGAAATATATGATGGTCTTCCCTATAATACTATTATCATGAGGAAAAAATGAACCATTTATTTAAAAAAGGGTCACAAATTTCTTCCACATGGATGCCCCTCTTCTGACTATCTGAAATGAAAGTGAAAAATGAGGAATGAAGAATGAAGAGTTGAATTGTCAATATTAAAAAGAAATTTAAATATCAAAAGTTGAATTTTTAATATAAAAAATAAATTTAAAATTACATACCATTTTGATTGATCTACAAGCCAAAATTTAACTCTAAATGTTTCTTGTCATCATTTATCAACATTACTTTTGGAGTCATAGTGTTTGCATTGTAAAACAAAAGACCTACCAGATTATGAATCTCTTCTAGCGAGGTACCAAAGAAAATCATTCTGGAGTCAATGTTCATGGTGAATCTCTTTTTACTAGGGTCATAAGAATACATTAGTGATTTGAGTAACCTAATGTCTATTTCATATTGGGGCATGTATAGAATTGCATAAAAACTACATTTTGAAATCCAATCATTGTATATGTTTTGCTATTATATGATCTTTAAAATGTCTAGGAAAAATAAGTTATTTAAAATTTATTTTATTTACATGGTTAAGGAGTTACTATGGGTGGGGAAAATGGTGGATGAGAAATATATTCTGTAAAATGTTTAAAATGAGGGTAAAGGGTGAGTATTTATAGGACAAAGGAGGAAATTGACCAACCAAAAAATATACTAGCCACACTAGTTACCTGATAGCATAACCCAACCTATTCATTTGATAACTTTGCCCATCCTACCATTCAACATGAATATCCAATATCTATGTTTTGGTGTACACCATCCATCACCTTCCATTTAATACACACCATTTGGCACCTACCATTCAACTTTTATCTTCCAGTGTTGTTCAACATCTGTTATCTATCTGGTATAGCCATTTGACAATATTGTTTAGCACAACCATTTAGTGTAGTCATTTTGTGCATTTATTTGGTTCAACTATTTGGTATAACTCTTTGGTGGTTTTTTTTGGCATATATCTTTTAGTGAAACTGAATGGTTGTACAAAAAAAAGTTAAAACCAAGAAATTGCTTGATTTTGCTCCTCTAAAAACTTGATATATTCACCATCACCCATAGAGGATTTTACATAACTACAAATCAAATTTTATTAGATTTTATAAATATTTCCATTAGGCTATCTAGTAATTCCTCTTAAATTTAACCTTGCCTTTCATTCTTCTGGTATAAGTTTTAGGGTGTGCAGTAAAGTAGGCCAAGGCAAAGGCCAAACTGAGAGGGATTAAATTTATAGATGGATTGGAAAAACTCACTCATCAATAATTCATAGATTATACCTTTATCTTTGGGAAAGTATCAATCAATGAAGTTCAATATTTCAAGATAATTATGTCTAGTTACAAGGTAGTGCCTGGGTAGATGGTGAATGAAAGAAAATCATAAATCTATTTCATCAATTGTTTCGAGTAGGTTTAACAGTTTATCTCCCTTCTTTTGGGATTTAAGATTTGGAAACTTCCTACCAAATATCTAGGTGTTCCTCTCTTTATTGGTGTGTTGGAAGGATCTCATTTTGAGGGTTTGGTTAATTATTTGAAAGCCCATTTCACTTCTTATCAAGGAAAGTGGCTTTCCTTAGCTCATCATCTAACTTTAATCAAATTTCTCTTGATTTCTCTCCCTATTGACTATTTTTTTCATCAACCACCCAAGTAGGTGGTGAAGATGCTGAATAAAATAAAGAAGGATTTTATTTGGTAGGATTATTTTGATAAAAAATATTCCCTTGTTGAAATAGGATAGGGTTTTCAAGGTGAAGAAGTTGAGAGGTATTAGGGTTCAAAGTTTAAGCCTTTAAAATGTGGCTTTAGGAGCTAAGTTGGTTTTGGGGTTGATTTATAAGCTGAATTATCTTTGGTGTAGGCCATTGAGATAGAAATATCTAAATTTGGAAAATATTTAGAGTATTATTTTATCTCAAATCCTTTTAAAGGTTCTCACTTTTGGAATTTTTTGCTTAAATGTAGACCTCTAATAATGAATCATGTGTCTTGGACTATTAATAATAGTAGGCTCACCATTTTTTGGGATGACTCAGATAATGGGAATAAGCCATTATTTTATTTTCCTAATTTGGCTAAGGATAAACTTATTCTTTTAATATCCCATGTTGTCTTAGTGGGGTACTATTTAAAACTAGTTCAGACTTAAGATATGTCATTTTGAACATGGAATTTTTTGAGAACTTAGATATTAATGAGGATCAGTGTAAGTGTCTTATTGATTATATTGTGAAGCATAAATTTTTATTCAACTCCAAGAAGGACATACATTGGATAGGAGATAAATTTGGTGAATATATGATGAGTTTGGGCTATCACTTTTTTGAGGCTATATATGACTCCATGGTGTGGGCATGCTCATTTTGCTTGGGTAAGGAGGGTCATCAAAAAGTAGGTGCCTTTGCATGGTTTGGAGTACAAAATTGAATTCTCACCCAAGATAGTTTGATTAAGATTTTTTTCTTATCCCCCCTCATTTTTTTATGCAAAAAAGAGGAAGAATCAACTAATTATATTTTATTTGCTTTACCCTTTAATTTTTGGTGTTGGCCTTGGTTGTGCTATAAGTTAGAATGGTATTGGACTTAGCCTTCTTCTCTCTTTAATGCCTTATCTTCTTAGTCAATTGGGGATACCAAAAACTCCTTGTATGGGTTGTGACAAGTGAGCCCTAATATTTTGATTTAGTCTATTTGGAAGGAAAAAAATGAATGTATCTTTAAATGTAATAAAATACTACTTTTGGCAGTTCTTAAAGAGATAGAGATCATAATATCTAAGGTTGTTTTAGCTCAAGTAGAATGACTATATAATAGGCTCTCAATTTAGGATATGAGAATATGTTCCAAATGGAAGCTCATTTCTTCTCCCCTCATTACTTATTCATTAGTGTCCTCAATAAGAAAAAAAGAAAAGATAATGCAACTTGGCTTCCACCATTTGTAGGATGGTTTACATTTAAATGAAATGGTGATTTAAATGGAAATCCTAGAACCTTAGGTGCTAGTTTCCTTATAAGAGATTGTAGTGGGTCTCTTGTTTATGAGGCTTCCTTAAAAATTATGGATGGGACTAATAATGAATTTGAAGTTCAAAACTTGGTGGCAAGTCTTGAAATTATGGTTTAGTGTGGAATTGAAAGATTAAATATTGAATGGGACTTGTAGATTATGATTATAGCCTTGCATAATAAATCCATTAATTCATGAAAAGTGGAAAATATAATTGAAAAGGCCTAGTCTTGTTTGGACTTCTTTCTGGATTGGGATTGTAGGTACTACTATCAGGAAACTAATGTTGTAATTAACTTCCTTGATAATTATGATATTCATCAAATGGAAGCCATGAGGATTTATAATCATAGGGGAAAATGGGAATATTTTGAAAATGTTTCAAATATCAACTTTAATGCTTGCATATGTTGCATGTGTGAAGGGAGGAGCTTCTTTTGTTATGATTATTTTTTGTTTGGATACTTATGTAAGGGAGTTGGCTTTTAATTATGAATACATGAATTTTTTGAAGTTGAAAGGAGTGGTAATGTGTCATTAATGGGTTAGGAGGATTTTATCACTACTGGGTTATTCACACAGTGTGGGAAGAACAAGTCTATATCAGTCTATAAGGTGTCAATTTTTAGGTTTTGGTAGAAGGGTGATGGAGAGAGTGGTCGATGAAGCATTGGGTATGGATGTAATCTCAAGTGAGGGTATTGAGAGATAAATGGTGTTTCGAGGGGAAGTTTCTAGGGCCCATCTAAAAAATATATTTTGGGTCACCTCTAAAGAAATCATGTAGGACATCCAAAGAATTATAGGGGATGATTTTCTTTGCCACAATCCTATAACATCCTTGCAAATAACATCCTACATTGATGGTAGACAAACAACATGTTACTTAAGTAGTAGAATTATTCATGGATCCAACATATAGAGTGGGATTATTGGAAGATATTTCTATGGTAAATTTAGGACCTTTTTTTATTAAGTTACCCTTTTTTAGGTCAGATGGTATGGGGATGGTTCCATTATCTATCTTTAGGGCACTAAAATCAAAAGTAGTGGTTTTTTTGGAGTACTAGAAAAATTTTAAAGTAAATTTTGCCTTCCTTTGGCTTAAGAAGGTCATTTATTTCCCCTTCCCCTAGTGGCACTAGTGAAAATTCCCATTCTTGAGCTAGAAAAGTGGAAGGAAACACATGCCCAAGAGTGTGTTGAGGCGATCAAATACTTGAAAAAATTGGTATTCTAAGGTAAGGGGTTGGCCCCTCCCTAGCTACTTTGTGCCCCTCTATAGATGGTGATGGTCACTATGCAGAGATGCCTTGACAACATTCACACTTCACCATCAGTCAGATGTGTATTCAAGAGATAACAAGTTTCTTTGATCTCCCTTGATAGGGTGTCTAATGTGTCTTTGGTGGTGGATGGTGGGAACCTAGAGGTCAAGAAAGAAGATGTGAAAGGTTTGGGAGGGGATATGATAGACACCATAAAAATATTTGAATATTTGGTATGCACATGTTTTTTGGTTTGGTAGATGTTGTTTTTGGTCTCAGTTCATGGTTCTAGGAATGTTATAGTAGTTAAGTCTTTTGATTTCATTTTTGGCTCGCTGATGTTTATGGCTTTGCTTATTCTAGGTTGAATTTGGTATTGTCTATTTTATCAATTTACCAGGTCATTTTTGTAATATTTTTGGTGTCTAATATATTGGTTAAGGGACTCATAAAACCCTAGTAACTATAAAAAAATACAACAAATAAAAAAAGTATAATTCTTTTCTAAACCAAAAGGTTATTATAATTCTTGAAATTCAATATTTAATGATTGGAATACTTGTATTCATCTTGGCCTTTCTTTTTACATGTAATAACATATCTAGGCTTCAATATTTAATGATAAGGAGATAATCCAATTATTATAAATATTTAAAATTTCATTTCAAAATAATAAATTAAAAATTAATATAATAAAATAATAATTTAGAGTTTAATTGTAAGTTTGATTTTAAAACTCATGTCAAAATAAATCAATAATAAATTCCATGTGAATGTTGCCTGTTGAGACACAAAAAAAATGAACATGTTTAGGTCATACATTTTATTTATATTTTAAATTGTAAATGAGTAAGAACATGCCTTTTATAATCATAATTAATAAACAACTCATCCCCTATTACTAAATATTTTATAACTTTCACATAAATAAATGGCATCCTCCTTCCTTCCTAAAATAAAATGGAGTCTTCAAGTTTACATAAATATAATATGATTCTTGGAAATCCCTACTAAAATAAAAATAGAAAAAATATGGCACATGATTGGGGTAAGAAGCAGAAGGAAACTCTTTCCTTCTCTCTAGGGATACACTACTGATCCTTGAAAGAAGATCATCCTCCCCTAGTGGAAGAGATGTAGGTGGATATGGAATGGATAGGGTTTGAAATAATATTGGTTAAGGAAGGTGCATATAGAAAAAAATTTATAGAGGCATATGAGGTATGGGAATATGGTGCATAAGAGAAGGGTTTGGATTTTGGGGTGCAGGTAGCCTCTAAAGGCAACATAGTTCAACTTGGCATTAGATCAAAAGTGTATTTTGGAAGTTCTGAATGAGAGGACACATTCAATACAAATGTAATGGTTTCTATATCATAATATGGCATTCAAATAGAAAAAACTAAGGACTTGATTTGGGACTTAGATAATTTTCTACAAAACATTTTGTCACTAGAAAAATAAATCCTAATTAGTAAATGCACAGGCAAGTGGTTGGTAATTAGGGAGGTTGAATCATGGGTTAAGGTACATTGGGGGTTTGATACTAAGGTTATATTTATACCTAAATAATTTTTCATTATGATTTTATAATGTTTTGAGTGTAAGAAGAAAATATTAAATCATCCTTTCTAGTCTCTATGGGATGTTGGTCTCTACCTACAGTGATGGAAACCCAACTTTGACATTTTTTCAGCTTCGTAGTGAATATTTCCAGTGTGGATATGATTTTATGGGATTATTATGGAATATTGTGGCCTTGAATGTCTTAATACTCTAGAAAAGTTTTTAGGGGTGTTTATTGAATTTCATCCAAATAGAAAAGGGTGTTTTGGCTTCTTATGTGAGGGTTAGGGTTTTTCTAGATCTTGACTCAAAAATACCCAAAGTATTCTTATAAAAACCTAAGGAAGATATTTGAATCAATCCTTTGATATAGAAAAAATTACTTTTGGATGTTTCAAGTATATATGACCTAGGAATATGTAGAAATTTTGTAATAATTTCCCCTTGGGAACTACCTCCAATATGGTCTCCTTGTATTAGGTTTGGAAACTGGCTCTTAAATATTCTAGAGATTTTCTTCAATGTAACAATGGGAAATTTTGGGCTTAAGAAAAGGAAAATAATGAGGTCCAATTGAGGAAGTATAAGGATTATTCCTTGGACCCAAATAAAAAATAGGTTTGAATCTAAAGCATTCGATGCCAAAGATATGAAGAAAAGCAAGGAAAAACTAAGGAATAATAGAGAAGCCCAACAAGATCATCTTGTTAATATTGTGGAAATAGAGGCTCTATTGGATAAATTATATAAAGTGGAAATAATGTATCTATCTTTTATGATAAAAGGCTATGAATTCATTTTGGAAAAGTTTCAATAAATCAAGTCTCTCATTTAGTGTCTCTTTTAGGAGGTAAAGGATTCAATTTTCACCAAAAATCCAAGTAAAAAAGAACTTGAAAAAGGTGTAACTCCAAAAGATATTGAGAAGGGATCAAAAGTGGAGGAAAAATACTTAGAGGAGTTAAATTTAAGGGAAATTTTTGAAGATTTCTAAGTCTCAAATCTCTAAGCTTCAACCTAATTTATTTTGCCTAGGAAGAGAGAATGAAAATCGACTAAGGACCGAGTGGCTAGGGAAGTCTCATAAGGTAAATAGGGAATAATGTAGAATTTATTTAAGCCTAAAAGGTTAAGGAGGGATTCCCCTCTTTTTCCTCATGAAGCTCATCTCCTAGAATTTTATGGATATTAATGCTCTTAGGAAGAGGCACTTGGTGAAGCATCTCCTATTTTTCATGGTTTCAGATGTGTTATTGATTCAAGAGTCTAAGTTGAGTTTGGTAGAAGCATCGCATCTAATAGAGAATAGTTGGAGAAATTTTTTTGTTGAATATTTTAGGGCCTCTAGGGGTTTGGAAATTATTTGGTCTCTAGTAAAGGTCTATGTGGAGATATTTGGTTCACGTTGTAACTAGCCATTATGTAGAGTCTCCAGATTTTCCTTTGATTTGAGTTTTTTATTGTTTAATGTGTATGGGCTGAATGATTTTGTGCTCAAACTTATTTTTTAGAAATATTTATCTAATGTTCTATAAATTTACTCAATGAAAAGGTGGGTTTAGGTGGATACTTTAATGCCCTTCTATCTTCCTATTAGAATGGGGGGGGGGGTCAGTGTGTCCATCTCACTATCATTCAGTTTTCTATAATGGCATCTCCAAGAATGAGTTGATTGATGTAAGGCCTGAACATGGGTGTTTTACTGGGAACAATAAAAGGTGTGGCATAAATAGTATTATGAAGCATCTATATCACCTTTTTGTCTTTTCAATATGGTTTTCAAAAAAATGGATTTATGAAAATGTTATTTTGCCTATTTTTGGCTTAGATCATTTCCCCATTGATTTCAACATCTTAGTGGATAGTCCACTGATGTTTTTTCCCTTCAAATTTTAAAAAATATGGCTCTGTGACACTTCCCTTTTCAATTTAGTGAAATTTTGGTGGAACAAAAATCCCATTGTGTCAAGATCATAGATGTTCAAGATGGTTAAGAAACTATTTTATCAAATGTTGTCTTAAACATTAGAATTTTGACTATTTTAAAAATAGTTTTTAAGAGAAGGCACATGTGGAAGCTGAAATAGAAAATTTGAATAATAAGGTTTGATGTGTTGGGATGGATGTTTTTTCCTATGAGTTGTATAAGAAACTACTTTATAAGTATTAAGATCTATTATTATGGGAATAAATTCATTGTAAGTAAAAATTCAAAGATTATTGGCTCAAAGAAGGATATCAAAATTCTAATTTCTTTCATAATTCAGTCATAATCAAGTAAAGTGTATCCCACATTTTGATAATATAATTTAGTGGAGTGGTGTTGTAATATAAAAAAGACATTCATATGGAGGTAGTCAAATTATTTCAAAATTTTCTTAATGGTGAAATGGATTCTAATCTCTCAGTGCAAAGAACCAATTTATACTTCATCCCCAAGTTGGTGACTAATGAAAAAATTGACAAGCTTTTGGAACCCTTCACTTTGGAAGAAGTATGAATGGTGGTATTTAAAATAGGTAAATATAAATCCCTAGGACTTGATGGGTTTCCTATAATCATTTTTCAAACTTTCTAGGATATGGTGGGTGATGATGTGTTGAATATGGTGGAAGACTCTTGGATAAGAAAGAAGGTTTCATCAAATCTCAATGTCAATTTTATTTCATTGTTTATTAAAAGTGATTGAAAAGTGAATTTTTGGGATTTATCCCCATCTCTCTTTGTAACAAACTTATAATATTATTTCCAAAGTTATGGTTTCTAGGCTTAGGCCTATATTAGTTCTTTGATCTTGTATGAGTAGGTAGGGTTCATGCTAGGAAGGGACATTCAATAAGGTATTATCATAGTTCATGAAATAGTGAATTAACTATCTAATTTAAATTTGAAAGGTTTCATGACAAAATTTGATATTATTAAAGCATATGATAAATGAATTGGTGTTTCATGATAAAATTTGTTGAGAAATTAAGCTTTTGTAAGGGTTGGTGTGATTAGGTTTTTAGTTGTGTATCAGGGCCTAAGTTCTAAGTCCTAGTTAATGGTAGTCCATTAGGATTTTTTGAGGCCTACAAGTGCCTTAGGTAGGGATATCCTTTGTCTCCCTTTATTTTCATTCTTATGGTATAGTGTGTAGTGAAGTAGTCCAAGGCAAAGGCTAGGTTAAGAGGGATTAAAATTTCAAATGGATTGGAAAACCTCACTCATCAGTAATTCACAAATGATACATTTACCTCTAGAAAAGTATTAATTAATGAAACTAATGATTTAAACAGAATTTTGTCTAGTTATAAGGTAGTGTCTAGGCAGATAGTGATTGAAAGAAAATTAGAAATATATTTCATCAATTATTTTGAGGAGGTTCAATAGGTTATCTCCCTTCTTTTGGGATTTAAGATTTGGAAATTTCCTAAAAAATATCTAGGTGTTCCTCTCTTTATTAGTGAATGGAAAGGATATCATTGGGAGGGGTTGTTTAATTATTTAAAGTTTATTTGGCTTCTTGGAAAAACAAGTGGACTTCCTTAGCCTGTTGTCTAACTTTAATTGATTCCATCTTGAGTTCTCTCCCT
Source organism: Torreya grandis (assembly GCA_037957365.1). Classification (NCBI taxonomy): domain Eukaryota; kingdom Viridiplantae; phylum Streptophyta; class Pinopsida; order Cupressales; family Taxaceae; genus Torreya; species Torreya grandis. Next base: position 397,532 of record JARHVA010001435.1, on the reverse strand, counting down.
ATTTACTATTTTTTTGTTCTTCAACCACCTAGGTAGGTGGTGAAGATGTTGAAAAAAATAAAGAATGATTTTATTTGGCACGATTCTTTTGAGAAATTTTTTTTCCCTTGTTGAAATGGGATAGGGTTTGAAAGGTGAAGAAGTTGGGAAGGTAGGTGGTGAAGATTTTGAAAAAAATAAAGAATGATTTTATTTGGAAAGATTATTTTGAGAAAAAAAAATTCCCTTGTTGAAATGGGATAGGGTTTGAAAGGTGAAGAAGTTGGGAAGTGTTAGGGTTAAAATTTTAAGCCTTTAAAATGTGGCTCTAAGAGCTAAGTTGGTTTAGGAGCTGATTTATAAGCTAAACTATATTTGTTGTAGGTCATTGAGATGTAAATATATGAATTTGGAAAATATTTAGAGTATTGTTTCTATCTCAAATCCTCTTAAAGGTTCTCACTTTTAGAATTTTTTGCTTAAATGTAGACCTCTAATATTGAATCACATGTCTTGGACTATTAATAATAGTAGGCTGGCCATTTTTTGGGATGACACTTAGAATGGGCATAATCCATTATTTTATCTTCCTAATTTTTCTAAGATTAAACTTATTCTTTCAAAAACCTATGTTGTCTCAGTGGTGGACTATTTAAAACTAGTGCAGACTCAAGGTATGTTGTTTTGGACATGGAATTTTTTTAAGAACTTAGATATTCCTAAGGATTAGTATATGTTTCTTATTGATTGTCTTTTGAAGCTTAAAGTTTTATTCAACTCTAAAGAAGACATATACTAGATAGGAGCTAAGTTTAGTAAATATACGATGAGTTTGGAATACTAGTTTGCTAAGGATATAGATGAATCCATGGTGTCATCATGATTGCTTTGCTAGGGTAAGGAAGGTACTAAAAAAGTAGGTGCCTTTGCATGGTTGGAACTCCAAAATTGAATTCTCACCCAAGATAGTTTGATTAAAATTACTTTTTTGGCCCCACTCATTGTTGTTTATGTAAAAAAAAGGAAGAGTCAACTAATTATATTTTGTTGTTTTCCCCTTTGTTGTTTGTTATTGGTCTTGGTTGTGCTATAAATTTGAATGTTCTTGGGTTTGGGCTTGTTCTCTCTTTAATTTCTTCTCTTCTTGGTTGATTGAGGATACCAAAAACTATTTGTATGGGTTGTGGTAGGTGAGCCTTGATATTTTAATTTAGTTGATTTGGAAGGAAAAAAATCAATATATCTTTAAAGGTAAGGAAATACTACTTTTGGCAATTCTTAAAGGGATGGAGATTGTAATATCTAAGATTTTTTTAGCTCAAATAAAATGAAAAAATAGTAGGCTCTTAGTTTGGGATATGAGAATGTATTCTAAATGGAAGCTTGTTTCTTCTCCCCTCGTTACTAGGTCATTGGTGTCCTCAAAAAGGGAAAAAAAAAAGATAATGTGACTTGGCTTCCACCATCCTTGAGATGGTTTAAATTAAACTTAGATGGTGATTTAAATGAAAATCATAGAACCTCAGGTGTTAGTTTCCTTATAAGAGATTGTAGTGGGTCTCTTTATCATGACCTACTATTTGAATCTTTTTGATAGACATTATTAGATGTATTATCATATTTTTAAGTATTGATCATCTAATGCTTACATATAGATACTAATTTGATTTATAATACATTATCATAATTTGATTATGCATATTAATGATGCCATCAATATAGTTTTACATTATGATGTTTATTGAGTTTATATTTACATGTATATATGTTTTTTATGTAGAGAAATTACTACTAATGCCATGTTTTATTGTTTTAGTACTCACAAGTATATGAACTAGGCTAGCAATGGATTTTGGTAGTTAGGGCAATAATGATAGAGGTAGTGAGCAACATGGTAACACTAGCACTAGATAATAAATATAATGGTAATGATCCATCTAGTCTTTGAGTAGTTGCAACATGTTTGGTGTCTTTTTTTTGTCTCATTTTATTTATTTAAGCTTGATTGATATTTTCATATTTTTATTTTGTTTGATTATGGTTGTGTTTGCATTTAGTTTTTATTATTTTCTTTGATTGGTGTTTTATGTGTGGCAGCTTAGTGATAAGATGACTTTTTGTCTTAACTATTAATTTTCTTTATTTTGGCTACTAAGGGGCTCAAATACTTTAAAAATCATATCAAGCCCATTAACTTTTTATCCACCATGGATCATATTGTGATTAAAATTATTTAAACTAAGTGTTTTTGTCTTGGTTTTTTTGCCAAAATGCCTCGATTAGGTTAATGCCATGCACTCAGAACACCATAATGGTCTGGATTTAATTCTCTGTAGGCAATAAATAACCCATGCATAATGTTATTGATTAAATAAATTCTTGTTAGGCCATGATAACCATAAAGGCTTTGTAGACTTTTGGCCATGAATTATAGTTTTAAAATAATAATAAAAATAAAAATAAAAATAAAGTATATATATATATATATATATATATATTTATAAATAAATAAATAAAAGAGGGGAGAGAAAAAATAATCATTATGAAAAATAATGGAATTAGGGGTTAGCTCTTCACCCAAAACCTTAATCAATTGTTTTGCTTCAAAGCAATGCCATTTTGTTGTGTTGGCCTATGGAGAAACCATAGAGGGAAAATGATAGCCATGGAGAGTAATGGAGGCTCGAAATTCACCCCAACAGGCTTTAATGGCTTGAAAAAATTTGTGACTAGGTAAATGGGAGGAAAGGAGATCAAGACATGGAAGAAATGGACATAGCTGGGTAAGAATTTCATTTTTGTGAAGGGTAATCAAGGAAAATTTTAATTTCTTATTCATAGGGAAAATTTGTGCTAAGTAATGCATTTTTAATTCTTGCCAAAAATTTGTCTTTCTATGGTTGTGTAGGGTTGGATTTATTCTATATACTAGTTTAATATAAATATAAAATATTTACATATTCAAGAGGAAGTCATGAGACATCCCCATGACCCTGTAAGGCTCTCAAAACCAGTGAAAATCTCTCAAAATTATTTTTTTCTAGTTCAAAATCAATTAAATATTTTAGATTTTCATACCTGGTCATTGGATTAAATTTATACCTAGTGTATAGGGTTTAAAAATCAGATTTTATTATTGAAGTGGCTTTGTGGATAAGATATCAAAACCCTAGTTGTTTATTTTATTTTATTTATTATTAGATGTGTTGCCTTAAAATGGTGAGATGGGTGTTTTTTTCTATTGTATTTATTTAATGGCTAATTGGGTGTTTCTTTTCCATTGTATTCATTTGACAGTTGTTGGGTTTTTATTTTTACTTATTTGATCTGAGTGGAGAAGATTTAACCATGTTGGTCCTTATTTGCATTTTGTGTAAATATGGCACCACAACCAAGCTTTTATATTTCTATTTTGACTTATTTTACTTGGAATTTAGTGAATTTGTAAGTATTGGTGTAAATGTGTTATTTACCCTTATTTTACCTCTTTCATATTTCTTACTTGGGTTAAAATGTGATTGAACTTGTTACTAATTGCAGACTTGGGTGTTTTATTTTATGTTAAATGCTTGATAGATTTATCAAGCCCATTTATGTAAGTGTAACTTGTGAAATTTTTGGTGTAGTGTTGTTGGTTCCATTGGTGCATGATGTTAAGGGTTACTCTATTTTATAATATTGTGTAATTATTGTAAATTTCTCAATGATGGCTAAAAATATGTTGCTCACAACTTCACCCAAAGTCTGAATTCCTGACTCCACCATCTAGCTGATGGTTGGGGTGGTGAGGGCAACCGATTGGGGGGATAATAAGATGGGTCAGGTTAGTATGCAGATCATTTGGTGGTTACTCTCTCATTATGAAATTGCATATTTCTTTGGTGTTATTCTTACATGGTTACACTGATTAAATTTTTTTTCTATATCATGTTTATAAATTACTCATTCTATTTATTATTCCTATAACATTCTCTTGAAAATGTAAAAAAATATGTTGCATTCTTCAGATGAACCTAAAATTAAGGTTTTTATTGCTCCTAAATTACAGAGGGATAGCAAAATCAATTTATGAGTTTTATTCTTCTTTATTTAACCTTTGAAATGTATATCGAAAGTATTTTTTTATTAAGTATTAAGAAAGAAAATTGATTTATAATATGATTATATTTTTCTCATTTAAAAAGAGAAATATGTTGCATTAATGAAATGATCTTCCTATATCATGATTTGGAAGTTATTATTTTTACTTATTGATCTTGTAGTATTATCTTGTCATGTAAAAAGTTATTCAATTTTAGTATACTTCTAGAATTTTGTCAATGACAATATATGGGTATGAATTGAGTGTTCTTAATTGTTATGATTGAGTCGCTTTCAGCCCCAGCCCAAGATTATCTCATTGTTTGACACTAAAAATTATAGTGTCATCATGAATATCATGTTAAAGGTTTAATAGTGTTGATGTTTAGATAACGAGATAAGAGAATAGTATACAGTGAGGAACATTTAGTCCATTTGTGATGTTGCAAAGTTATTTATCACATTATTTTAATTTCAAATGATTTAGTTATGGAATATTATAGGAAATTACATAATGTTGTTGTGGAATTATTCAATGATAATTTTATCTTGTTTCTAATCTAGTTGATGGCTGCAAACAACTTCATATTATTGGCTTGGTAAAATCAGTGGCATGGTTAAACATCAATCATGCAAAAATTTATCCACTATTGTGCATGTGCATACCATGATTTGAATTAAGGATAGTGCTGATCCTATAGGGTACATGGTAAAAGTTGTATTTCCTTGGAATTATTGCATTATGATAAATAAAATTAGTAAGCTACAAATAAGTTAAAATGAACTTAAATTGATTATTAGTTAAGTGTATGAATTATTTTAAATTTATAGTGTGCTAGAATTTAATTCATGGGTTCTGTAATTTGTCAATTTTGTTATTTCTATGGCTGCAGTAAGTGTTTTTATTATTTTTGTATGAATTTAAAAAGTGTTTATTGGTGTTAATTAAATTACCTTTGGCATTAGCAAATGGCCCTACAGAGTATATATAGATTAATGCTATTGCATGAGTTTCTTGGATATGGGTTATGCATAATAAATTATTTTTAATTTTTAAGAGGAAGGTTGTTAATACAACAACAAGTTTTAATTCATTTCACTACAAGTGTAAAGGAGTATGTGATCAAGAATCTACACATGCTTGAATTAAGTGATTGGCATTCATAAAATTTTAAAAAGAAATGGTTATATATTTAATTATTTCATTTAAGTTGTGTTAAAGAACTTGATATTGCAGTCATGCATATTTATCTTAAGAAGGATTTGGAAAGTTGGTATTACAAGCTCGATAAATGTCATGTATATATAAATTTAAAGTTTCTATTTCCTTAAATTGATTAAGGCATGAGTATATAATTAAATCATATCCCAACTTGTGTCTAGTGATAAGTGTAAAAATAAACATGATACAATGATCCTTAAAATTACAATATCTTGGTATAAAGATTCATATAGGATAGTACCATTGAATATATCTTATATATATGAATTTTAAATGAGCAAGAACACCATTAGAACATTATACATTCTTATAGATTGATGTAATCATGCTTTGTCTTGGCTTATCTAATTATGGTTAAGACTTGAATTTGTTTGTGCAATGAGTCTTTGACATTATGAGTCTTGGATTTTAAATGTAGTGTTGTATGTTTTTATTACTTGAATATTGGAAATAGTGTATGACAAAAATTGGAAAACCTTTATTATCATTACCTTTACCTTTAATAATGTTCATATGATTCAATGATTGGGTACTTAATGCTCCTAATTATCCTAAGTGAGGCAAGAATTATTGTACCTAAATCGATACCCTAATTTATGTAGGTGTGAGTCTCTTATGTAGGGTAAGGACATATAGATGGTCCTATTTCAATGAATTTCTTGCTTATTATAGAGAAAAGGAAAATAAAAAACTAATTACGGGTATGGTTGAAAAACCTGATTGATAGTACATGCATTGAATGAGAAGATTATGAAGATCTCCTCTTTGATTTGGGAGGATGATTTATAGATAAAAAATTACTAAAGTAAACTTATTTGTTAGACAAATAGTTGGGTGGATTGCCTAGCGATATCTAGATCCCAAAAGTGAGAGCTTCCTTAGGGGCTATCAATCCACACATTTTAACAATTAAATTTATAAATAGGAAAGAAAGGTACTTGCATCAATGAATCAAAAGGTTCTAAAAATGAATAAAAGAATGCTTACTAGTACTAAAAGGTTGGGGTATGCTTTAGAAAATCAAAAAGGGGTCTATGAATAGGTAGGAATATAGAAAATTAGGTTTGGTTGGGTATAAGTAAGTGAAAACAACTTGTTGGTTTTCACTATCACAGTGACCATTGGTAGTTGGAGTAACCATTAGTAGTTGAGGTGACCATCAATGGTCAAGGTGACCATTATAGTTGAGTAGACCATCGAAGTTTGAGTCAACTATTGATGGTTACTATGTGAAGATCTGGGTTGATAAATCACTAATCGATGAGATCTAAAAGATGGATTCTAAGATGTGGATAAGGTCTGGGATGATTAAGAAATGGAAACAAAGGAGATGAATACTCAGAATTAAGAACTTGTATTACCATAGATTAATTGGGTGGATAGTTGAGGTAGTTGATCTATTAGTGGAATCTAGCTTGATTCTGGTAGAGTAATGGTACCCTAAGGCTTGGTGGAGAGGTGGTGGAAAATTGACTCTCTGATATGATAGTTAGATTATTAGATTACTGATGGTGATTAACATACAAGAAATAAGCTCCTAGATACACAAGCTCTTGATGAAAATTATAGATGATTTTCACCTCTTAGATCCTCTCTTATTATAGGTATAATCAAGAGATGGAAGTGAAGGTTTAACTGGGCTATCTATTTATAAATTATCCAAGTAAAGGATCATAATAGGATTTAGATAGGCTATAATTAGAAAAGCAAAGTGGATGGTTTGCATGCTTTTGGTTACAGAGGTGGACCTTTACCATCGGTGGTGAGGGTGACCATTGATGGTTACCCTAACCATTGGTGGTCAAGTATCAAGGGGAAAAAGGAATAAAAGGTAAGATTGAGTTAGTTAAGTTAAAATTGATTGTAGGCTAAGTTTATTAGGGGTCAAAATATGATATTGGTATCGAGAGGGTCCTAGAGTATTCTAGGGGAATTACATCATTCTAAATCATGGTGTGTAGATTTTTGATGTCTACATTTTCCCCCTTTTTGTTATGAAACTTTGAATAGACAAGATGCAAAACAAAAACAAAGTGTTATTCAAAGGTATGGTGATTGCCCTGAGTATGGGATGAGGTGTTCCCCTTTAAACTAGGAGGCGATGAGGAAAAAGGTGAATTGGGTACTAGTCTGACAAGGTAGGTGAGGGTGATAACAAAGGTAGATGAAAGGTTGGGCACTAAATTGTAAATAGGCATGCAAGGTGTGATACAAAGTTTGATAGCCAAGATCATGCAAAGATAGGGTTGCCATGGTTGATGACAATCTAGGTTAGTTCTAATGGATAAGTGATCAGTGTACTGCATGACCATATTTAGGTATGGTGATTGGGTACACCTGTTAGTCTCTTAGATAAGGTCAATGTTTTTGATGGGTATCCAAGGTAGGAAATGTTCTCATAGAAAATAGAAATAGGTCAAGTGTTGTGGGTATTCAAGATAGGAAGTACTCCCAAAAGATACATGTAGGTCTATTAAGTATGAGGTAGTGCAAATTCAAATGGGTCAACATGGAAATTTTGTCGCTATAGTTAAGGGACCAGGTAAAAAGTGTCATAAAATGTGCATGAGTTGGGCCAAAATAGACCAACGACGAGGTGATGAGGTGGTTGGGGTAGGTGGGGAAGGTTGTCTCCAAAAGGTTCAAGTTTTGGGTTTGGGGATATATATGTGATATTTGTTTATTGCCTATGCTCATGGTATATGGTTTGATTTTGGTGTTTAGAACTTATTATGTGGTGTTTACATTGCTTCATGGATTGTGCTTATGGTTATGGTTATGTAGACACTAACATATGCTTAGTTAGGAATGGGCTGGTTTTAGTTTATGGTGATGCTTATGACATGCTAATTTTTAATGAGTATCATGGATTTCATTATGTTTAGACATGTTCACGATGATTTTATTTCTTATAGAGGTGATTATCATGTATGGCATGGTAATACAGGTGGTTTATGAATATGTTTATGGTTCTTTGTTGTTAATGTTTATGATAAAATGCATGAAATAGTTTAATTAAGAACATTACTTGGGAGAATACATAATATAATCCAAAGGTGAAAGACATAATGAAAATTTCAACTATTCATGATAGGGTAAGAAGAGGGCATGATACTTCTTAGTTGACAAGGAATAAAACAAAACCGAAGTTAGATTGACTTAATAAACATAAGGCCTTCAAATGCTTCACATTAGCATTTGTCAGTTGGAAAAAAAGTGTCTTGACCACATAATGTCAAGTAAGCTCAATAATCCCTTGCATATAGTGGGGGATGGGTGAAAATGGAACCTTCTTGTGAGGCAATCATGACTCTTCTATAGGTGTCCTTAGAGTCAGTATAAATAAGACTACACTAAGTTATGTAGACTGATCGATGTAGGAATTCCACTTGTGGAAGTTGATTGTGGCTTCCACCTTATTATGCTGCTTGAGAGGTAATTAAGGCTTTCAAGATTATTTTGATTTTACTTTGATTGTGATATTAGGTCTTCTACTAATTATTATATATGGGAAGTTGATCGATGCGAGAAGCTTCCAAGAAATTGCTATGCTTTTGAAAAATTCTTACTTATCCATCCTTTGAGGGATTGGTCTAAGTTTATGTGTTGTGCCTAATGATTTTTTATAATTGTCCTTTAAGGGATCAATCCAACTTACATTTTGGAAATTTCCAATAAAATTTAAACAATTGTCCTTTAAGGGGTCAGTCTATAAATGCTAATAATGACCCATGATTGCTAGTGATAGGGATTTTGTTATTTGGATTTGATTTTACTTGACATAGACTTGATTATGTTGGTTTAGTGGTTAACCTTCACGAATTAAAACCAAGAGTATACAAGGGTTAGCTAGGTATAAAGAGGTTTAGGTGACAATGATCATGGGGATCCATCCTAAAAAGGGGTAGAAAGAACCATGATAACCATGCCATGGGTAGAGCCATGGTACCCATTGTTCAAGATTATGATATGTTAGTGATAAATAATCACATGATTCATTTTTGATTTATTTTCCCTAAAAAAGGGGATGAATATGGGTAGATGACAAGGGATGAGTTTAAATGAAAAAAAGATGAACTTGATCCTTCCTAACAATAAAATGGAGGTAGATGCAAAGAATTGAGGGGCTCAAGTTTTGGGTGGCCTTAGAAAGAAGACCACTAATAATCTCTAGACCCATACTTATGGGTTATGATATAAGGTCCAAGCCAATTTAAAGCAAACTTGCCTTGTTTGCTTTTCTCCATATTATTGACATGTTGATTTTCCTTTAGGATGAGGTCTCTGATGTTGAACTCTCACACTTTAAGGTATTTATTATAGGCATGTTTTATAAATTCTTTATAGACATGGAGGTGGGTTAGGGATGCTAGGAGATGCTCATTGAGTGGCTCAAGATAGGCTAAATAGTGTTGACGATAATCACTCTCATAAATAAGATCTTAAAAAAATATGTGAAGAGAATGGATTTAGACTTCAAGAGGAAAGATAGCCTCTACCCTAAATACAAGATAAAATAGGGTAGCACCTATAGGGGCTCTAATGCTAGTATGATATGCCCATAAGGTGAATTGGAAATGTAAATGCCAATCCTAACTAGATGCACTAAGGATTTTAGTTAGCATGCTATTAATATTTTTGTTAGAGTCTTTCACTTGTATATTCACTTGAGGGTGATAGGGTGAGGAGAAATTAATTATGAATGCATCATAGAGACCATAGACTTGCTTTTTCTTAAAGTATTTACCATTGTCTATGATAATTGTATGAGGAATGCTGAAGTGGTAGATGATATGATGGTTGATAAAGTTGACAATATTTTTTTCTTTAATTGAGACTAGAAGAATAGCCTCTACCCACTTGGAAAAATACTCAGTCATAGTGATGATGGAATGGTGTCATTATGAGGAATGAGGATTAATTTCCACAATGAGATCTAGACCCCATTATGAAAAAATAAAAAAATTGATAAAATGGGAAGGCTATGGCTAGGTGCATGATACAAATTAGAATGCTATTGACATTTGACACATTTTTTCAAATAATCACAATAGTATTGGTTAAGGGTAGGCTAGTAATATTCGAGATGGAAGATGTGCTTAGTGACAATGAGGCCACTAAAGTGTCCCCCATAGATATCATCATGTATTTCTTTGATAGCGTGAGAGGCTTCGTGACTACATAGGTAATAGAATAGGAGGCCATCAAAGCCACATTTATAAAGGATTCCTCCCATAATGGTATAACATGAGGTACTATGAATAAACACTCATTGAGCATTCCTATATAGGCTAGAAGGAATTATGCCAAGGTTAAGGTAGTCAAAGTTTTGCTGATACCAAAGGTTAGGTTGGGTCTCCTCCAAATTGAAAATGGTGGGAGAATCTGATTTGATATAGGAAGTTTGGGTAAGTCTATGGATAATGATAGATAGCTTAGAGTTTGAGGGTGTATATGGTATTTCAGAGGCAAGGGAAACTATGGTGTTGGCAAACTTATTAGTAGATAATGGGGTTGATCAAATGTGATAGTGATCAAATGCTGCTAAAATTTTGTCCACTAGTTACTTGTACTATGGTAGAACATCATCATTACACTAGTAAGAGCCATCGATTTGATTGACCATAAGTTGGGAGTTACCAAATATGTTGATCATTTTGACTCTTAGGGATAAGGTAGTTTGAAGGCCTATTGCTAGGGTTTCATACATAGCCATATTGTTGGTACATTCAAAATCAAGATTGAAGGATAAAGGAAGAGGTTCACTATCTAAGGGATAAGTATGATACTTGATCCCCCACCACATTATCATTTTGATCCATCAAAGAACATGGTGACTTGATAAGTAAAATATACTTGAGATAGGGTCATGATAGACTCATCAAGGAACTCAAGAGGAGGAGGTTAATTAATAGTGCTTCAGCCAATTCATCGATAATGAATTTCCCCTTAATTAACTTTTGCTAGAGGAACTAAAGGTCAAACTCTACTAAGAGCATGATCTACTTTCCCATATGCGAGTTTTGGTATGGCTTGGAGTGCATGCACTTAAGCAAGTTAGTGTTAGTAATGACATAGGTTTTATGTTTAAGAAGGTAGTGGTGAAGCTTGGTGGCCATGAAGACTAAAGATAAATAGAGTTTCTTAGTATGAGTGTACTAAGTTTCATACTCTACCAGTATGTGACTAATATAGTACATGAATTGCTCTGTATGTTGTTCATCTCAGTGAGCTAATATTTCCCCTAGAGAATGGTCGATGGTAGAGATATAAAGGTAAAAGGGCCAATTTTCCTTTAGAGGGGTAAGGATAAGTGGTGATAAAAATTACTCTTTGAGTGAATCAAAGGCCTTTTGACAATTTCTAGTCCACTTTAAAGAGACATCCTTCTTCAAAAGGTGGTAGAAAGGTTAGCATCATTCTAAAAGTTGGGAAATGAAATGATGAATGGACTAAAGCTTCCCTTGCAAGCTTCATAGTTGCTTAAGGTTGGTAGGAGGGATCATGTCTAAGATTACTTTGATTTTGGTGGGATCAACTTTGATTCATTGAAACGAGATAGTAAAACCTAGTAGATTTCTTGACAAGGCCCCAAAAATGCACTTCTTGGGGTTAAGATAAACATGATAGTGGATGAGGCATTCAAAGATAATCTTAAGAATAACCAAGTGATCTTTTCAAAGTTTTAATTTTATGAGAAGGTCATCCACATAGTCTTCTATGATCTATGGATAAGGTCATGAAAAATGTACGTCATGACACGTAGGTAGGTCGCATTAGTGTTATTTAACCTGAAATTCATGACTCTATAGTAGAAGGTTCCCCAAGGGGTGGTAAAGGAAAATTTATGCTAGTCTTTGAGAGAAATCCAGATCTAATTATAGCCTAAGAATTTATCCATGAGAGATATCATCTCATGTTCAGTTGTAAGATCAACTAGTTGGGAAATTCTTGGTAGAAGGTAGTTATCCTTAGGGTAGGTGAGGTTAAGGTCATGAAAGTCCACACAAATGTATAGTCCCCTTGTGACTTTGGTGATAGGTATGACATTCAAGACCCATTGAAAGTAGTCAATAGTTTTAATGAAGTTGATAGATAGAAGATGATAAAGATCTTATTTGATGAGAAGGGCTATGTGAGGATTCATAGATCAGAGTTTTTGCTTGAAAAATTTGGCATCATGGTGAGTGACTATGTTATGGGTAGTAATGGCATGGTCAATTCTAAGCATATCACTATAAGAGCAAGAAAATGCTATGCTATAGTATTGGAGGAAGGATGGGAAGTCTTGAAGTTCCTCAGTATTAAATGATTGGTTGATTTTGACAATATGAGGGTTGTATGGAATACCCAAGTTGATATCTATGGTAGATTCATTTAACATAATTGAATAATTGAAAGGAAGGGGTTTATGGATTGAAGAACCCAAGGCACAAAGGTAGGTGAGAATGGAATCATCATCCTGACACTAAAGAGTGTTAATGGTAGGAGAGTCTTATCCTATCATCTTAATATGGGTCAAAGAGATGGTTATGGTTACCCCCTCCTTATAATAAGTTAGGGGTCTAAGGCTAATCATGCCGATGAAAAAAATGTTAGGTAGGCTGATGTCATCATCTTCACACACAATTGGAGGTGAGTTTAATGAGGAAGGGGCATCCTCCTCAATGATGGAAATGGTGGGTTGTTTGGATTTCTTCTTATTAAGAAATATGAAACCAAAGATGTGCTTCTTATGAGGCTTCTTGGTCTCAATGGAAACCAACTCATGTAGGTTGTGATCATATCATCCAAGACCAAAACCTTTTCAACCACATCGATAGAGGCATGTCTTGGTGAAATTTGGTCTATTGAGGTGAGAGAAAATGGTGGTGAATGGTCAAGGTGGAAAAGAGGTGGTAGAAGCCCTAAGGGATTTACTGAGTCCCATATAGACAAAATAGGTTTGACAGTTGGGAGGTCTAAGGGGAATGGTATTTATAACATTGGGGTCATATCTTAGTTGATTGGTAAATTGCCCGTACTCATGAGGAGTAGGGAAAACATCAAGGGTGAGGAGATGAGATTCCCCCAGCAAAAGGTGATGAAACATTAATTCCAAAGGGTCTATGGTAGGAATTTGGTACAAATGTATAGAGGAGTTAGGTGATGCCTCATCGATAAAAGGGGATATGATAGCCATTATGGTGGTTGAAGGATGGGTTTTATCCATTAAGGGTATGTTGGATGGGGGTATGAGGATATCATTAGGGTAGTAGGTCATATTACATGTTGGGAAAAGACTTAGCTCAGCTTGGATGGTGATGACCTATCCCTCATGCTCAAACTTAATGCATCAATGGAGGGTAGAGGGAATGCAACCCATGGTCATCCCAACAAGATGTTATATTGGAATTCATCTTCTACAACATAGAATAGTTTAAGGAGTGTGCGGGGTCCTACATGGATATGAATGATGAAAGTTCCCAATGAAGTGGCCATGGTATCATTTAAGTAATGAAGAATGATTGAGGACTCAAACATGACATTGTTTAGTAAGTTGATTTGGTTGTAAGTGTGAGAGGAGATGGTGTTTATTCAATCTCCCCCATCGATCATGACCCATTTGATGTGAGTTTGGTTGATGTAGGTAGTGATAAAGAGAGGAGGATCTGGATCCTTAGTGTGGATGGAAGTTATTTCCAAATATTTAAAGGTAACAAGGTTATAAATTTGAAGGGCATCGATAAAGGTAGCTAGAGGTTTGGGGTACTCAAGATAGACCTCAATGGATTACAAAGCCTCTATTAGTGATTAGAGGTGGTGGGGAGAAGTAGAGATCAACTTGTACAATCTCATCTTCACTGGGGTCTGATGAAGTTGTTTGAGGATAACTCTCCTAATGGATTTTGATGGGTTAGATTGGGATGCACCTAAGATAGATACCTTAGGTTTGGTTAAGGATGGAGATGGTTGGGAGTTTTAGGAGGGGTATTTCTAAGGAATGGACACCTTAGCCTTCCCCTTATCTTTCTACTATGCTCTTATGACCATGTTGATGGTATGGATAAAAAGAGAGGTTGAACTAGAGGATTGGTCAAATTCATCTTCACTATGTGGTGAGAGTGAAGGAGTAGGTGAGTTTTGGGTAGGTATTATTGGTGGTTGAATTAGTATGGGGTTCATAGGAGGTTCATCTATTAATATATTTTCTCATCAAAAAGTTGATGGATGATAGTTTGGAGAGATTTCTATTTCTCTATATCATGGCATGGTGTCTTATGATAAGCACAAACTTGGTGATCATTTTAATAGGTAGGTTTTGAAGCAAAAGGGTCAAAGGGCCTGATGGAAGGTAAGGCTAACTAGGAAGTCTACAATAACCTATGGAGAATGGTTGAGTAGGACTCAATAAAATATGGTAAAGGTTTAGAGGTTTTTGTTTTGGTAGTCGAAGTAGGAAGTTATTTGGAATTAGGTTTAGTTTTGGTGCCTTAGGTAAGGTGGTACACTTGTTTGATGAATTTAGTTTAAGTAAAGAGGATGATGAGCTAGAGGTAGAAGATTTTAAGGTAGGTAACCTAGGTATAATAGGTGTGGTAAAGAGAGGTGTGCCAAAAAGCAACTACGAAGGTGTAACTAATATAGGTGGTGGGATTTTGATAAAAGCAATTAGCTTCCTACTCAAGGTAGAGGGATGAGGCCTTAGAATAAAGGGCAAAGCTGAGGGAGGCTAAGTTCAGTCCTTTTGGCCTTTATATGGATTCATCTCTTTAATTTCTTTAGTCTAACATTTGGTTGGTGAGCTTAAAGGGGTTAGGTCCACTTTCACAGATGGGTGACTAAGGCTTGGTGTAGGGAGGATACCAAGATTCTTGGTAGACCTAGTTGGGATGATAAGAGAGGGCTTGAATACTCGGGTCTTGGTTGGCTTAAGTGGTTGGGGGTTGATTGGTTTGGTGGAGGTTATAATTGGTTGGTTAGAGGGTTTGGTTGTTTGGGTAGATATGGTAAGAATTTGGTCAATAAAATTGGTGGGTTGGTATGACCAAGGAAGGGTTAGATATTTTGATCAAGTAATGTAAGGGAGTACTAATTGATATTAGAAGGTGGCTCGATCCATGTCAGAGTTGGAGATAAACTCTAATTTTTGTACTAGCCTAGAGAAGGATTTATAGATGGGTTTGATTCTTTGAATGGTAGATGTAAAAGAAAACCCCCTACGTGGAGATTATTTCAATGGTAGATGTAAAAGACAACCCCCTAGGTGGAGACATAGGGATGGTAACCTTGTCCTCTTCCTCAATCAAAGGATGTGGGGTTGAGATAGGTGGTTCCTCTATGGGAGAAGTAGGCATGGGGCTTTCCTCTTTTGGAATACTATCTGAAGGGGAATTGGTTTGATCGGTAACTAAAGGTAAGGGTGAGGGGGTGATGGTTGGTTGTTCTAGTATATTAGTCAAAAGGAAGGATGGTGGCTCCACTACCTCAATAAGTAGAGGAAGAAAAGATGGTGCTTCCTCAGCTTAGGTATCCAAAAGAAGGGAAGGTAATTCTACTACCTCAATAAGTAGAGAGGGTAATAAATAAATGGGTTGGATAACAAGCTCTTTAGCCATGAGTGTGTCAAGGACCATGTTAACTATATGGGTATCATGAGAGAATTAAATATTGTTTCTCTCATTCTTGGTAGGAACATGGTTTGGGAAGGGTTTTATGAATTTGTCAAGGGCTTGGTTTGATGGTGCATTAGGGTTTTCTAATGTAAGCTCTCCTTTGTCAATGAGGGATTGGACAAGGATCTTGAAGGTGTTGCACCTACTAACATCATGTCTTATCACTCAGTGTAAGGCATATAGATCATTCTCATTATACCAACTAGGTATAGGACAAGAAGATTCAAATTTTTGGAGTGGCTTGATAGGAGGAATTTAAATGAAATTGGCTTTTAATAACTTCTCCAAGATGGAAGCATAAGATTCTCCAAGTGGAGTGAATTATTTTAGGTTGTTCTAGGTTTGGTTCCTTAGGTTTGCTTTGAGGAACTCAAGAATTTTATTGGTAAATATAAGGTGTAAGAGTGGATTTAAGGATGACTACATTCATAGTTACCTTGTTCTTGGTGTTGGTAATAGGCTGGTTACTTGACTTGGAGGAAGAAGCCTCATTGGTTTTATAGGTTGAGTTCTTATTTTTGACTTTAAGCTTTCCTTCATCAATGGAATAGTTTTCCAATTTACGTGCCATGGTAAAATATTCATCAAAGGCTTAGAAGCTTTGGACACACAAGGTAGAGGAAATATGCTTGGCACATGCTTGAGCAAAGAGCTCTATGATTTTGGGTTGAGGCAAGAAAAAAGATAGTTGGTTAATTAAGATCCTTTAACAAGCCACAAAATTGGCAATAGATTCATCCTAAAACTACCAAATAGAAGAGAGGTCGGTGATATACACTTTCTTGGAAAAATTGATAGAAAAATAATCTAAGAAGGTTTAAGCCAATTGGGTGAAGGAGAAGAAGGAATGTTTGGGTAAGGCACTATACCAATCTAAGGTCAGGTCAGCTAGAGACATGGGGAAGGTGTAGAGAAGAAGGGCATCATCATAAGTGATGAGATAACAAGCATGCCTAAATTACCTAACGTGTTGGGGATATTCCTTACTTTTAACTTTAGAGAACTTGAGAAGTTCCCATTGGGGAGGATATGGTTTAATAGGTATGGATGGATGGATAGGATTTTTATAGATTTGGTCATATGATAAAAGGTTGTGAGCACTTGAGATAGATGACTCTAAGGTGTTCATCTTGTCCATAAGCATCTTCATTAGGTCAGTTTGGGGTTGTGCCCCTAAAGGGTTATAAGATGCATATTACTGTGATGGTTGGGAGACATATGGATAGTGGGTAAAAGGTTAGGAGTCTGCCACATATGGGTAAGTGGATTTTAAAGGTTAGGTAGAAGATACATAAGGATAGGTAGAGGTAGGTATTTAAGTAGTGGGTACATGCCCTTGTGGATTAGGTATGTAGCCAAAGGTTGGCCCAAGGGGTGCTTATTGGATAGGAGTAGTAGTTGGGTTGATGATTGATGGAAGGGTGGTGACCTTTGTACTGATTAGTGGCAAGGTAGAGGGTATGGACACCATAAGGATTTGAAGCAGAGTGGTGGTTGATAAGTTAAATGTAGATAAAGGAAGGCTAGTAGTGCTAGAGGTAGGAACTCATATAGTGGAGGAGTGGTTGTTAGGAGTATAAGGTGTAAGGGTAGTGGTCGTTTGGGTTGGTTGGTTTTCAATGGTAGTCTCAAAAGGGTTGTTAGTTGATGAGGAATCTTGGGTGGTTAATGGTTGAGTAGTAACCATGGAAATGGAGTTACTCCCCATGAGGTAGAGAGGCATGCCATAATATAGATCTATAGATAGTGTTAAAACCATGATATGGTAAGATGTGGTTGTAAGATAATGTTTCAAGGGTATGGGATTGTCTAGGAAAGTGATAAAATTTGCATTTGTTTGAGGAAATTCCCATGGGAAAGTAAGACTTCTCAAAGGGTGAGGAGACTCTGATGGTTTGGAAATGTAGTCCATGAATGAAGAGGTATAAGAGGTAGGTTGACTTGGTGATGGGTTTGCTCTACAAGGTCTCTTCGTTACTTGTGAGTGAGAACCATACGAGATAAGAGAGATAGAAATAAAAAATATCCTCACTACTCAAACAAAGAGAAAACAATAAAATGATTAGAGAAATAAAATCACACTCTAAAAGATGCATTAAACATTAGAGTTTTAATTAATCTCACTTTTGGCATATGCCTTAAGAAGACGTGTGTGACTAGAATTAGTTTGTAGATCAGGTACTAAAGATGAAGTCTATGGATGGTTTCATGTTATGTTTAGGTAATAAAAAAGAGATCTATATTGGAATCAATACGTGGCTTGGTATTGGGGCCTACACCCTCACTTCACACACTATAACGATAAGGGTGTTGGGCACTTAGCCAAAATATATTGATGCTCATATATTATACTCAACCAAAGAACTAAGTGGGTCCTCCCCTTGGTAATGACCTCTAAGTAGGATCGCCAGGAAAGAGTAAGGTTACCACTACATGATGAAATCATAGTTGGGCCTTATCTCAAGTTTATTTGATGTTTTAATTGGTTAAATTGGTTTGGTTAGGTATGTGTAACAAAGATTGAAGTTATGATAGATTACTTTGCCTTTAAGTTAAACTATTTGAACTAAACTTTCAAGCAATTGATGTATGCAATTAATTTTAAGTCCAAAATAAAATTTTGATTTTATTAATGAATAAACAATAAAGAGAGAATACAAGCAAACAAGAACCTAAGTAAGGACATGAGGGTCCCAACGAGCATGCTAGAATGTTTCAATGAATTTCTTGCTTATTATGGAGAAAAAGAAAAGAATAAAATAAGTATGGGTATGGTTGAAAAACCTAATTAATAGTGCATGTGTTGAATCATAAGATTGTGAAGAGATCCTCTTTGGCTTGGGAGGAAGACCTATAGATAAGAAAGCACTTAAACAAACTTGTTCATTGGACAAATAGTTGGGTGAGTTGCCTAGCAATAGATAGATCCTAGAAGTGAGAGATTATTTAAGGGATATCAATCCACACATTTTAAATAATTAAGTTTATAAATATAAAAGAAAGGTACTTGCATCAATGAATCAAAAGGTACTAAAACTGAATACAAGAATGCTTGCTAAGAAATATGCTAGAAATAGTTGAATTAGAAATAAAATAATCAATACTAGTGCTAGAGGGTTGGGGTATGCTTCAAAAAATTAGAAGGGGGTCTATGAATAGGTAGGAACACAAAAAATTAGGTTTTGTTGGGTGTAAGTGAAAACAACTTGTTAGTTTTCACTACCATAGTGACCATCGATGGTTAGGGTAACCATCGGTGGTTGAGGTGACTGTTGGTGGTCAAGGTGATTGTTAATGGTTGAGAAGACTATTGGTGGTTGAGTCAACCATCGATAGTTACTGTGTGAAGATCTAGGTTGATAAATTGCTAATTAATAAGATCTAAAAAATAGATTCCAAGAGGTGGATAAGGTCTAGGTTGATTGTAAAATGGAAATAAAGTAGATGAATACTTAGAAACAAGTACTTATCTTAATAGAGGTTGATTGGGTGGATAGTTGAGGTAATTGATCTATTGGTAGAATCTAGCTTGATTTTGGTAGAGTAACGGTACCCTAAGGCTTGGTGGAGAGGTAATGGAAAATTGAATCTCTAATCTAATTGCTAGATTGTTGGATTGCTGATGGTGACTAACTTGCAAGAAAAAAACTCATAGATACATAAGCTTTTGATGATAATTACAAATGATTTTCACCTCCTAGCTCCTCTCTTCTTATAGGCATAAACAAGAGGTGGAATTAAAGGTTCAACTGAGCTATCTGATTATAAATTATCCATGCAAAGGCTCAAAATAGGATTTAGACAAGATATAATTAGAAAAACAAAGTGAATGGTTTCATGTTTTTGGCTAGGGAGGTGGACCCTGACCGTCAATGGTTAGGGTGACTGTTGATAGTTAACCTAACCATCAGTGGTTGAGTGCCAAGGGGAGAAAGGGATAAAAGGTAGGATTGAGATAGTTAGGTTAAACTTGACTACATGCTAGGTTGATTATGGGTCAGAAGGTGATATTGGTCTCAAGAGGGTCCTAGGGTATTCTATGGGAATTATGACATTCAAAATTATGGTGTGAGGATTTCCAATGTCTATAGGTCCTATTGGGATAATGTATGCTCATATTTAGTTTAGTGTTTATAGTTATGGTCTACATGACTATACACCTTGAATTGCATGTAGTTCCTAGAGTAATAATCTCCCTTGTAAAATATTCTAGGGGTAATCACTCTAATTAAGGGAATTATACATGCATGACTCTGGTTATGGGTTGTGGGTGCATTTTACAAATTTCAACCACACATGGTGAAATATATTCATAACTATGCTTGCACTCTAAATGACGTGATGCTCAATTTTTTTTGGGTTGTTGCACTTGGTATTAGAGCTTGTACTTGAACTAACAAGTCTATTATAGCTCTTAAAACTTTGGAAAAATTTATGATTCTTGCAATGATATGTCCAAAATCTATTTTATGACTTATCAAGACAATGGTTAGGACCAAATCTGTTGGTAATCTAAGTGTTGATGACTAAGGTGAGGGCATGCCAATCCTAAGAGGTAGAGGTCATGGAGCCCAAAATCATAATAAAAATAGAGATGAACCTCTTATAAACAATGCTTAAAAATCCTTAAGAGGCATCAAATATGAATGCAATTAGTGAAAACCCCTATGATAAAAATGCATAAGTATTAAATGGGATCCTAACAGTGTTGAATTCCATTTAAGGAAAACTAGAAAATCAAGAACTTAGGCTAAGAAATCTTGAAGGTAATCCTCTTAAAGAACATTCCCATCTTGAAATAGAACTTGTTGAGGAACAAACACTCCAAGAAGTACCATTGAGAGTGGTAAACCCTATCATAAAATGACTCAAGAAGATTCCACCACCTATAATCATGGGTGAGTAATCTGGATATGAGGCTAATGCATGGCTTGTAAAGCTACATAAATAATTTAATTTTCATAAAATATCTTCGAATGTGAAGGCCAGAGTGGTAATTTATAAGTTGAATGGGCCTACTACCCTATGGTGGAACCACCTATGTGATTTGGAAGGGTATCAAATTATGACCCCCTTACCTAGTCCACTTTCAAAAGATAGTTTTGGAAGAGATATTTAAATTAAAATTATAAATAATAGAAAATAAGAAAATTTTAGGTGCTAAAACAAGAAAATATGACTATTACTAATTACAAAAACAAGTTATTAAACCTGCTACATCATGTTAAGTACATGCATTATGAAGAGACAAAAGTGACAAAATTTAAGTTGAGGCTAAGAGAAGTATTGATGCATAACATTAATATGACCAATCCTAAGATGTTGATAGCTACTATAGAATCTATCCATAAGATAGAAGAAAAATAATTTTTTTGATAGAAAGTGAGATAAGAATTTAAGTTGAACAGGTAATAAACTAAAATCAAAAACCTTTCACCTGTACCTAAAAAATTCAAAAGATCAAACCATAATCATAAGTTAAAAGGGAAAAATAAAGGTTATACCCAGTTTTATGGGCAAAACAAGAGTTTTAAACCTATAAACACTACAAAATTAGGGTCTTTAAAGAAGGAACAAGACCAAAATAGCCAACATGGGCTAGCCATGGGGGATAATAATATTCTTGTATCCACATAAATAATAATAATGTGTTGAGAGTGTGGTGATAATCACTACCTCAAGGACTTCCCAAAACTAAAATCTAGATAGCCAACTAAGCATTAGGTGTATGCAGCAGTGGAAAATCATAAGGCTAATTTTCAAGCTACCCTAATTGAGATAAGAGGTATTTTATATTGACACCTTGTGACTATTTTAATTTATTTTAGCGAAATGGATTACTTTATCACACCTGATGTAGTAAATTATTGAAAGTAAAAACCTATTCATTTAAGAGAAGGCTAGAAAGTTGAGTTGGGTATTGACACAAGGGTGCCTATCCAAGAGTGTTTGGAGCAAACTAAACTTGATCTTGGTGTTTTTAGAACTAAGGTGGACCTATTTTTGACCCATTTAAGGTATTATGATGTGATATTGGGCATGAATTGGTTGCAACAACATCATGCAGCCTTTGATTATTCTGGAAAAATAATGCAATGCATTGATGAACATGGAAAACTCATGAAAATTCAAGGTCTGCAAGGGTTTAAAACATGGAAGTCACTTTTAGATTTTAAATTAAATAAGGATATAATAAAAGGATGCAAGGTTTATTTAGTATAATTATAGAAAATAACTCCTAAAAAAGAGAAAATCTGCTAAGATTTTCCTATTACAAGAGAATTTATAGATGTTTTTCCTAAAACTTTGCCTAGCTTACCCCCTAAACATGAGTTTGACTTTTGAATTGACCTTATTCCAAGGGATGCCATTGTATCAAAATATCCTTATAAGATGAACATGGAATATTTACAAGTAAAGGTCCAATTTTAAGAAATTTAAGACAATGAAAGTATCAGATCTAGTGTATCAACTTGGGGTACAGTAGTAGTCTTTGTAAGGAAGAAAGATGGTACCTTAAGGATGTGCATTGATTACTAAATTTTCAAAAAGGTAATGATAAAAAATTAGTATCCACTAACCTATATTAATGATTTATTTGATCAAATGAAGGGTGCAACATTATTTTCAAAAATTGATCTTAAATTTGGCTATCATCAGCTAAGAATCAAAAAGGAAAACATTCACAAAACTACATTTGAACTAGATATGGTCATTATGAGTTCATTGTTTTACCTTTTAGCCTAACAAATGCACTAGTTGCATTCATGAATCTAATGAATAACATGTTCAAGGATTTCTTAGATAAATTTGTTTTAGTGTTTCTTGATGACTTTCTTGTCTATTATAATGTAGATGAGCATGATCAACACTTAAGTTTGGTTTTAAAAAGGCCGAGACAACACAAACTATATGGAAAGCCGTCTAAATGTGCCTTATATCAAACTAAAATTCATTATTTAGGGTATGTAATCTATAAATAAGGCATTACAATGGACCCAACCAAAATTTAAGCTATTCAAGAGTGGCTTACTCCTTTCAAAGTACATGAAATGCATAGTTTTATGGGCTTGATTGGGTACTATCGATGTTTTATCAAAAAAAAATTCCATATAGCCAACCCCATTACATCTTTGCATTAAAAAGGTAAAAAAATTTGTGTGGAGATTTTAGTGTGAAGAATCCTTCAATAAGCTTAAATAATTGTTAACTATAACACCTATTTTAATCATACGTAACCCTAATGGAAACTTTAAAGTTTGGGATGATGCCTCTAAAGAAGGCTTTAGTGGCATATTGACCCAAGATGGGAAGATAGTAGCTTATGAGTCACACAAGTTGAATGGAGACAAAAATAAATATCCTCTGCATGACTTATAACTTGTTGGCATAATACACACACTTATATAATGGAAACATTTCTTACTAGGCAAACCTTTTAAGGTGAAATTAGATCACCATAGTTTAGTACATCTATTTTCACAAGATGATTTGAATACTTGCTAGTGTAGGTGGATGGAATTTATTATCAATTTTTATGTGGACATATCATATATGAAAGGTAAGTAAAATTGAGTGGCTAATACACTTAATTGAAGTGTCAACCTCACTTCCCTATCAATACTACAAGGAAATTTTAGAAACATTGTATTAAAATAGTAGCGAGAGGATGAATATTGTAATAAAATAAGTAAAAAATTAGACATTGATCCTATAGTAAATGCATTTATTGATTTTTTTATTGGATCATATGGCCTTATAAGACATAAAGATACAAATTTTGTACCTAAAATAGGTCATTTATGTAATGTTGTGTTGAATGAAGTACACATAACACCCATTTTTCCCATCCGATTGTCATGAAGATGAAATATGAGCTAAAGAGGCACTATTTTTGGCTTGGGTTAAGGCTGGATGTTACCAATTTTATGGCAAAATGTTTAGAGTGTCAGTGTGTGAAGGTTGAATACTGCCACCTAAGAGGTTTATTGTACCCATATGATATAACTAAGGATAAATGGGCATTAATGTCACTATATTTTATTCAAGGGATTTATAAATCCCATAGCAAGCATGACACCTTCTTGGTGGTGATTGATAAAGTAACCAAACTTGGCCATTTCATATATGGCAACATAATAGATGATGCTTACGTATTTGTAGAGCGGTTCATTCAAGAGGTGGTACGCCTATATGCTATACTAGAAGTAATTATTTCAAATCAAGATAAATTATTTACTTTAAGGTTTTATCAAACCTTAACTATAGACTTTGGCACCTGACTAAATTTTAGCTCATCATATCATCTATAAATGGATGGTCAGATTGAGCAACTAAACAAAGTAGTTGAAGATATGCTACGTATGTATGTTATGGACCAATAATCTAAGTAAGTGGACTACCTTTATTTGGTTGAGTTTACCTATAACAAATCATACCATTCAGTTATGAAAATAGCTTCTTTTGAAGCCTTGTATGGACCAAAATGTTAAACACCACTTGGTTGGGATGGTTTGGATAATACAGTTGTTGTTGGGCCTAAAATTCTACAAGAATATGATAAGCAAATGGTTGTAATACATAAAATTTGAAAGTTGATTTTGATTAGCAAAAGAGATATGCATATAAAAAGAGAATATCGTATGAGTTTGTTGTTGATGACAAAGTATTTCTATGAGTAAGACCACAAAAAAGTTTAATTAAGTTTGGAAATACCTTCAAGTTGGATCCATATTTTGTTGGATCATTTGACATTATGGATAATATCATTCCTATTTCTTATCGACTAGATTTAATACCTTCTCTATCTACAATCCATGATGTATTTCATGTTGCATTAATAATAAAATATTTACCTTAACCATCTCATGTTTTGGATTTGAAAAATTGTAGGTTACGAAAGAGGAAAATATGTAGCTGGATCCAATGAAAATCTTAGGTCATCATAGAATTAAAATAAGTAACAAAGATATTTAGTAAGTCCTAGTACAATAATACCTATTGAGTGAAAGAAGTAACACATGGGAAGATACATAGCTATTCAAACAACACTATCCATGGCTATTTTGAATTATCATTTGGATAAATCCTCATTAAGGGGAGGTGGATGTCATGACTTGATATTTGACTCTTTTTGATAGACATTTTTAGATGTGTTAGCATATTTTTGAGTATTAATTATCTAATGCTTACATATAAATACTGATTTGATTCTATAATTTAGTAGCATACTTTGATCATGCATATTAATGATGCCATCAGTATAGTCTTACATTGTGATGTTTATTCAATTTAGATTTATATGTATATATGTTTTTATGCATAATAGATACTAATGATGCCATGTTTTATGGCTACAAGAATCATAGGTACATGAGCTAGGATGACAGTGGATTTTGATAGTCAAAGAAATAATGGTGAAGACAGTGAGTAGCTAGATAACACCATCACTAGATAAGAAATATAATGGTAATGAGCCATCTAGTCTTTGAGCAATTACAACATGCTTGATTTCTCTTTTTTTGTCTCATTTTAATTATTTAAGGTTGATTGATATTATCATCTTTTTATTTCACTTGATTATGGTTATGTCTGCATTTAGTTTTTCTTATTTTTTTTATTGGTGTCATGTGTGTGTGTTAGCTTAGTGATAAACTAATTTTTTGTCTTAACTATCAATTTTCTTTATTTTGGCCACTAAGGGGATCAAATACTGTAAATATCATATCAGGCCTATTAACTCACTACCCACCATGGATCATATTGTGATTAAAATTATTTAATTTAAGTCTTTTTGTCTTGGTTTTTTTTCCAAAAGGCCTCGATCAGGTTTATACCATGAATTATAATGGTTTGGGACTCCATAATGGTCTTGATTTAGTTCTCTATGGACAAGAAATAACCCATACATAATATTATCAATTAAATAAATTCTTTTTAGGCCATGATAACCATAAAGGGTTTGTGGACTTTTGGCCATGCATTATAGTTTAAATAATAATAAATTATATATATCTATAAATAAATAAAAAAAGAGGAGAGTAAAAATTAAAAATTAAAAAATCATTAGGGAAAATAATGGCACTGGGGATTGGCTCTTCACCCAAAAGATTAATCTATTATTTTACTTGGAAGCAATGCCATTTTTTTGTGTTGGCTTATAGAGAAACCCTAGATGGAAAATGGTGGCCATGGAGAGTAATAGAAACTCAAAATTCACTCTTTTAGGCTTTAATAGATTGGGAAAATTTGTGCTTGGATAGAAAGAATAAAAGGAGATCAATCCATGGAAGAAATGGACATAGTTGGGCAAGAATTTTATTTTCGTGAAGGGTATTCAAGAAGAATTTTACTTTCTTATTTTGAGGGTAGATTTGTGCTAAGTGATGCATTTTTAAATCTTTATAGAGTTTTATCTTTCTATGAATTTTTAGGGTTGGATTGATTCTATATACTGGTTTAATATTTATAAAATACTTACAGGTTCAAGAGGAAGTTGTGAGACTTATCCATGAACTTGTAAAGCTCCCAAAATCAATTAAAATCTCTCAAAATTATTTTGTTTTGGTTCAAAATCAATTAAATATTTTGGAGTTTCATATTTGGTCATTGAGTTAAATTTACACTTGGTGTATAGGGTTTTAAAATAATCTTTTATTATTGAAGTGCCTTTATGGATAAGATATTAAAACCCTAGCTGGTTATTTTATTTTACTCATTGTTGGATGTGTTGCTTTAAAATGTGAGCTAGGTGTTTTTTCTATTGTAATTATTTAATGGCTGATTAGGTGTTTCTTTTCTACTATATTTATTTTAAAATTGTTGGGTTTTTATTATTACTTGCTTATTTGACTTAGGTGGAGAAGATTTAACCATGTTGGTCCTTATTTGCATTCTGTGTAAATATGGCACCATAGCCAAGTTTGTATATTTATATTTTGGATTATTTTACATGGATTTTGGTGTATTTAGAAGTATTGATGTAAAGGCATTGTTTACAATTATTTTACCCCTTTCATTTCACTCACTTGGGTTAAAATGTGATTGAGCTCATTACTTTGCTCTTGGTTAAAAAATTTACAGACCTAGATGTTTTATTTTATATTAGATGCTTGATAGATTTGGCAAGCCCATTTATGTAAGTGCAAATTATGAAATTTTTGGTGTAGTATTGTTGGATTTTTTGGTTCATGATGTTAATGGTTACTCTATTTGATAATGTTTTGTAACTGATGTAAATTTCTCTGTGATGGTTTAAAATATCTTGCTCACACCTTTGTCCAAAGCTTGAATGTCTGACTCCACCACCTAGCTAATGGTTGGGGTGGTGAGGGCCACTAATGAGGGGGTTCATAGGACATGTCAAGTCAATGTGTGGATCATTTAGTGGCTTATCTCTCATTGTGGAGTTTCATGATTTTTTTGGGTGTTATTCTTACATGGTTACATTAATTAAATGCTTTTCTTGTAGCATGTTTATAAATTACTCATTCTATTTATTATTCCTGTAACATTCTCTTGCAAATGTAAAAATATATGTTGCATTCTTCAAATAAACCCATAAATTAAGGTTTTTTCTTCTCCTAAATTATAAAGGGATATAAAAAATGATTTCTAGCTTTTATTCTCCTTTTTTTAACCTTCAAAATGCATATCAGAAGTATTTTTTATTAAGTATTAAGAAATAAAATTAAATTCTAATATGAATGTATTTTTTCTATTAAAAAAATAAATATGTTGCATTAATTAAATGATCTCCCTGTAATATGATTTGGAAGTTATTATTTTTACTTATTGATCTTTTAGCAGTCATTGTAATGTAAAAAGTTATTCAATCTTAGTATACTTTCGGAATTATGTCAATGGCAATATATGAGTATGAGTTGAGTGTTCTTAGTTATTATGACTGAGTCACTTTTAGCCTATAATTATCTCATTGTTTGACACTACAAATTATAGTTTTATCATGAATATCATGCTAAAGGTTTGATAGTGTTGATATTCAGTTAATGAGACAATAGAATAGTATGTAGTGAGGAACACTCAACCCAGCTATGATATTGCAAAGTTATTTATCACGTTATTTTAATTTTAAATGATTTAATCATAGAAGCTTATAGGAAATTAGATAATATTTTTATGGCATTATTTAATGGTAATTTTATCTTTTTTATAATCTAGTTGATGGCTGCAAACAACTTCTTATTATTGGCTTGAGAAAATTGGTGGAATGGTTAAACAAAAATCTTGTAAAACTTTGTGCACTATTGTGCATATGCATAACATGATTCGAATTAAGAAAAATGTTGATCTTGTAGCATACTTGGTAAAATTCATGTTTCTTTGGAATTATTTCATTACGATACATAAAATTAGTAAGCTACAACCAAGTTAAAATGAATTTGAGCTGATTACTAGCTAGGTATATGAATTCTTTTGAATTTGTAGTGTGCTGAAATTTAATTCATTGGTTGTATAATTTGTTAATTTTATTATTTGTATATCGGTAGTAAGTGTTTTTATTATTTTTATATGGATATAACAAGGGTTTATTGGTTTAAATTACATTATCTTTGGTATTGGCAAGTGGCCCTATGGGGTAGATATAGTGGAATGCCATTGCATGAGTTTCTTGGGCATGGGTTATGCATAATAAACACTTTTTAATTTTTAAGAGCAAGGTTATAAATATAATATAAAGTTTTAATTCATTCCACTAAAAGTGTAAATGAGTGTGTTATTGTGAATCTATGCATGCTTGAATTAAGTGATTGACATTCATGAAATTTTAAAAAGAAATGGTTATATATTTAATTATTTCATTTAAGTTGTATTAAAGAACTTGATATTGCAGTCATGTATATTTATCGTAAGAATGATTTGAAAAGTTGGTATTACAAGCTCGATTAGTGTCATGCATATAATTTTCAAGTTTGGATTTCCTTAAATTGATTAAGGTATGAGTATTTAATTAAATCATACCCAACTTGTGTCTAGTGTTAAGTGTAAAAATAAACATGGTACAATGATCCTTAAATTTATGAGAACTTGGTATAAATATTCATATAGGATATTACCATTGCATATATATTATATGTATGAATTTTAAATGATCAAGGAAATACTTGGAAGCTTATACATTCTTATAAATTGATGTAATCATGCTTTGTCTTGGCTGATCTAATTATAGTTAAGACTTGAATTTGTTTATGTAATGATTCTTTGGCATTATGAGTCTTGGATTTTAAATGCAATGCTATATGTTTTTATTACTTGAATATTAGAAATAGTGTATAAATAAAATTGGAAAACATCTATTATCATTACCTTCACCTTTAATAGTGTTCACATGATTTAATGACTAAGTACTTAATGTTCCTTCTAATTATCCTGAGTGAGGCAAGAATTGTTGTACCTTAATCGATACCCTAATTTACATAAGTGTGAGTCTCTTAAATAGGGTAAGGACATATAAAATTTTCTATTGGGATGATGTATTCTCCTATTAAATTTAAGTCTTATAATTATGATTTACATGACTATACACCTTTAGCTGCATGCATATTCTAGATTAATAATCTTCCTTGTAAAATCTTCTAGGGGTAATCACCTTAATTAAGGGGATTGTACATGTGTGACTTTAGTTATGGGTTTTAGGCACATTTTAAAAATTCCAACCATGCATGATGAACTATATTCATAAATCTACTTGCACTCTGAACAAAGTGATGCTCAATTTTTTTTGGGATCGTTTCACCCTTATTCAAGTAGATTCATTGAAAATTGTGGATGGGACTAATAATGAATTTGAAGCTCAATTATTGGTGGTAAGTATTGAGATTATGTTTAATGTGGAATTGAAATATAAAATATCAAATAGGACTCATAGATTATGATTCTAGCCTTGTATAATAAATTCATTAATTCTTAAAAGGTGGCAAATATACTTGAAAAGGCCTAGTATTGTTTGGACTTCTTTCTAGAATGGGATTGTAGGCACTACTGTTGGGAAGCCAATGTTGTAATGAAACTAGTTTCTAATTATGGAATTGATCAATTAGAAGCCATGAAGATTGATATTCATAGGGGAGAATGGGAATATTTTGAAAATGTTTCAAATATCAACCTAGGTATTTAATACTTGTATCCATTGCATGTGGGAAAGGAGGCTACTATTTTGTTATGATTATTTCTTGGTTGGAGACTCATGGGAAGCGAGTTGGCTTGTAATTATGAATACATCATATTTTTTAGGATGAAAGGAGTGGTAGTGTGTTACTAATGGGATAGGAGGATTTTCCAACTACTGGGTTATTCATAGAGCATGGGAAGAACAAGTCTGGCTTAGTTTGAAAAGTGTCAATTTTTGGGTATTGGTATAAGGGTGATGGGCTGAGTGGTTGATGAAGCGTTGGGTATGGATGTAGTCTCAGGTGAGGGTATTGAGAGATAAATGTTGTTTTGATGGGAAGTTTATAGGGCCCATCTTTAAAATATATTTTAGGTCACCTCTGAGGAAATCATGCAGGCCATCCAAAGCATTATAGGGGATGATTTTCTTTTCCACAATCTTAGAAATAGGGTTAAATATGATTTATTTTCCATGTTTTAAATAACATCCTAGCATTAATGGTAGACAAATAACATGTTATGTAAGTAGTGTAATTCTTCATGGATTTGACATATAGAGTAGTATTTATGGAAAATATTTCTATTATAAATTTAGGACCTTCATTAAGTTACCCTTTTTTGGGTCAAATGTTATGGGGATGGTTCCATTATCTGTCTGTAGGGCACTAGAATAAAAACTACTGGTCTTTTTAGAGTATGTGGAAAAGTTGAAAGGTAAATTTTACCTTCTATTGGTTCAACAAGATCATTTCATTCCCCTTCCCATGGTGGCATTGGTCAAAATTCCCATTCCTAATCTAGAAAAGTGGAAGGCAATGCAACATTCCTAGGAGTGTTGAGGCCATCAAATACTTGGAACAATTGGTATTCTAAGGTAAGGGGTTGGCCCCTCCCTAGATACCTTGTTCCCCTCTATGGATGGTGATGGTTGTTGGAAATATTATCATTGATGTCAAAAGCATAGAAATATAGAATTTAATGTCAAAAGGTGTTTCTAATGTTCATATCTTGGCTAAAGGGTGTTAATATTAATTAAATATTAACGAATATATTTTTGGTTGCATAAAGACAAAAGAGGGCCCATGAGGAAGTCAAAGAGTCACCAAGTAAAGACAAAAAGGGAAAGGATGCATTTTACCATGAAGGGTCACCTTGAGGAATTCAAAGAGTCATGAGATAAAGACAAAAGAGGGAAATGATGCATTTTACCATGAAGGGTCACCATTTGACTTTTCATATGGAAGAATTCAAAGGGTCATGTAAGTTTGGCACCATTTTCCATGAGGATTGAAGGGTCACAAAGGGTGAATGCCAAAGGTCATTTGGAAAGCTATAAAAGGAAGCTTGGGAAGCCATTTGTAATAAGCAAGGAAGAGCATGGTTTTTAATTATTATATCTAGCTTAGAAGAGTAGAGGAGAAAAAAGAAAGAGATATAGTAGTGTGGTATCATTTGTTGAGAAAGAAACATTGAGAGATAGTTTGTGTTTTATACACATAAGGGTTAGTGCTCCTATGGGTTGGTGCTCACAAATCATTATTATGTTGGTACTCAGCAAATGTGTTATTGCTCATAAATCATTACTGTGTTGGTGCTCAATAAAGGGGTTAGTGCTCCTATAAGTTGGTGCTTTAAAAATTTGTGAAATTGAGTTGGTGTTCATTTATATACTTGAGATTTTTCTCCATAGTTTTTACCACTTTAGGTTTCCACGTAAAATATGGTGTCTCTCTCTCCCTCTTATATGGTTCATATTATTTCTTTCAATTGTATTGCATATCTTAAATGTATAAGTGGTTAAAATAAAAAAATTTGATTAAGTAAAAGATATATCCCATGCTTAAAAATAGGTATTAGAGTAGGTTCTTTTGAAAAGAGTTTAACATCTTGAAGGTAGATTAGGGAAATCACAAGATGGATAAATAACTAAAGAAGGAGAATCAAGAGTTGAAATCTGTGGTCGACACTCTTAAGGAACATGTGTGTATCTTGGATTCTAAGTTGGCTATAGAAGCAAAAGAAGATAAGCTATTTATTTAGGATCTTAAGAATCAACTAAAGGTTACATATTCAAGTTTTAAATCAAGATAAGAAGAGTGTAATCAATTGAAGGTTGAGTTAGGTTCTTTAAAGGATAAGCATGAGAAGCTCATAATCAAGGTTGAGAAAGATAATGAAATATCAGTCCAAGGTAAGAAGGATGCAAATTTTAAAGGCAAATTGAAGAAGCCAATTAGGCAGCCCAATGCTTTCAAGTTTTCAAATTGTTTTCATGGCCATTGTTTTGTTTGTCATCATGTTGGTCATAGGGCAAGAGATTTTTTGAGAAGAAGTAATCAGCTAAAGAGAGATTTCAGTCATCTTCAAGTAAAAGGTATGAGAAATGTTGTTTGATTTTATTGTCATAAGGTTGGAGATATTGTTAAATTATGTGAAAATGGAGTAAAGAGATCCTCAAGGTATGTTAAAGATATAAAGCCCCTAGAATGTATGAGAATAGCCAAACTCAGGCTTGGAGACCTAAGATAGTGAAGGTTGATTAGGTTAAATCTAAGAGTGAGAATAGATTACTTGCTATAGTAGAGAAATAATCAGATAGGAAGGACTATGTATAACTCTTTTTATCAGGAAAGATAGTGCATACTAGTCCTAAACAACTTGCAGATCAAAGAGAATATCTTGTTACATTTGAGCATGAGCCTTGTCAAGATAAG
This sequence comes from Torreya grandis, assembly GCA_037957365.1. NCBI lineage: Eukaryota > Viridiplantae > Streptophyta > Pinopsida > Cupressales > Taxaceae > Torreya > Torreya grandis. The sequence continues at coordinate 364,752 of JARHVA010001435.1, read as the reverse complement.
ATAGTTTCAATAATTGAGAAGATGAACAACACTAGGGATGTTGAGGATAGTGATTCAAATAAGTTAGACATGCTTAAATGGATTATAAGAGAAAGACATAAGAAGATCAAGGAAGTAACAGAGGAGATGTGGGCATCTCCTAAGATTTTGTTATAGGACTCTTTATGTGGGGTCTCTTCTAGGATTCAAGGAGACACTTTATAGAAAAAATGAATCATGGTGGATTCATTTTGGGTCTTGGTTGTGTTGTATGACAAGAAAGTCATGAAGGTGAGTTGATAAATTAATTTGTATATCAATTGAGGGGGAGAAGTATAGAAACAAGTATAGGAACAACTTCAAGAATAGGTATAGGAACAAGAACAAGAATAGGTTTAGAAAATAGTATTTTATATTAAGGGGTAGTTACTGTATGTTTTTCAATCGATAGTATGTGTAGGTTGGCATGTGCAATATAGGTTTCAAGATGTGGCATTTTCATTTTGAGATTGCCATCAATGACAAAGGGGGAGATTGTTGGAAATATTGTCATTGATGTTAAAAGTCTAGCAACATAACATTTAATGTCTAAATGTGTTTTTAATGTTCATATCTTGGCTAAAGTGTGTTAATATTAATTAAATATTAACAAATATATTTTTGGTTACATACAGACAAAAGAGGGCTCATGAGGAAGTTAAAGAGTCACCAAGTAAAGACAAAAGAGGGAAAGGATGCATTTTCCCATGAAGGGTCACCTTGAGGAATTTGAAGAGTCATGAGATAAAGACAAAAGAGGGACAGGATGCATTTTCCCATGAAGGGTCACCATGTGACTTTAATATGGAAGAATTTGAAGGGTCATGCAAGTTTGGTGCCATTTTCCATGAAGATTTAAGGGTCACAAAGGGTGAATGCCAAAGGTCATTTGGAAAGCTATAAAAGGAGGCTTGTGAAGCCATTTTTAATAAGCAAGGAAGATCATGGTTTGTAATTTTTATATCTAGCTTAGAAGAGCAGAGGAGAGAAAAGAAAGAGATATAGTAGTGTGCTATCATTTGTTGAGAAAGCAACATTGAGAGATAGTTTATGTTTTATACATAAAGGGGTTGGTGCTCCTATGGGTTGGTGCTCATAAATAATTTTTGTGTTTGTACTCAATAAAGGGGTTGGTGCTCACAAATTATTATTGTGTTGGTGCTCAACAAAGGGGTTGGTGCTCCTACAAGTTGGTGCTCATAAATTATTATTGTGTTGGTGCTCAACAAAGGGGTTGTTGCTCTTGCAAGTTGGTGATTTTGAAATTTGTAAACTTGAATTGGTGCTCATTTATATAATTGAGATTGTTATTCATGGTTTTTCTCACATAAAATATGGTCTCTCTCTCTCTCTCCCTATTATGTGGTGCATATTATTGCTTTCAATTTTATTGCATATCTTGAATGTATGACTAAGTGGTTAAAGTAAATGAATTTGATTAAGTAAAAGATATATCTCATGCTTAAAAATGGTCAATACTATTCACACTTCACCTTCAATCAGAGGTGTATGCAAGAGACAAAAACTGGCTTTATGCTCTCTCAATAGGGTATCTAGTATGTCTTTGGCAGTGGATGGTGGGAAATTGGAGGTCAAGAGGTAAGATTTGAAAGGCTTAGGAGGGGTTATGATAAACACCATAAAACTCTTTAAATAGGTGGTATGTGTATGGTTTTTCATTTAGTAGATTTTGTTTTTGGTCTCAATTCATATTTATAGGAATGTTGTAGTAGTTAAGTATTTGATTTCATTTTTGTGCTCGTTGTTCATGGCTTTCCTTATTCTAGGTTGAATTTGGTACTATCTATTTTATCAACATACCAAGTAACTTTTGTAATATTTTTGGTATTTAATATATTGGTTAGGGGACTTGTAAAACCATGGTAACTATGAGAAAAATACAACAAATAGAAAAATCACAATTCTTGTCTTAATCAAAAGGTTATTATAATTATTTGAATTCAATATTTAATGATCAGAATACTTTTACTCATCTTGGCCTTCTCTATTACCTACAATTATATCTCTAGGTTTCACTATTTAATGATAAGGAAATAACCCAATTAACACAAATATTTAAAATTTCATTTCAAAATAGTAAATAAAAGATTAATATAATGAAATAAGAATTTAAAATTTAATTAAAACTCATTCAAAAATAAATAAATAATAAATTCCATGTAAATACTGCCTATTAAAACACACAAATAAATAAATATTAAACATGTTTAAATAACATATTTTATTTAGATTGTAAGTTGTAAATGAATAAGGGCATGCCTTTTACAATTATAATTAATAAAAAACTCATTCCCTATTAATAAATATTTTATAACTTTCATATAAATATTTATTTTAAACTTATTTACTGAATATATTATGCACTCTTTAAATTTATAGTTGGAGATAGTAATGCACTTCCCATGAGAGTTATTTATTATTTCATATTCCTCCATATATCTTATTTTCATATTTTATTATTTCAAATTCCTCCATATATATTTTTTCATATTTTACTAAGTGACAATACATTGCAATAACTGATTGTGTAAATACTAAACATATACTTCACCAAATCATTTTAATATTAGAATGGATACTCTAGAAAAAAATGAAAAAAAATTTTTAAATGATCCAATTATTTAAGAGTACTCAATTTGTAAAACCCCAAATTTCTACTATATATGGTTGATGCCTTTATCAAAAACCTAAAACCCCAAAAAGAGAAGTTCATGATTATGTCCATTCACTTTAGGAAGATGCGCCAATCTCTATTTTCCACATAATAAAAATTAGATTAAATAAAATAAAAAACTTAAATGATATCTTTTTAGACTACTCAAGTTGATTCCTTTATCAAAAAACCTACAACCCTAAAAAGAGAATGGCCCATTCATTTGGGAAGATGCACCAATCTATTTTCCACATAATAGCAAGTATATTTATATAAACGTTCTAATTTTTCAAGAAGTTCAAGATGATCTCCCTCAATATCCATATTGTAATCCTTATTTATTTTTTCTATTTTTTTAAAAACATATTTCAACCAAATAAAAATTATTTAGAAGTAATTCATTTTACTATCCTGAAATATATATGAGATGACATGAATTATCTTTTCTTAAATTTTCAATTTAAGACATAACAATATCTCTCTCTTTGTAATTCTTTAGTTTTTGTTATCATAGGAATTGTCAAATAATAAAGTGTGAGTGTATAAATATAATCAAAATTTTAATCATAAGAAAATATATGACATAAAATCATCATATTTTTTATTAGATTCTAAGTTGTATTAGTGTTGTTATGTAAATACAGACACAATAAATGTGAGAAATAACAACTAATAAATTTGTAATGTTTGAGAACCTAAAAATTAATTTTGTGGGGATAAATTAAGTTGGAGAATATATGATGCAATAAGATAAGATGTTGAACCATAGCATTAAAAAAAAATGCCATAAGATTATGAACTTAAATGATATTTGTTTGGGAGAAAAAAATCTTCAAAAGGATCAACTATATGAAACTTTGTAATCAAGTGTAGGAAACTTTAGAACTAAAAAAATATAGAGAGAGTTTTTGATTTATCCATTTCCTAACAATTGGGATTATGGTCTTATTAACTTTCAATGCTTCCCTAAAAATTCCATTGGCAATAGGATACTTTATGTCCCAATTTTTATTCAATAATATTATGAGCTACATAAATAACAATAAAAATCTCAACATCCCACCAATGAATGACCTTAGCTCATTATAAATCTTGGGAAAGGATGAAAAGGATAAAATTTTGATGTTCTCTCAATGGACCCTCATAGGAATGCTTAAGCAAATATAAAAAGAATATGCATGGACAAAAACTATCAAGATGATATGAACTCAAAACTCACAAAACTCTCTTCATAAATTCCTCACAGCAACACTCCTTACAACTCCTTAAAAATTTATTCAATACAAATGCTTATAACTTATACTTGAATACAAATGCATAAAAACCACTATGAATGCAACAAAGGATTATAAATCCTCATATAAAATAACTAACCCATAACCAATGCATGTGAATCCACCCAAGAAACACACCCTTCTCCACTTAGAGGCAATAAAGACAAGATAATAAATAATTTTCCACTAAGAGGGAGTAAAGACAAACATAGAACATACTCCACTAGGAAGAAGAGATAAAACTAAAAGATAAAAGATAATCCCCAAGAAAAATGTGCCACCCTTATCATGGAGGGAATAATAGATCATGATGAAGATATTTTGAAAGTTTTTCACTTTATCATGGGTCTCTTTAGCATGTGAAACATGGGTGGTCAATAAAAATAGTAAAATTTGTTCCCCACTTGCATGTGCATCTAAAAGTTACTAGATTCTCATTTTGACAAGGATCACGACCACTATCAAGGTCTCAGTATGGAATTTTTCCCCACTTGCATCATGCATGTCAAGATCATCTCCCCACATGTGCCTTGGAAGAATTATGTTTTCTCATGACATCTAGGCATTAGGAATAGCACCCATACACCTCACCAATGTGAATAGTGTATCCACATCATGTGTGAATAGTGTCTCCACATCATTAGTGAATAAAATGACTACACATCATATATGAATAGTGTCTCCATGTCATTTATGAATAGTATCTCCATATCCTCCTCCTCTAGTTTAGAATGAATCAACTCCTTCGAGTTGCTCTAATTATTCCCCCATAGTTAGCAAGATGAAAATACACATCAACACACACCATTATGTTTATGATTTGATATTGACTGAACCCATGGATTCTCATGCATTAGACAGCCAAGGTTTTATAATGTGAGTTCCTTCTCACGTGGATTGGATAAGTGGTAGAACTACTCTTTTGGTCATGTAATGTAATGATGATGGCATCCCCTCTCAACACACTAGGAAAATTAACTAAATATTATTCATTTTCTTGCACCATTGCCAACTCATACATGTTGGATCTAAATCTATTCTCTACTCATTTTTACTCTATCTTCCACTCCTTGTTGTATTTAATTCACCATAATATCTCTCATTTATGGTATTTGACCCACCATAGATTGACCACCTCCTCCTGATTACCACCTTTTCTTCCTTTATTATTTTCAATATCCCCATCTCAATAATAATATCATCTTCCTTGTCACATGCTTGGGTCAAAAAATATTTCTTCAAACTGGTGAGATAAAAAAATTGACTTTTTACACCTGCAACAATAGGGTATTCATTTCTATATGCTCTTAATTTTTTCTACTCCAATTCAATCTTGGGCTCCTCAAATATTTCTTCAATAACATTTATTTTTTATTCTTCCTCATGCTTCAACTCTATATGCCTACCCTCTTTCTCTTTACTATTTTGAAAATCTGATGTAGGATATTCACATGAATTCTTTGGTATTAATCAAGGAAAAAAACTAGTCATCCTCCTATCATTGGCAAACTCTTCTTTGGACAACATGCTCTTCATTTTTAATTCTTCCATAAGAGGTAGTAACACTACCTTTATACCATCTTTCAAAAAAAATTAGGTGTTCTTTGATCCATCATGAATTACTTTCCTATCATATTTCCATGGTCTTCTTAATAATTCATGGCATGCATCCATAGGTATAACATCAGACTATAACTCATCTTTATAACTTTTCATTATAGAAAATTTAATAAAACACCTTTTGTCTACAGTAACTTCATTCCCCTTATTAAACCATCCAATCTTATAAGAATTATGATGCTTTTCACATTATAATCCTAGTTTCTATACCACTCTTTAGACACCATGTTATCACAACTACCTCCATCAATAATAAATTTACATACATTTATTCCCTAAATTACATCTTGTTCAAAAAATGTTTATTCATAGCCATGCATCACCACCTTATTTATTTTGATCCATTTCTTTCTTCAAGGCAACCATTTTCCTCAACATAATATTTTATCCAACATATGTTATTGTAACTTTAGTATCTTGATTTTCTATCAAAACTTCAACCAAGTTCACTCTTGGGTAGTCATCTTGCCTCATTTCCTATCGTTGATAATGAGGACACTAAAATGATTTATGTTCTTATTCTCCACATCTGTAAAAACATAAAAGATTTGGGTTGGTTGGGAAACCACCCTCTAGCACCACCATAACTTTGTCCTCTTTTAAATCTTCTTCCTCTCTATTGATATTGAAATCTTCATCTGTTATCTTCTTATTTTTTTTCCACCATGTGATGATTATCCCCTTAGATCCACCTCTAGTGGTATTTAAACCACCTCATCCACATACTTAAGGGTATTGTCATCTTATGATCTCAGTTAATATTATATAATCTTTCTTACTTTGTTTTTATTTTTCCTTCAATGCTAATTGATAAGCCTCATCCATGTAAAGTATTCTATGCATATTCAATTCATCTTGAATGGAAAATTTTAAAGCATTTAAATACCTTGCAGCCATTTTTTATGGTGTCTCATCATTCTCCACTCATACAGATAGATTTTAAAACTCATTTGTATACACTTGTATACTATGATCATTTTGCCTTAAATTCTAATATATTGTGTAGGGTTTGTGCATAATCTACATGAAGAAATTTCTCCCTCAGATTATTTTGCATCTTTCTCCATGTGTTGATATTTTGTTTTTTATTCATTTTCCTCTCTTTTTATAGGTGATACAACCAAATCATTGCATGACCTTTCAACTTGGTGCATGAAAATTTTACCTTCTTCTATTCTGGCATGGTTTTTTATCTAGAGAAATTCTCTATGATATCCAACCAATATATCAAATCTTGTGGTTATAAGGTACCCCTATAGTTAGTAAATTCAACTCTCACTTCTTCATTTCTTCCCTCTAAGTCTATAATAATGCTCTCTTCCACTGATAGTGTCTCTTATTATAAATATTCTTTAGAAACTAGTTTTTATTTAATTTTATCTTCTGATTGCCTACTTATTTGATTAGTGGCCATTGTAGTTAGTTGTGCCACTTGCCTCTCCATCTCTTGTATATTCTTGTTCATTTGAGTAACAAATCCTACTTTCCATTATTTTCTTGCCATATCTTACAACCTATGAAACATAAAATAAACATTCACTCTAAAACCTTCTACCAACACTCTTCTTGTTGGAATATTCCTCTTTTTTTCTACCCACAATAATGTGGAAAACAATATGACATAATGCAAACTTACTTTGAAACCAAATGATGTACTCTCAATGGACTCTCATAGGAATGCTTAAGCAAATATGGAAAGAATAGGCATGGGCAAAAACTATCAAGATAAGAGGAACTCGAACCTCACAACACTCTCTTCATAAATTCCTCACAACAATACTCCTTAGAACTCCTTACAAACTTATTCAATACAAATGTTTATAGCATTTCCTTGAGTGCAAATGCATACAAGCCACTATGAACTCAAAAAAGGATTGTAAATTATTATATAGATAAACTAACCTATAAATAAAGCATGTTAATCCACCTAATAAACATGTCATTATCAATTTAGAGGCAATAAAGACAAAAGAATAAAGCATTCCCCTCTAAGAGGGAGTAATGCAAACATAAAAGCATACTCCACTAGGAAAGAAAGACAAAACTAAAGGATAAAAGATAATACCCAAGAGAAATGTGCCACCCTTTTCTTGGAGGGAATAATATATCATGAATATTTTTTACAAGTGATCCAATTTATCATGGGTCCCTTTAGAATGTGTAACATGGGTGGTCATTTTGAATATTTAAAGTTATTCCCCACTTGCATGTGCATCCAAGAGTTAGTGGATTCTCCTTTTGATAAGGATCAAGACCACTATCAAGGTCCCCACATGAAATTTCACCCCATTTAAATAATGTATTTTATAATAAAGTCTCCATATGTGCCTTGGAAGGATTATAGAGTCGCATGCCACCTAGGCATTAAGAATAATGCACATGACATGTCACCAATGTGAATAGTATCTCTACATCATCTATGAATAGTGTCTCCACATCATCTATGAATAGTGAATTCACATCATCTATGAATAATGTATCCACATAATCTTTGAATAGTGTCTCCACATCAAAGTTGATGAAATGGACCCTTGAGTGGTAATGGTATAAAATATTTCAATATGTTTTTTATTATCGATAATTATTTTTTGAAGGAATCTTTGGATTTTTATATAATATACATTATTTTAATTTCAATTTGAAATGAAAATACAATATATCCCTAATGATTCAATGTTTTTGGATGAAGAAATAAATTATCAATAATTATGAGGTTTTGTGCCTATAAGGACATCATGCATTGATAAAAATTTCATATATTTATCTGTATATTACTTATACTTAAATTCATATTACATATATTGAACTTCACATTATATTCTAATTAATGTGTAGATAACCTAATTAAAACCAAATAATATAATTTCCTTGAGTAATGGAATCCTTTAGGAAATTTAATTAACAAAACTTTTGAAACACATTTAATGTCTTAAAATCACCCTTGTATTATAATTCTTATCAATTTATGAATTACTCATTTTAATTTCCTATCATTTAATTAGTATAAAGTAAACTAAAACATATCCCCTATAATTATTAATCTTAAAAATAAATCTTAATTAATGGAAGATATTTTTTTAATATAATAATACTTATTACAAAAAAAATTAAATGAATCATAGAAAAATGAATGGTTTTAATATGGATTTTAAAACGAATAATTATAAAAGTATATGTAGGTTATATTATTTGTTCGTTAAGCATTTTTTGGTATAATGTGTAATGACCCTCTAGTTTGGTATCCTAAAAACTCACCATATTTTTTTTTGAAATTATCTTTATTCACCATGACAAGAAAAGGTTAATTATCCATATATTATCCATCTAACTCACCTCTGAGCATTAAGCCTAAAATTTGTCTACATTTTAAATCCATTTTATTTCACATGAATATAAATTACCCCATACTAGTTTTGACACTCTTGTTTACTTCAAGATGGATACCGGTTTGATACCTCTATGTTTGAGACCCTCATTGGTCATAAACATGCTAGGATGCAAATATAAAATAAGCATACCAATCTTGTATGTGAAATCACACAACTTCATGATCTAATGTTATATAATCCCAACACAATTGGAAGGATGATAACCTTTATTACCTTAAAACCACCATAGGTTTCCATATCGATTCCTTTAGGCTAATTTGGCTTATTTGAAAGTCATGATTAATACCCTTCTTGAAATAAGGTTGATAGTTTTTGGCCCTATAGCTTGACCATTGAATGCCAATCCCAAATTATAATTTTTGATCACCATTTAAACCTATTAAAGTATCATTAAGTGGGACATAAATTAATTCACAATACTAAATTCCAATATTAAGCTTATGGGAAAGAAAATGCATCACTCCTTTCTAAACTAATATGTCTCTTCTCTTTATATATAGATTTTCACAATGAGGGTTACAAGACATAGGTTTATCAAGTAAATCTTGAAGTGTGAAAAGCCCATCATCCTGTATATATTATTATTAGTTAGTCAAGGTCGATAATAGATCTCTTGAAAATATCAAGGTATAAGCTCTCATGAAGTGGGACTACATGCAACCATGCCATATGATATTGGTTTAACTAAAGAGGATAAGCTATAATGGATAGTTTAAGAATTAAGCCTCACATAGTGTATTTTTCAAGAGTACTATATCAAAGGATCTTAGAGAAAACAAGGGTATTAAATCTAGTCATTAAGTAAGGTTATAAGTTCTACTCTAAGGGATGAAAAGACTTAGAATGATATCCACTTAGAATAAATTCCAAAACAAGATTAATATCAATCAACCATAAACATTTTTTATTGTAATTAAATCAATCATGAAGCAATTATATAACTATAGTTTGGGGTTATAACATGAGCACTTCACTTACTCATGACCCTTCATCTAGTTTTATGAAAATGAAGGGATATTTAAACTTCAATACTATAAATTAATTTACAACAACATTTCACAATAATTCATTATTTAATTTACACAAAAATCTATCCAAAAATACTCAATAAGGTGTAACAAGTAGAGGTATGAAATATTAATAATACTCTCTCTAAAATAAATTCTTTACAACAAATAAACATGCCCGATTAAGCTAAAGACAAGAAGGAAGAATAGTTATAAGGTGAAAGAGAACAAGGTCAAAATAGTCTTCTATAAACTATAGTAATACATTTATCAAGATAATTTAAATCATGACTTCTAACTCTCTTCAAGTTTTTTTGACCTATAATGGATAATTCATGTCAGTATAAAATTGGCAAGAGTTTTCTCCTCCAAAACCATCCCCCTATTTAGATTTAGGGTGAAAAGTGAATTAATCAACACATTACTATCATTAAAATAATTTAATTTCTATTATTCTAATTCTATAATAATACTAAGACACGATAAGTTAGTAACATGATCAAGGGTAAAAAACTACGTCAACAATGTCTAAAATATATTTATGATGTTTTCTTTCTATATTATAAAATTATATTCCATCCTGTAAGGAATTAACCAAACAATTTTAATAATAGAAATAAATAAATCTATAAGATACACACTTAGTTTAAGTTTAATAGGAATAATTATGTTATTTTACATGGTACCATTTTACCTTGCATAGTATAAACACAAGGAAATTTCATACCAAATAGTCTTTGATAAATCAGACAGAGTACTAAGGTAGATAAAATAGTAAATCAAATGGATTATTACAAGGTTAATTAATTAAGATAATCAATTATTAGTATGTCTAAGCTAATAACACCATAGAGTGATATAATTTTCAGTTTATTCCTAACCTTATATAGTCACCATAATAAGCAACATGCCTTTATTTGTATCAACGGGTAAAGGAATTTGTATTAGGCTAATAGGTGGATGTTATAACCTCTTATAGGTATATTTTTTAGACCTATAAATTTATGCTATAGTCACCCACATATCTAACAAAGGATTTGTAGCTTTAGGTAAGTATCTTATACACATTTTACTATGTAAATATGTTACAAACTCCAACACATGATGCATGCTACAAAACATATTAACTTAACTAAATAATTATATATTATTTATATTTTATTTTAATAATAAATCTTAATATTACTTCATATCATTTAGTTAACTATTAAAAATGATACCCCTAGTTCTAACTTATAGAAGAATCGTGTTATGTATTACAACTCATAAAAATAATATGCAGGCTTGAGTGTTATACTACAATCGTACACAAACAAATAAATTTTTTAGTACAAGATCTTATAAGTCAAAACAAAATTGATATTTATTTATTAATAATAATTTATGGTATCAACCATTTCTATGTTGCATTTACCCAAAGGAACCTTTTAGTTGAATATGACTTAAAGACAAAGTCCCCTAAGAATGTAATCGCTCATTCTTGGGCACTAAATTTATTTCAAATCCTTCAAATAAATAGTGACAAAGTAATATTTATTCAACTAAATGATATATTAGCTATTATATTATCCCCTTCATCATAATAGATGAGACTAATGTTTATCTAGATAGTTACTAGTTTTAGAACTTCCCTTAAATCAATTGTTGTCCACAAACATAATTTGATTAAATACTTCATTTTTGGATTCTATTATTTGTGGTTAATAGATATTTTTACTAGATTTGCTATACATTTTTAAAAATCCTTTACCTTAGAAAGGTGTCCAAACAATTATGTGTGTATATATATGCACCTACAACTTCAATTAATTTAGAGACCCATCTTTTAAATAATTTCTTTGAGTAATTAGGACAAAGGTAAGTAAGGTAAAACTAATGGAATTATTATTCCTTTATTATTTGTTCAATAACTTGATATAAAAAATCATTTATAATTGTAGCGTTTATTATCATCAATCTACAGGGTCACATAAGTGAATTTAGACAAGCTGAGTGTAATTTTTAGGCGTATAGGTGGCTATCACCAGTACCTATGGGTAAAAAAATAGATCTGATATCTATTCTACAAAGTGTCTGGTATTACCCATGTAAACTTAAATCAACAATGAATTTTTATTTGTCTAATTATCATTTCAAGAATGAATTTCTAGTTGTCTTACTCCTAAAAATATGACCAACAATTTTTCATCCATGCCCCTGCCATAACATCTTCCTATTTGGCATAAAGTGGTGCCATATCAGTTGATGGAGAGACTAAAATGAAAACAATGTGACAAATATTTATTAAATGTGACAATCAATCTAATAATGCCTTTTTTAATCAATACTATACACTATAATTATTGTCTAGTTGAAAACATAAAACTAGTCCATTATCAAGGAAAGTTGCTGAACAATTCACAATCATATTCCTTTGAGGCATTTTTTATAATAATTCACAATCATTCTCATTATAAGCATTTTTTCAAATAATTCACACTTATCCTCCTTAGATAATTTTTTTCAAACAATTCACTCTCATCCTCCTTAGAGGATTTTTTTCAAGAAATTCACACTCATTCTCCTTCATGCTTTACAAACACAAGTAATACTTGGCTGAATTAAAGTATCCCAAGTATGTATAACCCAAAAAAAATATTGTTTATATGATAAGCAAGGCAAGGAATTAAAAGAGCTGAATGGACTTAAGTGTAAATTGTAGTCCTGTATATGATTTATTAACTAAAACATATAATTTATACCATCACCATATTATTTTGAAACATTTATACCAATAGTTCACATGTAACCAAAGTTGACATATTGGCTTGAGATATTACCATAAAAAATTCACATGCAACTCAAATTTTCATATTACCCTAAGATGTTTTTACAACTAGCAAAATGCATCAAAAATCACCATAATACCTTGAGATATTCCCACAAATATTTCACATGCAACTAGACCATAAAAAATAGGGCTATTTTGATCATACAAATGAGGATGGTTGGAGTGGTATAAAATGCACTTACCTGGAGAGAGAGAAAAGGGTGAGTCCTCATTTAAATATTACCTCCTACTGCACCCCTACCTCCTTTTTATCCAACATTCCCTTTTTTCCCATGGATTCATTTGTCCTGCTCTTCTCTTTTAGTGTAGGTATTTATTTTGCCAAATTTATTTATTTAGGAATATTATATTTGCTCACATAGATTGTTCATACATTTGGGGATATTATTTCTTAGGTGGAGTTAGTGTACCATAGGTGTCATAGGCTTGACCAAAAGACTAGGATGTAACTCCATTTAATTTTTATGGAGGAGTTAAACCTATATTCTGAACTCCTTTGACCACCTTTTATGGAGGAGTTATAATTCTATTCTAAGGGGTCTTTGACCACCATTTTTGGAGTTACTCAACACTCCTATATGTATGCTTCACTTGATGAGCTTTCTCATTGAATGAATTTTTGGCTTTTTCCATTTTGGTTGTCTCATGAAATACTTATGTTCTAATTTCATTCATGCTTCAACTCATTGTTTGTGTGTACTTGCATTTATCTTGTGTGACCATTGGACCTTTGTACTCACTTTAACTAGACCTAGATCAAACTTTGATATGGTATCAGAGTTGAACTGGTAAATAATTATTTGGTATTATTAATAGTTAGCTTTCATTTGAAATATTTTTTTTCTTGTATTGTAAGGTAATTTTTTTTAGGGTTTACAAAAATAATTTGGGTGCCTTTTTTGAAATCTCAGAAACCTCAAGAAAAAATTATAGGGGTCTCTTTTTTCTATTTTTAGATGGGATAATCTCTTTGTGGTATTGGTTTGGTACCTTATCATGCATCATGTACATTATCAATGGCTCATCTCAGATCTACAAGTGCTTCAACATTTTGTGTGAATCCATTCTGGTATGTATACTCACTTGTTACAAGATCCATGGCTTGCATGTGACACTTTCCAAATTGAGCATTATGAGTGAGCATAAGATATTATTGATAGTTATTTTCTATTTAAGTATCCACTTGCTAGTTAGCCTACATGATTTTTAATATATTCTAGGTGGATTATTAGTAAGGAGACCGATATTCTTGGGTTTTACAACCTCTTACGACCTATTTTAATCCTCAAAATATCACACAACCTACATTTTGATCCTAAGGCATGCATTTTGATCTTCATGGCCTGCTCGTGATCTCACATTGCTCTATAACTCCATCCAAGCATCTGAACAACCTTTTGAACACGTGTTCATTCATAATGGATACCATTGGTGACCTTTAACTTGTAAGTGGTGTGATTAAACCTTGTAGACTGGCACATCATGTGAATAATCTAAACCTAGTGTTTATTTCTCATTGGTAGTGTTGAATGACCATCTCTATGCTAGTCACTAAAGTGGTAGTGGTAAATTTTTTTTGAAAAATCTAAACCACCTTGTTTGTGAATTTCATGGTAATCCCTATTTACATTTCCTTTTTTAAAATCTAAAAAGCTTGCTCTTTTTAAAAAAAGAATTAACTTTTTATTAATTTAGACAAAAGTCTTAATATCGATGATATTATCTTTTGTTAAAAAGTTCATTATAAAAGCAAAGTTATTTTAAGAGGGATAATATATTTTATTTTGAAGGGTTGATTTGCATTAAAAGGGGGAGTTTTTATTTTTCACAAAATAATTTAATAGTGAGGTGGGTTCATTGTAATAAGGGGATATAAGGCCTTATGTTTTTTATTATTGTTTTTAAGTTAAAAAAAATATTCTATTGTGAGTTTTAAAAAAAGATGAGAGAATATTATTGTTAAGGGAACTCTTCTTATCCTCATTAGATGAAGACCAGAGGGTGAGACCTAGTTTGGCAGATGACCAAACCCCCTCACATTCAAAACACAATATATTTCTCTCATTTGCTCACTATGGTTCTTACTCATCTTGTATGCATTACCAACATAACTCAACATCCTTTCTTTATTTTTTTCAAATTGTCTTTTTTGACTTGTAAAAATTACTTGAGACACACTTTTATCTAAGTCTGATTTCATTTGAGCATGTATTTACAATATTTGGGGGGTATTTTCTACTGATAGTTTATGGGGGTGTAATTTTTTTGTCACTCTTTCTATTTTCACTTACACTCTCAATTCTAAAATAACTACTACTTTAATTACTACTACAACTCAAATTAGCATTGGAATGGATTCAAGTTCAATCAACTCACTAAATCCCTTTAACTATCATGAATGGAAAATCAAGATGATAATAATTCTAAGGAGTAAGGGTTGGTATAGGTTAACCATGGGTGTTGAATTAAAACCTGACATAAATGTAGAAATAGTTAAGTGGTATAACCATAGTGATAAAGCCTATGGGCTATTATGTATTTCTATAATACCTGATCTCTTATTTCACTTAGAGCCTACCAAATCACCTCATGATGTATGGACCATTCTAGGTAAACTATTTTGGCATCAATATGTGATGAGAGGTCAAGATATTGATAATTAACTCATTATACTAAGTCCTTAAAACTTTGACATCCTTTAGGGTTTCTTCACTAAGTTTCAGTCCTTGAGATTAAAGTTGAAAAAATATGGGATAAAGATAGAAGATGACCAGCTTATATTTCTATACTCTCTAAATTAGGCCCTGACTAAGTTGGTGAAGTGTATCCTATTTATAGCAGCTCCAAATGTGTTGTTGATTCAAGAGTCTAAGTTAAATTTGGAAGAAGCATTGAGTCTAATGGATAATAGATGGATTAGATGGAGAATTTCATTTATTGAAGCTTTCAAGGCCTCTGGGGGTTTGATAATTCTCTAGTCTCTAGAAAAGGTCTATGTGGAGATGTTTGGTTTAGGGTCTAACCAACCATTATGTAGAGTCTCCAAATTTTCCTTTGATTTGAGTTTTTTTTATTTAATGTGTATGGGATAAATGATTTTTTTTCTCAAATATATTTTATGGAAAGATTTATCTAATGTTTTGGAAAATTTACATGGTAAAAAGGTGGTTTTAGGTGAATACTTTAATGCCCTTATATCTTCTGATGAGAAATTAGTGGGGGGGGAGGCAGCAGAGGGTGTCAGTGCGTCTAGCCCACTATCATTAAAATTTCTATAATTGTATCTCCAAGAATGAGTTGATTGATGTAAGGCATAAACATGGGTGTTTTACTAGGAACAATAAAAGGTGTGTCATAAATAATATTATGGAGCATCTAGATCACTTTTTGGTCTCTTCGATATAATTTTCATAAAATTATATTTATGAAAGTGATATTTTGCCTAGTTTTAGCTCAGATCATTTCCCCATTGATTTAAAAATCTCAGTGGATAGTCAACCAAAGGTTTTTCCCTTCAAAGTTTAGAAAATATGGCTTAGTGACACCTCCCTTTTGGATTTAATGAAATTTTGGTGGATCAAAAATCCTATTGTTTCAAGATCGTAGATGTTTAAGATGGTTAAGAAACTACATTTTATAAAATGTTGTCTTAAATAGTGGAATTCTCACTATTTTAAAAATATTTTCCAAGAGAAGGCACGCATGGAAGTTGAATTAAAAAAATTGAATAATAAGGTTTGATGTCTTAGGATGGATGTTTTTTCCTATGATTTGGAGAAGCGACTACTTTCTAAGTATGAATAACTATTATTATGAGAATAAATTCATTGGAAGCAAAAATTAAGAGATTATTGGCTCAAATAAGGATATCAAAATTCTAGTTTCTTTCAAAATTTGGTCAAAATCAAGCAAAGTGTATCCCACATTTCAAAAATATAGTTTAGTGAAGGAGTGTTGTTGGAATCTCAAGTAGACATTCATATGGAGGCAGTCAACTTACTTGAAAATTTTCTTAATGGTGAAATGGATTATGTTCTCTCAGTGCAAAAAACTAATTTTTCCTTCATCCCCAAGTTGGTTACTAATGAAAAAATTATAAGATTTTGGAACCCCTCAATTTGGAGTAATAATGGATGGTGGTCTTTACAATGGGAAAATACAAAGTCCCTAGACCTAATGGGTTTCCTACTATTTTTTTTAAATCTTTCTAGGATACGATACAGATAAAAAATATTGAACATATTTAAGTAATACATTTTATTGAACTTGTATATTGTAAACGAGTAAGGACATGTCTTTTATAATCATAATTAATAAACAACTCATCCCTTATTAATAAATATTTTATAACTTTCATATAAATATTTATTTTAAATTTATTTAGTATATATTATTCATAATTATTGTTGCATTATTTAAATTAATATTTGAAGATAGTAATGCACTTCCCATGAGAGTTATTTATTATTTATAATACCAGCTAAATATCCTCGATATCTATTAAATATAATACCAACTATATCTTTTTCATATCTTTTTTCATATTTTATTATTTATATATCAAAATTAAGTGACACTACATTTCACCTATTGTGGAAATATTAAACATATAATTCACCAAATCATTTCATTTTTACAATGGATACTCTAGAAAAAAAAAAAAAACAATTCAATTCTTACAGACTACTCAATTTGTAAACCCCCAAATTTCTACTATATATGTTTGATTCCTTTATAAAAAACCTAAAACCCCAAAAATATAAATTCATGATGATGCCCATTCACTTTGGGAAGATGCACCAATCTCTATTTTTCACATATTAACAATTAGAAAAAAAATGAAAAATAAATTAATAAACGATATCTTTTTAGACTACTCAAGTTGATGCCTTTATAAAAAACATACAACCCCAAAAATAGAATGGTCCAAAGTTTTATATGTGAGATCCTAATCACATAGATGGGATAAGTGGTATAACCACTTTTTTAGTCATGCAACATAATGACCATGACATCCCATCCCTATACACTAGGAAAATTAGTTAAATATTATTCCTTTTATTGTACCATTTCTATCTCATTCATGCTGAACCAAATCTATTATCTACTTATTTTTACATTGACTTCATCTCCTCATGGTATTTAATTTACCATAATATATCTCCTTTATGGTATTTGACCCACCATAGACTAACCACCTCCTCCAAATTCCCACCTTTTCTTCATTCATTATTTTCAATCTCTCCATCTCAACAATAATATCATCTTCCTTATCACATGCTTGGGTCAACAACTATTTCTTCAAATTGGTGAGCTCAAATAACTCATTTTCCAAACCTACAACAATAGGGTCTTCATTTGTATATGATCTTAATTTTTGATACTCCAATTCAATCTTGGGTTCCTCAAATCTTTCTTTAACAATGGTTAGTTGTTCTTCTTCCTCATGCTTCAAATCTACATGGCTACCTTCTTCCTCTTTTCTATTTAAAAAATATGATGTAGGCTATTCACATGAATTATTTATATTCATATATAAAAACAACCAATCATCTTCCTATCATTGACAAACTCTTTTTTGGACAACATGCTCTCCAAATTTCTTCTTTCGTAAGAGATAGTAACACTACCTTTATACCATCTTTTAAAAAAGAGTAGGTGTTCTTTACTCCATCATGAATTAATTTCATATCATATTGCCATGGTCTTACTAATAAAACATGGCATGCATCCATAGTTATAACATCACACCATAACTCATCTTTATAACTGTTCCCTATAGAAACCTTAATCAAACACCTCTTTTCTAAAGTAACTTCATTTCCCTTATTAAATCATTAAATCCTATAGGAATTAGGATGCTTTTCGCATTGAAATCCTAGTTTCTCTACCACTCTTTAAACGCCATGTTATCACAACTATCTCCATAAATAATAAATTTACATACCTTTATTCTTAAAGTGCATCTTGTTCGGAGAATGTTTGTTTGTATCCATGCATTACTACCTTCTTTATTTTGATTTAGTTCTTGCCTTGGGGCAATAATTGTCCTCAATATAATATTTTATCCAACATCTACTATTTCAACTTCATTAGCTTGAACTTCTATCTCTAGTTCAACCAAGTTCACTCTTGGGAGGTCATCCAACCTTATTTATTATCCATGATAGTGAGGACATTCAAATGATATACGTTCTTATTCTCCACATTATAAAAACAAAATATTTGGGTTGGTTGGGAAACCACCCTATAGCACCACCATAACTTTGTCCTCTTTGAAATCCTCTTCCTCTCTGTTAATATTGAAATATTCATCTATTATCTTCTTGATTTTCTATGCCATGTGATGATTATCCTCTTATAGGATTAGATTCACCTCTAGTGGTATTAAAACAACCTCATCCCCATACCAAAGGGTATTTCCATCTTTTGGGCTTAGTTGATATTATATAAGCTTGACTACTTCGTTTTATTCTACCTTCAATGTTAATTGATAAGCCTCATCCATGCAAAGTATTTTATGCACACTCAATTCATCTTGAATGGAAAATTTTAAAGCATTGACATACCTTACATCCATTTTTTATGGTGTCTCATCATGCTCCACTCATATGGATAGATTGTAAAACTCATTTGTATACCCTTGTATACTATGATCATTTTGTCTTAAATTCTAAAATCTTATGTATAGGGTTTGTGCATAATCTATATGAAGAAATTTATCCCTCAACTTATTTTGCATCTTGCTCCATGTGTTGATCTTTTATTTGTTCTTCCTTTGCCTCTCTTTCTATAGGTGATCCCATAAAATTATTGCATGACCTTTCAATTTAGTGTATGCAAATTTTACCTTCTTCTATTCTAGTAGGGTTTTCCATCCAGATAACTTATCCATGCTATTCAACCAATATATCAACTCCTATGGTTGTAAGTTACCCCCATAGTTAGGAACTTCAACTTTGAATTCTTCATTTCTTTCCTCTAAGGCATTAATCATCCTCTCTTCCACCAATAGTATCTCTTGATGCAATTATTATTCACAAATTAGTTCTTCTTTAGTTTTATCTTTTAATTTACCTATTCATTTGATTGGTGACAATTGTAGTAAATTGTGTCACTTTCCTCTGTAACTCTTGTATATTCCTATTCATTTGAGTAACAACTCCTCCTCTCCCTTATTTTCTTTCCATCTCTTACAACCTATGAAACAAAAAATAAACACTTAATTTGACACTTTTTACTCAACATCCTTCTTGTTAGAATATGCCTCCTCCTATTTTCTACCCAAAATAATGTGGAAAACAATAATACATGATGTGAAATTACTCTAAAACTAAATGATGTGCTCTTAATGGACTCTCACAAGAATGCTTAAGCAAATATGGAAAGAATAAGCATGGAAAAAAAAATATGAAGATAAGAAGAACTCAAAACTCACAAAATTCTCTTCATAAATTCCTCACAATAACACTCCTAAAAAACTTATTCAATATTAATGCTTACAACCTTTCCTTGAATGCAAATTCATACATGTCATTATGAACTCAATAAAGGATTGTAAATCTTTATATAGAAAAACTAACCCATAAAAAAAGCTTGTGAATCCAACCAAGAAACATGCCATTATCAACTTGGAGGTAATAAAGACAAAATAATAAAGCATTCCCCACTAAGAGGGAGAAAAGACAAACCTAAAAGCATACTCCATTAGGAAGGAAAGACAAAACTAAAGGACAAAATACAATCTCCAAGAGAAATATGCCACCCTTCTCATGGAGGAAATAATAGATCATGATGAAGATCATTTGTAAGTGTTCCACTTTATCATGTGTCCCTTCAACACGTGAAACATGGGTGGTCAATATGAATAGTAAAATTTGTTCCCCACTTGCATGTATATAAAAAAATTAGTGGATTCTACTTTTGACAAGGATCAAGACCACTATCAAGGTCCCCACATGAAATTTAACCTTGATGACATCATGCATTTCAAAATAAAGTCTCCACATGTTCCTTAGAAGGATTATAGAGTCCCATGCCACCCATGCATCAGGAATAGTGACCTTGACACCTCACCCATGTGAATAGTGTCTCCACATCATCTGTGAATAGTGCCTCCACATCATATTTGAATAGTGACTCCACATCATATATAAATAATTCATCCACATCATCTTTGAATAGAGTCTCCACATTAAATTTGATGGAATTGACCCTTGAGTGGTAATGGTATATAATATTTCAATATGGCTTTTTATAGATAATTAATTTTTGTAGGAATTTTTAGATTTTATATAGTACACATTATTTTAATTTCACTTTTAAATGAAAATACAAAATATCACCAATGCTTCAAGTTTTATAGATGAATAAATAAAATATATATGATAATGAGGTGTTGTGCCTATAGGGCCATCATGCATGGATAAATATTTCATATATTTATCTGTGTATTGCTTATACTTAACTTCACATTACATATATTGAAATTCACATTGTATTCTTATCAATGTGGAGTTAACCTAATTATAACCCAATCATATGAATGTCTTGAGTAATGGAAGTTGTTAGTGTTACGATTCCACATTTTCAAAATATATTCTATTGTTATAACATGGATATTATGTTTTTATACTAGTTATTGATTGTTATTAGTTAGACTATATGTGGTACTAGTTTTAATAGTTTTGGGATGCATATTTTAAATATGTACTTATTGGTTTCATGAACTTGTTACTATAGTTGATAATTTTATTAATCTGTATTAAATTATCAATTATCAATATAATGTGATTGATGTCATTTTTGGTGGTTGTAGGTTTTGTCTATGAGTTAGGTAAAAATTGGAGGATGTACTCCCAAAACCAAATGAATTCTAATCATGTCGGCATGTCTGATAGGTATACTTATTGACTTTGTTTTGTCCTTCAGACACCTTGATTGGTATTTCTGGTTGTCAAATGTGGTCCTTGTAGTTGCTATTTTTTTTGTACTTTGTTTGAGGTTGTTATTTATCATTATTTACCATTACCTCTCATTATGTGTTTTGTCATCCACAGTATTTATTCCATACACATAAATCCATTATATTTTCTCTTCTGCATGGGCTTATGATTATTTTCTACATCCCTTCATTGATACTATTAACCTATTCTAACACACTATTTAGACCTACCCTTGACACACCCCCATTGAGAACCCTTATCACCCTACTCCCTTAGTCTAGCCCATTGACCCAGCTAGACCTTAGACTAAGGTGGTGGCTTGTATTTTGATGATGTTTTTTTTTAATAACTTGACTTTGGTATTAAACTTGGTTTAAATCATTTGATTTAAATATTGTAATATTGACTTAGGTTGATAACATATAGAAATTAGTTTTAGTGTCATTTATTAGGGAAGATGGCTTGGATGATGAAATGAATTAATGTTAATATTGT